>CM052900.1:13377177-13540870 GCA_028534135.1 Potos flavus
TTTTCCGTATCAAAATGTATCTCTTCCCAGTCAGAACTGCAAAACTAATACATGAAAAGATTGCATTAAATGATGGGTTCCTGAAATTACTTATATTAACAGAGACATTTACTAATGGCTATTTTTTCATTTCTGTTACCTGATAAAATCCACATATTGCCTGCACTGCAAAGAACCACCTCTTGGAACCGGGTATACCGCCTACCGAACATGCTTGAAAACAAAACCATGCTTATTAGAAGAAAGGCATACCTCAAACAAGCAGATGTTATAGCATATATACTTAGAGAATTACATAAATTTTGATACATACTATATAGTTCTTTAAGATATGTGTGTGTGTATATATGCATTTACATATACATAACATGGATCTTTTTAAAATCTCTAAAAATTCAAACAGAACAATCTGCCTGAAGAGCAAAAGCATTCACTCACAATGAATACTTTTATTTTGTCAAAATCAAAATCCATACTATTTTATTCACCATTTTAAACACCAAAGTGTTTAAAACACTTTAAACACAAAAAAACACAAAAAACACAAACACAAACAAAAAACACAAACACAAAAAACACTTTAAAACACAAAAAAAATACACCCACTCAATTACTATTGAGTCACACAAAAGTGTGTAAGTCATTTTAGGAAAAACAATTCCCTCCGCAAAGACCATGGAGGTCTCATTCATCCCGGCAAGGGAGAGAGGAGATAAAACTACAAGCCTAAAAGCTGGGAAGATTCTCTTCTTGGAGACCGGAATGTTTCATGAGGATATGAAGTTAAGGTTCATCTCCAGGATGCATATCCATTTAGAGCCATGAAGAATGTAGAACTACATAAAGATATTGGATTCACAGGAGGGAGGAGAAATATGGTAACTGAAGCTTAACTCATGGGAGCTAGGTAACATGCTAAGTGCTTATTACCACTTTCTGCCAACAGCCTCAGCAAAAGATTTTACCTCCTACTTCATTAAGAAAATAAAAACCATTATTAGGTAATTACTTCCAAACATGCCATCAGCAAACATAGGACACTATTCGCATTCCCATTAGTCTTTCCTCATTCTTTTCTGGGAGTACCTGAGGAGCGCTGCCCTTTCAATTAAAAGTTATCCCTCAAACTTCCACAGGGACCCCAAACCCCTGATTAAGCTATCTTTCTTACACCTTCCAGCTCTCCGTCTCTGTCAGTTCCTTCCCACTAGCATGTAAGTTTGCACAGATATTCCTTAAATTAGAGGGAAAAAGAAAACAGAGATCTCCTTTAAATCACCTCCCTTTGCCAGACAGTGCTATTTCTTTACTCTTCTTCAAGGATAAACTGGAAGTATTGTCTACACTTGACTGTCCCTATTTCCTCATCACATTTTCTACTCCCCTCTAAATCCATTTCAGTCTGTTTTTGTGTGCATGTGTCTCCAACATGCCACTGTAACTACACCCCCTAAAGGCAACGATAACTAGCATGTTATCTAGTGTTATCTAGTGTTAAATGTGACAGCTCTTACCGCTGTTGTTACTTGACCTCTCAACATAAGAGTAAGAAAGGAATCAAAGATGACACATAAAACACTTGAAACCTATCTTTCCAGTTGCTCCTCATGCCTTTAAAAACAAGTCCTCAGTTCCTTCAAATACTAGGATTCAGTTCAAGATTTTCTGCTCTTTTCACTGTCCATAAACAATCCCATCCTTTCTCATGGCTTGAACTGACACCTACATATTGATGATTCTATACTTTTTTATCTCCAGCCTTTTGAGTTCCGGGCACGTGTACCCAACTTTTATCAAACATTTTCACTTTGACATCTTACAGGCAACTGCTTAGAGTGTTTACATGTTCTAAACTGGACATGTCACTAAATGCCACCATCTACACAATAGCCAAGCCAGAAACTCTTGATTGCTTTCTCTCTATTCCCTTCTCCTAAATCACACAGTGCAACACTCAATCAGGTGGATTCTACCTCTATAACTTCCTTCAGATCTGTCCATTTTCCTCTACCCTGACTGCCCCTCTCATTTCTCAGCTGGTCTTCTGCAGTAGCTCACTTATAACTATACTTTTCTCAAATCTGTCTACTCTGCTGTAGCCAGAAACTTCACTAACACAGATGGCACCATGTCTCTTCCTTCCTTAAAGCCTTTAATGGCTAATTATTATTATGAAAAAGTCCAAACACCCCGACATGATTTACAAAGTCCTCCACATAGCTATGCCTACCTCTCCAGCCTTAGCTCAATTATAACCATATTGCACTTCCAGTTTCTCAGACTTGCCGTATTACTGAAAGCAATAATGCTCCCAGGATAAATTCAATACGAGCAGTTCTTTCTTTGCATGGTTCAGATATGCCGATTTCAGTTACCATGGTTTCAAAAACTCCTGGTCTCCCAAAACATGGTTCAAACTCCAGTTACCAAGGTTTATTAATTAACCGTAATCACATAAAGTAAAACTGCACTGCTAGCTTCTTGGATCGCAAATCACTACATAAATCAAAGATGTGTATCATGATCAGCACGACCAATTGCATTGCTACTTTCCAAGTTTGTTGATTGGTCACTACACATGTGTTATTCATTCAGTTCATATGAATAGAGGACAAATACATAATTGTGTTTCCTTCTTTTCTCCAAGTGATAAATCCACGATCTTTTACAAAAATAGATAATAAGAAGAGGAAATGGGCAAAAGGAAAAAAAACAGATGAAAGTACAGCAAAAAAAACAAAAAGTGATAACACCGAAAGTGATATTCAAATCTAATGTAAATAGATTCTAGAAATAGCTGCTGTGATAAAAACATTGTAACAAAAAGAATGAAGACATTTCAGAAAAAAATGATGCTGGCAAATACCTTTGAATTAAAGGAACTCCACGACATTAAAAGTGCAAAGGATAAAACATTGGAAGCCAATACAAACTCAGGAGTACTGCAATTCACCAAAACATAGAAGAGATGCTCACTCTATATCCTAAGTTATACAATGACAAGAAAGTGACAAGTACTGTTCAAACTACTCTTTTTTTTGTTGTTGTTCAAACTACTCTTGATAAAATTTTTACAAAAAGTAAAACGTTTAATTCTCAATGCTTTTAATGCTTCAATTACAGCCTATGAAATATCTATTAGTTTTACCGGTTTTTCTCCCATTTCCTCTACATGTATAACCAACAGTGAGAGAGTTTTTAATGTTTTAACAAAAAAATGTCATCGAACAATTGTGATTTTTTTTTCCTATTGATTTTATATTAGGATTGCTTTGCATGGCTTCAGCGTGCAATCACTTACATAGTCTCAGATTACTGGGCAAACAAGGACTGCCTGGATGAGAAATGTCTATCCACCCAAACAGGAAGCGAAAGTTATCATGAGAATTCCCAGAATGCTCCCAAAGCTCTTTAACGTATACTTTCAAGGCACAAGTGAAAAATCTCTCTTGCAGTAATAGTAGTACTGACGTAAATTATACCAACTTGAAAAATTAATGAGTACTACTGCAACTGGGCAAACAGACTAGGGCAGCACAAACACATTAGAAATAACTTCCCAAGGGTGACAGTTTAAACCTGACAGACAAGAGGTTCTCTAATGAAAGAAGACAGAAAGGAACAGACAGTACAGTCACGAGAATTACAACGTTATCAAAATGAGCACCTTCTCTTCGTATCTCCAGAAGCTTCCTTCAGTTTTTAAGCCTTGGCCTGTTTTGGTTATCTCTTTCTCTGAGCCTTTGAAAAACACTCTCAGAGGCCAAGAAAAGGAAGTAAAAGAGAAGATGATGATCAAAAAAATAAGTTGATGGATTTGTATAATGCCAATAGAAAACCTTTTTACAAAGCAAATGGTGGTCAAAAAAGTCAAATACTTAGAAAAATTTAAAACAGGTAAGAATGGAGAAAAGATCACTGTGTTTAACAATTATGAAGTACTTTTTAAAATTTATTTATTTATTTGACAGAGAGAGAGAGATCACAAGTAGGCTGAGAGGCAGGCAGAGAGAGAGGGGGAAGCAGGCTCCCCGCTGAGCAGAGAGCCCGATGTGGGGCTGGATCCCAGGACCCTGAGATCATGACCTGACCTGAAGGCAGAGGCTTTAACCCACTGAGCCACCCAGGCGCCCCAATTATGAAGTACTTTTAAGAGAATCAGTAAGAGGTAAGGGTGGAAAAAAATGGTAAGAAATGGATGCAAGAACATTAATAATGTATTTGTACTCCGGAAAAAAATCGCAAATCCTTCTTATAATGCCACTTACCCTATTTTATATGGAGCTAAAGATGGGCAAGAAAATTCTATAAAGGGAATAAAAGTCAAGCTGAGAACCTAAAATAATTTTCATACAACTTAATTACATTCAAGCAGCAACAAGAGAGGGATATCATCTTTTTCAGTTTTGTATTTCCTTACTTACTTCCCTATCCCAGTGGCTTATGCACAATCAACAAATATCTCTTGTACCTTTAAGTGTCCAAATTAATTAAATTTACTTCCAGTACAATTAAATTTACACTCCAGTACAGTGTCAGAGAAATAAGGGGTTTCTGTTATACTTACCGGGAAAAGTACTATCTTCTGGATCCATTGAAGCACTAATGCTTCTTTTCAGGAGATGATAAACATTTGCTGCTGTTAAATCTGAAAAAGCAAAGAGAAACTAACTCAATGGGCTCAAGAGTTACGCAATCTAGGCCTGTTCCAATTTCACCATCAGAGACTCTCAAGAATGTTATGTTGTACATAAAAAACTACAAACTATACTAGTTTCAATATAATAAATGCAAACAGAGAAAGCAGGAAAGGTGCCCAGTTTGTACATACATAGTTTGGATTTGTTTAACTAAATCCAAAAATCCCCCCAAAGAATAATTTTAAGCGGAGAAGGGCAACTGTCACAATACTCTACATACAACTACATACATTTTCTCCTCAAAAAGCTTGCCCAGTCAAAACAAATAAAATGCAATACGGATTACAGACAGAAACACCAAAAAGGAGTGTAATCTCAAACGGTTACAATTGTTTTAAATTTACCATTTTATTTATTTATTTATTTATTTTAGCTTAGTTTATGTGTGGGATGTCTCCTCCCATTAGGATGTAAACTCTAGGAGAGTCAGACCCTTTTCCATCTTGTTCCTTTCTGTATTACCTGCATCTGGAACACACAGGAGGCGGAAACACTACTGAATGCATGTATTCCCAACAGGCAGACATTCCATTTCTAAGGCACAGAGATTTGGTCAGTTAAATTTTTACTGTGCCAAGAACTTCTGAGCGCCGGAATTTTGCATCCACAAATTTGTCCCTATTTTTCCATAAAGATAACGACATTTGTCAGCCCTTAATGGGCCGATCCTAGAAAGAAACAAATGCCCGGGAGAACTCGAGATAGGTCCCTTCCCTGTAGAACTCGATCGCAAACTTAAATTTCTTCCCTCCCCGCAAGCCGTTCCCGCTCTTTCTCAGCCCCGCGCTTACCCGGCAGCTTCTCAGTACCCTCAACGGCCGACTCCCCAGGCCCATGCTCCGCCTCCCCACCCGCTGCGGACGGGACTTTTCCTTCCCCCCAGATCACAAGGAGCAGGTACCGGTCCATCTCCTTAGAGCTGAACTACTGTTTCAAGTCCCGGTTTCCACATCCAAATAGTCGCGCGCTACTGATGTACTTCCGGTTCCCTTCCACTTCAGGTCGGCTGGAAATTATGCACCCTCCGTCCGTTTGCTGCAGCTTGTCCAGCCGGTGGGTTCTTTGGGGGAGTTATTCTTTCGGTAACTGCATTATTTCTTTCTTTCGTGGCGAAACTTTTACCATGGGAAGATGGGAGGAGACCCAGGAAGAGCAGAGAAGCTGACGAGGGCTGACTGGCCTGGGAACTTCGATGCTTGGGTTTACATGTTTCCCGCCGGGCCAGTGATGCCGAGGTCTGGCCCTGGATCCCGAGGAAAGGACGATCCTGCTACCGGGGCAACATGTCGAGTTTCTCTAAGGCACCGCAGGTGAGCTTGAACTCTTGTAGCCTGATGGGATTCCTTACACCGGTAGAAGGAAGGCAGTGGCTCGGGTGGATTTAGTGATGCTGAGTCGGCAGGAAAGCCGAGTCTCTGGGCCAGGATGCCTCGGGAAAGCACATACGAGGGTCGTGATTCTGGCTACTGCTCGCTGTTCTCTTGGCACTCTTCTCCTCTTTTCAGCCAACCCTTTTCATGTCTCCCCAACGCCCCCCCCCCCCGGTCCCCGAAAAGGATGTTCGGAGAGAAGGTCAGAGGTAATAAGGTGGATCAGATAGGGCATTGTAGATCGTTATGAGAATTCTTTCGTTACTGAGTAAAATGAGGATCCATTGAAAAGATTTGGAGTCAGGGAGTAACATAATGTCACTTAGGTGTTAAAAGGAGCACTCTGGCCGCTGAGTTGAGACTGTTCAGAAATGGGGATTGGTGAAAGATAGAAGCAAAGAATCCGTTTGGAGACCAACTGCAGTAATCCAGGCTAAACATGATGGTGGGACAAACCAAACTAGTAATAGTATAGGTTTGAAAAGTGGCCAGGTTCTGGGGCGCCCTGGGTGGCTCGGTAGGTTAAAGCCTCTGCCTTCGGCTCAGGTCATGAACTCAGGGTTCTGGAATCGAGCCCCACATTGGGCTCTCTGCTCAGCGGGGAGCCTGCTTTCTCCTCTCTGCCTGCCTCTCTGCCTACTTGTGATCTCTGTCAAATAAATAAATAAATCTAAACAAAAAGAAAAGTGGTCAGGTTCTGTTTGAAGGTAGAGCCAAAAGGATTTCCTGAAGGATTGAATGTGAGCTGACAGCAAAAGAAGAAACAAGGGTTACTCCAGGTTTTTTGTTTCCGTAACTGGAAATGTGTGCCATCAACTGAGATAGGGAAGCCTGAAATTGAAGCAGGTTTCAGGTGGAAGAGCAGGAGTTCAGTTTTGGGTATGTTGGTCTGAGATGCTTCTTAGCCCAGTTCTGCTCCAAATGGGATTCCTTTCTTGAACTATTTGTTACCTTTCCTGGATGAGGCAAATATAGGAAATAAACTTAAACATTTAATTTTAAAAATTTCATAGCAATTTGATAATATGGGACTATTTTAATTTTTTTAAACGAAGTTTGGATTTTTTTAATCAGAATAATTGATCTGCAATGGAATGGGGGAAACTAGTCTACAAAACTACATATGGTTTAAAAAGCACTGTAGTGCAGATGCCAAGTGGACAATTAGATACAAGTGTAGAGTTCAGGTTAAAGATCCAGGCTATAGATGTAAATTTCTGCATTTGAGAGTCCTAAGCATGAAAATGGCATTTCAACTTATGAGTCTGGTTGTAGTCTTTGAGGAAGTATGTATTGAGAAGAGAGAAGGACCAAGAACTGAACTCTAGGACATTTCAAGATTTCAGAAGCAAGAGGTAAGAGAACAAGCGAAGTAGGGAAAAAAAAACCAGCAGAGGGTGGTGTCCTGGAAATCAAGTGAGGAAAGAATACCTAGGAGGAGGAAATGATCACCTATATTGAAAGTTTAGAATTGGACAGTGGATTTAGTGACATGAAGGTCCTGGTAAATTTGGCAGGCGGTAGAGTGAGGGTGATGGGTGTGGGAGGCAAAAGCCAAATTGGAGTAGGTTAAAGAGAGAATGAGGAGAGACAAATTGGAGTAAAGACAGCCTTTTTGGAAGAATTTTGCCATAAAGGAGAGGAAAGAAGTGAAGCAGTGGCTAAGTGAGGTCAGGAAGGTTTGTTGTTGTTGTGGAAGGTTTGTTGTTGTTGTTTTTTAACTTTATTATGGAGAATTTCAATCATATATAAAAGTAGGTATCACCCAGTTTCAAAAACCTCATAGCCAATATTACTTCTTTGTACCCCCATTCACTTCTTTCCCTTCCTTATGAATTTGAGGTGAATCTCAGACTCCTATTATTTCATAAGTAAATATTTCAGTATCTTCTCTATAAGGATACTTGTTAAAAATATAATCCCAATACCATTTATCAAAGATAAAAGTTAATTATAATTCCTTAGTATCAAATGACTAGTATATGTTCAATTTTCCAATTTTTTCATATATGTTATAGAAATACATAATATTTGGGGGTGCCTAGGTGGCTCAGTTGGTTAAGTGTCTGCCTTCAGTTCAGGTCATGATTCTGAGATCCTGGGATCGAACCCTGCATCAAACCCTCATTCTCCCTCTCTCTCCCCTCTGCTCTAGCTCTCTCCTTCTCTGTCAGATAAATAAATAAAATCTTTAAAAAAAAAAAAATGAAGTACATAAAATTTTTACTGTTCCTTTGGTTTAGGATCCAGAATGTAATGATTTCCTGTTTTTTAGTTCTATCTCTTAATAAATAGTTTCTTTTTTTTTTTTAAAGATTTTATTTATTTATTTGACAGAGAGAGAGATCACAAGTAGGTGGGGAGGCAGGGACAGAGAGAGGGGGAAGCAGGCTCTCTGCTGAGCAGAGAGCCCAATGTCGGGCTCAATCCCAGGACCCTGAGATCATGACCTGAGATGAAGGCAGAGGCTTAACCCACTGAGCCACCCAGGCGCCCCAATAAATGGTTTCTTTTTCCTATTTTTTTTCCTTCACAATTTTTTGAAGACAAAAGATTGTCCTTTACAGTTTCCACTGTTTGAATTTTTCTTAGTCCTAAGCTGAGAGTAGTACGGAAAAGGTATTGGCTAGAAGCTGTCTTTATTTGCAAAGAACATGATTATCTATGTAAAAAATCAGATGGAATCTAAGAAAAGCTACTAGATCTGATAAATAAGTTTAGCAGGGCTGTAGGTTACAAGACCAACATGCAAAAAATGAAGTGTATGTCTATGTCCTTGCAACAATCAATCAAATTTAAATTAAAAATACAATACCATTTACAGTGGCATCAAAATATATGAAATACTTAAGAGATAAATCTGACAAAAGATGTGTGAAGAGAACAAGGTAGAAACTAGAAAAGTGAGAGGAGAAAAACAGAAATGGTGAGCAGTTTAGAAGCTGATTTGAAGTTTGTAATAATAAAATTTAAAATAAAACCAGTTAGTCTTGTATTTTTTCCAGCATTTTTTAGCAACTTATGTGTATGCATAGAGAAACCATCTGGTTGAGATCTTTCTGGGTTGGAATTTTCTTAGAATTTGAAGTTACTGGTGAGTACTGCAAAGACAATGGTTTATGCCTGAGGCAGCCTAAAGATGTCTAAAGCAGCTATTTAAAATTTAAGTTTATTCAACATCATCCATCTATACTTGTCCACCTATATCCTGTTACTGAATTCTCCCATGGAATTGAACTTCTGAATAGTCTTCAGTTCCCAGTTGGTCACTCATCTTTCAATTTAATATATCTATTAGTCTCAAAACATTTTTGAAGACCTTTATAAACAGTTTCTACTTTCATAAGAGTTTCTCATTACCATTCCAGATTCTGTTTCATGTGATACAAAAAAATAAAAAAGCCATAGTATAAAGGAAAATATATCTTTGAAATGTTTTAAATAAAGCATCATTCGGGCACCTGGGTGGTTCAATCATAAAGTGTCTGCCTTTGACTCAGGTCATGATCCCAGGGTCCTGGGATTGAGCCCTCATCGGGCACCCTGCTCAGTGGGGAGCCTGCTTCTCCCTCTCCCACTCCCCCTGCTTGTGTGCCCTCTCTCACTGTATCTCTGTCAAATAAATAAAATCTTAAAAAATAAAATAAAAAATAAATAAAGCATCATCCACATTCCATATAGAAAAGCAGTCAGGAAAAATTACTGTGTTAAACTTTGTAGAATGAAAAAAGACCCTCCTTTTCCAGAAATAGAAATGAAAACAAAACAAAACAAAAAAAATTATTTAGCAAAGGATCTTTTTGATTGATCTATTATTGATATTAACTGTAGAATACTATGTGATGGTATATAATAATAAACTTGATTATTTCCATTATAATTAGAATTTTGTTTTCTCTCTTTTTTTTTTTTTCCTAGCAATGGGCCACTTTTGCTCGGGTTTGGTATCTTTTAGATGGGAAAATGCAGCCGCCTGGCAAACTGGCTGCTATGGCATCAATTAAACTTCAAGGATTGCATAAACCTATATACCATCAACTGAGTGAGTATCATTGTAGATCTGTCACTAGTAACCATAATTTTCATGCCAGAATAGAATCTTGAAGAAGTCTGCCTGAACTACTTCTAAGGTCCTCTTTTTTTCCTGCGATCCCTTGTTCCATTCTTGCAAAAAACCTACTGGGGCACTAAAATGAATTTGGTTTATTCATAGGAAAACTATACAGACCAGTTTGCCTGAGGCAACCCCATTTCATGCCATTTCAACAGTAAAATTATCAGTAGCCCTCCTTTCATTCTCAGATATCCTGAGTTGGGAGTGTAAATTAGATGTTCACTCTTACACATGTTTCTTCACATGGTTATGTGCATTTGAATAGAGAGTTTTTGAAAATGAAGAAGTAAGTTTGCCCTCTCTTCTAAAAACCTTTTCCCCCAGAAAGATGGATGGAGCTAACTCGACATGAAAAGTTTACTCTTTATTGTTTTTAATTGATAGATTTGATTTTCTGTAACCTTTTTCCAAAACAAAAGAAAAAAGTTATTTTGATACTAAAAGACTTCTGCTTATTACATGTAGTTTTGATTGACTTCACTTAACCTGGCACTTCAGGGACCATCCAGCAAGATCTAGGTGTCAACTCTTACTGTTCATCTTGTTTGACCTGTCAACAACATTTTTTGCAGTCGATCGTAGTTTTAACTTTTGAAACTTGAAGTTATAAATACAGTATGTAGATATAGATAAATTCCTATTTAAATATAGGTAACATTTTTAAAGAAAATCAACAGTTATAATGACGAAGTAAACACTCACACACTCAACATTTGGGTTATTTCTAATTTTTTTTTGCCATTACAAACAATATTACTGTTAGTATTCTTGTACCTTTTTTCCAATGCATATGTGGAAGAGTTTCTCTGAGGTGTGTCTATAGGACAGGAGTTACTGGGTTAAAAGGTATATGGGAAACTAGCTAGTCTTTATGCTGATGTCCTACCAGAGTTTGTATTATCCCTCATCTACAGTAACACTTGATGTTTTCATTCTCTTTAAGTTTGACTACTCTGGTAGATGTGAAATACACTCTCTTGATGGTTTTGCATTGTCCTGATTGCAAATGGTGCTATATATCTTTTTCTCTTTCTTGGCCTTTTATCATTTCTTCTTCTGTGAAATGTCTGTATGTGTCCTTTGCCCATATTTCCACTGAGTTATTTGTCCTTTACATTTTTGTAACTTTTATTGTGAAAGTTTTCACATTTTCAGAAAAACTCAAAGAATAGTACAGTGATTTTATACCCTCCACCTAGATTACGCAGTTATTAACATTTTAACATAAAATATTAGCATATAATTTAACATATAATTTTTTACTCAATCATTGGAAAATAAGTTGCAGATATCATAATAAATACCCCTGAATACTTCAGCATGTGTCTCCTCTAAGAATAAGAATACTCCCCTATGTAACCAAAATGCCATTATCACACATAACAAAATAAACATAATTTAATTGTGTAGTTTAATATCTAGTGCATTTTCAAATTTCTTTAGTAGTTCCAAGAATGTTCTTTATAGCTGTTACTTTTTTTAGACCAGGATCCAACCAAGGTTTATGTATTGCCTTCAATTGTTGTGTTCCTTTAGTCATTTTAATATAGAATAATCCTTCCCTTATTTTCTTCTTGCAGTTAACCTTTTGGGGAGTCCAGGCTAGTTTTCATGTAAAGAACTTTCTTCTTAAACACATTCTTCATTTGTTCTCTTGCTAATTCCTCCTTCCCAGTTCCCTTGTCCTTTTCAACTTTCTAATTTCCCAGTCTTCTGTCATTAAAAATTAGGAGTGCTCTGGAACCTGGTCCTTGGACCCCATCACATTCCTTAAGCAATCACATTCAGTTTCACAACTCTATCTCTAAATATCTTTTATTATGCTTATAGCTCCCAAACTTATATCTTCATTTTTGACCTTTTCCCTGTATTCTAGATTCATATAACCACATTTCTACTCAGCAAATCTTCTTAGGTATCTAGTATACATCTCCAGCATGTTACGTGTGTTTAACTTGGAGATATCTTACTTCCTGCATTTCCCCCACCCAAACCAACCTGTTACTTCTAGTTTCCCCATCTCAATTAACAGCTTCTCTAGTCTTTTTCTTACTCCAGTCAGAAGTCTTTGCTTCATTTGTGACTCCTTTTTGTTCAACTCCCTGTAAAGTGTATGTGTATATACACACACACACACGAAAAAATATATATACCTGAAAAAATATATATATCTGAAATCTAGCCTCTTCTCATTGACTCTCTCTTCTACTGTAATTTTAAACCACTGTACTCTCTATTCTGGATTAGTCCAAAGCCTCCTCACTGATCTCCCTGCTTCTGCTCTTGCCCCAGTAGGGTCTTTTCTCCCCAGATCAGTTACAGTTACCTCTTCCAAATGAGAGTCAGAGTAAAAGCCGAAGTTCTGTCAGTGCCCTACAAGGAACTACATGGTATGGTCCCTGTTATCTTCCTGAGTTTATTTCCTACCTCCCTTGAGTAATCCACTAAGGCTTACTACTGTTTCATTAATATACCTGCCAACATATTTTTGCTTTAGGGCCTTTTCACATTTTGTTTTCTCTGCCTGCATGGGATTTTCCAGATTTATGGCTTTCCCAGATTTATGCATTACTCCTTCACATCTTTCAGATTTCTGCTCATTCATATCCTGAGAGAGGCCTTCCCCAGTTCCTCCGTCAGCTCCCCCTTTCACTTATTATACTTTATGTTGCCTTTTAAAATATATTAGCATTCACTGACTACACATATTGTATAAATGTGCATTATCCACCTACCTTTACTAGACAAAGTTCTAAGAGGACAGGAACTTTGCCTGAATTTTTCACAGCTAGAAATGCCTAGAATAGTATTTGACACATAGTGGGATGGCATAAAATGTTTTTTGAGTGGATGTATGCATTCGTGAATACCAGTTTTTTGTTTTTTAAGATTTTATTTATTTATTTGACAGAGAGGAGAGAGATCACAAGTAGGCAGAGAGGCAGGCAGAGAGAGGGGGAAGCAGGCTCCCTGCTGAGCAGAGAACCCAATGCCAGGCTCGATCCCAGGACCCTGAGCCGAAGGCAGAGGCTTTAACCCACTGAGCCACCCAGGCGCCCCATGAATACCAGTTTTGAGAATGAAGAAATTACTTTTAATCAGGGCTCTGGCATTTAAGTGAAGTTAGATTTTGGATCTGTGGAGCTAGGAGGAAAATATGTGTAGATGGTTTGATTTGGGTAAGAGCAAGAACTTACAAGTTCCCTCATTTCTCATACTTGCTGCTCTAATCTTTTTCTTCACTTAATGAAAATTTCAAAGTAAGCCCACAACCGGTGAAATCTTTAAGTACGGAATTTGAATGTAAGGATTCTGTCATGGTCATCTTTGTTCTGCAAGCACTTAGTACAATGTCTGGTCCTTCAGAGATGCTTGTCAGAAACATTTTGTGGAATGACACTTTCAAGAAAATGTTTTACGAGCACAGTCAGTTCTCATTATTCACTGTAGTTCTGTTCTTTAAAGTCACCACGAATGCTGAATGAGAGTGAACACCGAACCATTGCTTCTAGGGGAGACACAGAGTTAGGTTCCTATGAGCCTCTGGTCACAACATTTTTTGTCCGCCAATCAATACATAGTCTTGTTTGTTTTATGTGTGTTTCTGTTTAAAGACACCTTATTTAATATACATATTATTGAACTCACGGCCAACCAGAGAGTAACTCATGACTGAACAACGCTTATCTAACACACATTTTTTTTGTAGGACACACTGGCACCTTCTTGCACTTAGGAACACTATGCAGCACTTGACCATCAGACTTGAGGGATATTTAAAAAGTAAAGGCACTTTAAAAAGCACAAAAATACCAAAAAGCTAGGACTGAATGGACCACAAAGGGACACTTGTTTATAGTAAAAGAGTCGAAACAAGAGACAGTCAGTGCGTTACGTTATTTGACCTCAGTTGAAACGAGTGCAACAAGCCACTCAGAATTTTCACTGATGTGCATGTGTCTGCAAATGACTGAGAAAACACTGCAGGTATTGAGATTATAAATAAATTTTAAGAGAATAGGCAAATTTGTAATGTGGAATTGGTGAATAATGAGGAGCACCTGGACTTCCAAAGTAAAATAGTGATCAGCAGATTTATGCTTGACTGATTAGAAATCTCTTTACTTTAAAAATCTTTTTTGGCAGTCAAGGAGAATGCTATAGTCCTCGAATTACCAAGTCATATAAATTAATTCCTTAGGGCTTCAGATATTTTGTTTTCTTGCCTCATTTATATATGAGAAAACTAAAATCAGAAGAATAAAGTAACTTTCTCACTGTCACTTAGCTGCTGTATTATAATAGAACTGGGACCAGAACCCAGGTGCTTGTTTCCTCAGATAGTAAATTACCCATTTCACTTTAGTGTAGTGATTCTTACCACTTAAACTGTGTTTTCCTGCTGATTTTTTTTTTGTTTACCTTAGCAATGTTATTAACAAGGTGATATACAAGATCTCTTAGGTTGTTTTTGTAGAAATACAAACAGTACAAAATTTGGGGAAAAGTAGAATTAGTAGTAAGTACAGCACTTAACGGCTCACTGAATCAAAGTTCTGTTTTCCTGTAAGCAGGTCATCATTGCAAAAGTATTCCTTAGGTACCTAATGAGAACATTCTGCTAGGAAACCAGATGAGCATTTGTGGCTGCCTATCCGGTCATCCTTTTCTAGTAAAGGAGAATAGCTTTTCTATGAAATTAAAAATTTACATTTTAAAGACAGTTATTTTTGTTTCATTATACAATTTAATACGTAACATATCAGTAAAACTTTATATCCACAAGATGTCACTAAAATCAAGACTTAAATTGCAAGCAATTTTCAACTTACAAACATTTCACGTTCTAAGTTTATTTCTAACATTCATTGGCTTAATATGCACTTACTAAGCATGTATTATGTGCTCACAATCACTGTAAACATGTTTTTTTGAAAATTGACATATAGTTTCCCAGAAAAATAACATTATAAATGATGGTCATATATCCGGGAGAGATTTTAAAAGTTAGCCAATAATCAATCAATCAATCAATACATACATACATACATACATAAATAAAAAAGTTAGCCAGTAATGTATCTACACATGATATGTAGATATTTGAACTGCTTTCTAGGTCCGGTGGACTTTGTCACGTGTTGTAGAAAACCAACTTTATACTTACAAGATTTTTTTTTTATGGAAAATGTGGTCTGGGTCAAGCTGGAAATAATGTGGAACTAGGAAAAGCATTCCTTCCTATTTCTAATTAGAGCTTCCCTTCTGAATTTGGGACCCAAGAGCTTTTTGAGCATGTTTCCTTGTCACTGATAAATGAAAAGAAAGGACACGTGGTAATTTTTTGGATTATGACTTACTCTTCATGAGGATTCCACTATTTTTGCTGCTCACAGATTAAAAAATTGAGGAGGACTGTATGAGCATTTAAAAGAAGCAGAGAGGGGCAGCTGGGTGGCTCAGCATGTCTGCTTTCAGCTCAGGTCATAATCCCAGGGTCCTGGGATTGAGCCCCGCATTGGACTCCTTGCTCAGTGGGGAGCCTGCTTCTCCCTCTTCCCCTCCTTTTGCCCTTCTCCCTGCTTCTGCTTTCTCTCTCTCTCTCTCAAATTAATAAAATCTTTTAGAAATAAATAAATAAATAATAAAAAAAATAAAAGAAGCAGAAACTTTTCTTTAGCATTTTCTAGTTATTAGATTATCCTAAAATACTCCTGATCTGCATGAAATGAAACAAAATAAAAGTTGCACACAGTTCTTAACATTATGAGTGTTAGCACACGAGACAGTTTAACAAAGATTAGATTAGATCTAGTCTAACATCTAGCATTCTGCCTTGTATTATTAATTTACATCTCGAAAGGACTTGTTAGGGAAAAAAAATGTTTAGGATGCTGTTTTAAAAGTTACCAAGCTAATATTTTTCTCTCTTACTACTGAGTTCAGCGTCAATTTATTTCAAATGTCAGTTGCTGCATTATCTTAATTTTGCAGTCTTTTTTTTTTTTTTTAAGATTTTACTTATTTGACAGAGAGAGAGACAGCAAGAGCAGGAACGCAAGCAGGGGGACTGGGAAAGGGAGAAGCAGGCTTCCTGCTGAGCAGGGAGTCCCATACGGGGCTCAATCCCAGAACCCTGGGATCCTGACCTGAGCTGAAAGCAGCTGCTTAACTGACTGAGCCACCCAGGCTCCCCTAAACCAAAGGACTTTTAAACAAGGATTTGGTGCTGTGAAGGGATGAAAAGAGAAGCTACAGACTGAAGGAAAATCTTAGCAAACCACACAGTCCACAAGAAATAAACACATAATTAGAAAATGAGCAAAATACATGACCAGTTAGCAAATAAACACATAAAAAAATTCAACATTGTTAGCCACTAGGGAAATGCAGATTAAAACCACAATGAGATATCACTGTACATCTATCAGAATAGCTAAAATACAAAATAGTGGCAACAAGAAATTCTAGTGATGATAAAAAGAAACTGGATTACTTACATATTGGTGGTAGAAATGTAAAATGGTACAGCCAGTCTGGAAAAGAATACGGCAGTTTCTTACAAAACTAAACATGAGTTTACCATATATCAGTTGCACTTTTGGACCTTTGTCCCAGGGAAATTGAAACACAAAATCCTGTACCAATTAATAATACTTTGGCTCCTGGCATATTGTACATTTACTTATTTGTTTATTGTCTAGCTCATTCCATTAGAATGTAAGATTTATTATGAACAGTGATTTCAGTTGCATTCATTGCCATATTCCCAACATCAAGAACAGTACCTGGCATTAGTAAGTTGTAAGTGGATTAATTAACCAATCAATGAAAAAGGAGTATAAACAGATTTGGGAAGAGAATCCTACCAAACTCACATATGTCTCCATCTGAATCTACCCTTGTATGGAGTCTGAGTAGCTCAGACAATTTTCCGTGGTCTGATTTCTAAGATAAGAACTAGGAGTATCTCCCATGAAATCTAAGAAAGGAATTGAACGGGAGCCAGACATGATAGAACAAGCCCTATTTACATTAAAGTGAACGCCAGACATTTTTTTTAACACTTATTGTGACTGATAACTCCCATTATATAAAAGTCTACATTAAGAGTCTTCAGAAGGAAACTTATAATGTAGGTGGAAAATAAAATTGTGCAAATGATAGGACAAGATACAGTTAAATCAGTATCATAAGAGAAATTCAGGCATCTTTGTGGAATCAAAGGAAGTTGGCTTTGGTATTAGGAAAGGCTTTATGGAAGGACTAGTATTTATTTTGGAACTTGATATTTACGTGGAACTTAAATTTTATGGCTAAAATTTAGCAAGTGGAAATAAATCAGGACAGTATTTCTACTGGAAGGAATAAAGAAAAGATTGGAGGATCTATGTATATATTCCTCTGTGTGTGTATGTGTGTGTGTGTTTTGAATAGAAATAATGGAATAATGCTTCAGGGACTAGCAAATATAGCAAGTAGTATGGCTTACCTCATACGTACTTTGGTGTGGGAAAGAACTGGTAAATAAAAAAAAAAACAAAAAACTGGTAAATAAGACTAGAAAATTTGAGCCTATACTGTATACCTTATCTAAAGAATTGGTACATAGCGAAGTACAAAGGTGACAAATAACTTTAACCTAGGGAGGAGTATGTTGAGAAGGATTTCTGAGCTGTCCTCAGAACTTAGTAGAAAACTGTGCATGATCAGTTAGTGACTGATATCATTGCCTCCAAATGATGTTACCCCTGCCACCTCTTTGCCATCGTGGTGTAGTAAAGAGGATAAAATTTATCTTTGAAGTCACTAGAATTGTATTTGAATCTTAGCTTCACCACTTAATTAACCATGCAATCATAGCGGAGTTGTTCAACCTCTGACTCCGTTTTCTCATTAAAAAATAAACTGGTGGGAAGGAGGAGGTGGATAAAGTCCACTTGAGATGATTGTGAGACTTACAATGCTAGAAAGTGAATATAAGATGCCTAGCTCAGGCCCTTGCACATGGAGGATACAGAATGAATGTTACTTCTCTTTCTCCCAGGCAGTTTTGAGGAAAAAATGTGAGTTCTGGCTCAGGGGAGAAAACGAGCCAAAACACTGAAGCTATAGGACAGAGAAGCACCCCCAATAGTGTAACTCATCATGAGACCTTCAGTTCCCTGACAGGAAGCTTTTGAGTTTCCACTTTGATTGATTTTGTCTGAATTTATTTGGCACCTAATTTTTTAATTAATTTATTTCATTTATTTAGTTTAGCACTGGATATTATAAAAAGGAGTCAAATAAAGTTACACATCTAAGGTGAGAATTTTTATAACTAAACTCACAATTCCTATTCTAAAAATTATTTACTGAACTCTAATTTTTTTTTTATCTGAAAGGAATTAATTTCTCTTGGAACATCTCTTCTTCGGGCAATAGAGTTCCAATTTATATTCTTTTGGTGCATTTTATAAAGCATAATTTTTTAGTTAAAACTTTAAAATGAAATCTGTCTATTTAATAAGAAATTTAGACAGAAATGATTATACTGTATTCAGGATTTCAGCCTTTTAATGATACTGGCTTTTGTTTTAATATGTAATGCAGTAAAAAACCCAAATATTTAATTGCTGGTTAGTTCTATTTAGAGTCAGAGAAGTGCTTCTAAGAATATATCTAATAGAGATCTGGCATAAGTTATTGAGGGGGAATAACTTTTCCCAGATTAGATGTTCATACCTTAGAGATGAAGAAATGTGATTTTCATCTGCTCTGTGATATTCTTTCTAATGTCCTTCGAAAGATCCTTTTTGATCTCTACAAAACAGAGTAGCTTTGTTTGGAGTAGCTCAAGGTGCTTTTTGCATACTCAAAGCTTAAGTAACATTTTAAAAATAAATTCAGCTTTTGTATAAACGATTCCATTTTTCCTCCACATAAGTGTCACTGGAAAGAGCCAGAATAGGGTGTTAAATAACACTTTGGCAGATCACTTAATCTTAGCAGGCCTTAGCTTCTTCAACTGTAAATGTCTGTTTGAAACTAAGGTGACTTCAGCATTCTCTGAAACAATGTAGATCTCTTCTCACCCTCTTTATTTGTTTTTCTCATTCATTTATCCAGTTGCCTTAGTAGCCCACTGTGGGTCACGTTTAGGAACTTTAGGGAATTCACCAAATGCAAAACTATCTTTCAACCCACTCACAGCAAGCTTCCTGGGTCTTTCCTTTATATTTCTATATTCCCTTTCACTATGGTAAAGAAAACCTTTTTATCCTCTTTCCCTTTATCCTCTTCCCTTTATCCTCTTTTCCTCACCCTTGTTCCACACAGACTATGTACTTCTCTCTGAAAATGCTATCATTCAAATTCAAAGCTTTGCATAGAATCTTACAATGTAATCCTTAGTTTCCATATATGGTATTTATTTATGCTTATTTTTTAAGTTTTTTTAATACATAAGCTTTTAGAATCTTTTTAAAAGTTTCCCTATTAGTGAAATAGGCATTTATTTATTTATTTTTAAGATTTTTTTAAAAATTTATTTGACAGAGAGAGACACAGCGGGAGAGGGAACACAAACAGGGAGAGTGGGAGAGGGAGAAGCAGGCTTCCCCGCTGGATGCGGGCCTCGATTCCAGGACCCTGGATCATGACCCGAGCCAAAGGCAGACGCTTAACGACTGAGCCACCCAGGCACCCCTAAAATAGGCACTTAAAAAATGTTTCTGATTATTTGATCTTGTGATGTATAGTGACTTCTGTGAAAATGCTATGTTGACTTTTTATTTATTATTTTTTTTAGATAAACAGCCAAATTTAGGGGTACTTTCACTGGAAAATTAATCTAATACATATATTTTAATTTTCAGGTCATCTGTCATATCAGATATGCATATTGTCATAGTTGAGAGTGGCAGTTTAAATGTAGCTAGTTAAAATGTGGGTGGAAAAGCTGTGAGTTAGTAGTTAAGCATAAGATCATAGTACTCTGTTGTTCTCTGAATTTGGGAAGAATAATCAATTGTGATGTTTTACATTTGTTTTCAATTTGCCTATTGGTAAAACATACCTTTTTACTTCTATATGCATATTGTTTTCATTTTGTCATCTATTTTTAAGGGAAAGTTTGTATTAGATATTTAAAGGTATGTTAATATAAACATTTTAGCAAAGTGTGATTATTAATGGGAAAAGACAATAGGAATAATAATAGTTTGCCTTTCAAATATGTATTGTTGTTATTGGCATCTTTATTATATTCTCTTTTACCTTCCAGTGTTAAGATTTTCCAAATGTCTGGCCAACTCTTTCTATACTTAGATGTTATGTAAAAGAGAAACAGAACAGCAAAATCCTGTTGAAGGATTTTGGTGTTGCACTATGACTTGCTTTATATTTTTTAATGTGTTGTGTAGACTTTGAAAAGCTTCATAAATAACCAAGATCACTTTTTTCTTAAAGTCACGGCTTTCATTATAAAATCTTTTTTTCTTTGTTCTTTTTAAATCTAGGCGACTGTGGGGATCATGTGGTCATAATGAACACAAGGCACATTGCATTTTCTGGGAATAAATGGGAACAAAAAGTATACTCCTCACATACTGGGTAAGATAAAGCCATTGTCCAACAGACATATGAAAAGATGCTCAGCATCACTAACCATCAGGGAAATGCCAATCAGAACCACAAAGAGATACTACCTTATACCTGTCAGCCTGGCCAAAATCAAAAAGACAATAAATAACAAATGTTGGTGAGGATGTGAAGGAAAAGGAACCTTCGTGCACTATTAGGATTGCAAACTGGTGCAGCCACTATAGAAAACAGTATGGAGGTTCCTCAAAAAATTAAAAATAGGACTACCATATGATCCAGTAGTTCCATTACTAGGTTTTTATCCAAAGGAAATGAAAACACTAATTTGTAAAGGCATATGTACCCCTATGTTTATTGCAGCATTATTTATAATAGACAAGATAGAAAAGCAATCCAAGTGTCCACTGATAGATGAATGAATAATGATATACACATGTGCACTGGAATATTACTCAGCGACAAAAAAGGATGCAGTCTTGCCATTTGCAACAACATGAGTGTTTAATGTTAAATGAAGAGTCAGACAGAGAAAGATAAATACCATATGATTTCACTTATATGTGGAATCTAAAAAACAAATGAATAAACAAAAAGCAGAATCAGAGCTATAAATGCAAAGAACAAATTGATGATTGCCAGAGGGGATGAAAGTAGAGGGGATGGGCAAAATGGGTAAAGGGGAATGGGAGATACAGGCTTCCATTTATGGAATGACTAAGTCATGGGGATAAAAGGTACAGAATGGGAATATAGTCAATGGTATTGTAATAGCATTGTATGGTAACAGAGGGTAGCTAGCATAACATACAGAGTTGTCGAATCACTAAGTTGTACACCCAAAACTAATGTAATATCATGTGTCAACTATACTCAAAAAAAAAAAAAAAAATGCCATTGTCAAGGAAGATAGGCAGTTGAAATATATTACTTTAAAAATACTGTTGGTCTTACTAGGGGGTACCTGGCTTGCTCAGTTGAAAGAGCGTATCACTCTTCCCCTCAGGGTTATGAGTGTGAGCTCCATGTTGGATGTAGAGATTATTAAAGAAACATTTTTTACATAAATAAACTCATCCCTTAAAAAAAATACTATGGCTCTAACTTAAAAAGCTATTTTCAAAAATTGGCATTTAAGGAAATACTAATTTTGTATATGCCTCATTTACTCAACCAAAAAAACACTATTAGGTAGTGTACTTTTTATGAATTTTCTTTATGATGTGCTTTATTGTAACTTTCATATAATTAAATCTGTTTTTTCCCTTATAATTTCTTCTGTGTTTTCCAGTTTCAGAAAATCTTTTCTCATCTCAGTATTTCATAAACATTCACTTCTCATGGTTTTAGAGTCAGGCGAGATGTGTATGTGTGCACCTTGAACTTTGACATCTAACTGTTCAGTCATCTAAAATGTATTGGCATGAGTTAGAAATATAGCCTACTGTTAGATGCTTCAATAGAATTCACTTAGTCATTTTTCCTGTGGACAGGATACTATTATATTTATTGTATATCCCCAGCACTCAGCACAATAAGCATTCAGTATTTACTGAATTAATTTGAATTTTAAAAAATTTGACTAACATTTTTTTTTTTTAAAGATTTTATTTATTTATTTGACAGAGAGAGAGAGATCACAAGTAGGCAGAGAGGCAGGCAGAGAGAGGGGAAAGCAGGCTCCCTGCTGAGCGGAGAGCCCGATGTGGGGCTTGATCCCAGGACCCTGAGATCATGACCTGAGCCGAAGGCAGAGGCTTTAACCCACTGAGCCACTCAGGAGTCCCTGACTAACACTTAAAACAAAGTTTCTTCTCTTCCATTCAGACTATCCCTGGAGGAAGAAGCGTAATTACTTTTTCACCAGTAAAAATCAACTATTTATTACACTATTCAAGTCATTCGTCTGCTCGGAATTTTATGCTCTTCTCCTGAAATAAAATGTAGATGGTATTATATTTTAGAATTTAGCATCCCAGTGTTCAAAACAGAAAGGTGATCTTTAGCGGAGAAGGTATAAAGTACTTTTTTCCATGGAGAGGATAAATACAGGAATTGAAGTCTAGACAGGTATTTCTTTTTCTGAAACTGAAATTCCTTGAAACAAATGCAAGAGTACCACTTTGAAAATTATCCATCTTTCTCAGCAGACTTCTAAATCTGCTTCTTAAATTTTATTCCTGAAATGTGGTTCTTTCAAATGTTTTCAAGTCTTGTCAAAAGAAACTTACGAAAGGAATCACATTTAGGTAATCTTTAACTTCTTTTGTAGAGTACACTGAGTTTATGTTTTCCTTTCCCCTTCCTCAGAAATCATTTAGGCTGTATTTATCCATTCAGCATAATGAAACCTTACATCTGTATATTGTTTTTGATTTAAATTTCTTAAGCACTTTCACAAATATTTTCTCATTTGGCTCTTGTAAAAATCTTGAGAGGTAGATGGAGCAGATAGTATCATTTTCTTATGTGAATAAACTCTTATATAAAAAGGTAAAATGAGTTAAATAATATACTGGTAGCCACTGGCAAACCTAGATTCTAGACTGGGGTATGGGGCATCCAATTTACTAAGCTACCACCAGTACTATCCTAAATATATATATATATCCTATATACATATATGTGTGTGTGTATGTATGTATGTGTTTATGTATATATATGTATGTATGTATATATAGTTCTTAACCTCTAATTTATCCATTTTATATATATTTTTTATATGAATGCAATGAAATATTTTATTACTTAGGGCCAGCGTATAACTCTGAGTGGTCTTTTACCAACTGTTACTAGGAAACAGAATCATTCCCTGCTCAGAGTATGAACTCGACTTTAGAACCAAAGTGGTCTACCACTGTTTTTCCCAAACTTGACCCCTAGGTTATATAGACATTCTGACTTGGCAGGAAATGTGAAGCATATTGGCTCACTGCTTTTTCTTTCTTAATTCGAGCATGATAAACTACCCCATAATGAATGAATGAATGAATGAAAACTTCAAATTCCCTAGAAAGATAATTATGCCAAGAATTTTCCAAGATATGGAACTTTTATAAAATAATGATAGTTGACCACTTAAAAAGAAAAGCATTTCAAATAGCATAGGTTACTACTTAATTTTTTAAGACACTAACGAACAGCATAGTTTCCCAAAACAAGAATAATTTCATAATAAAAATAGTTTTCATATTATAAAACAATATTCATTTCAAGAATACTATATCATAGCCTACTCCCGGTTTTAATGTCTTTGCTTCTTTTCACAGCTATCCAGGTGGATTTAAACAAGTAACAGCTGCGCAACTTCACCAGAAGGATCCAATAGCAGTAAGTTTATTGTATTTTTTATTGTTTATCATCTGTGGAAAAACTGGTTCAGAAACTGTTTTTCCAGTCTTGCTTCTCTTCTAATGTAGCTGGCATGCAAGGCTATAAATTCTGCGCTTTAACTGCGTCTCACAAGTTTTGCTAAGTATTAACCCATCATTATTATTCAATTCTATATATTTTCTAAATTCTATTATTCAATTCTATATATTCAATTATTATTGAATTATTCAATTCTATTTGTAATTATTCAATTATATATACTATTATTCAATTCTATATATTTTCTAAATACTATTTACTATGTTTTGCATGTAGCCAGTTTTGTTGCTTTTCTTTTTAATTACTTGATACCAGCCTGATTACCTACAATATGATATGTTCACTGAAAACATCTTGGAGAGCGTTGTTTGTATCTATGCATATTTATATATCCATATATCTGTTATATCAAATATATGAAGTATGTTGTTCCAATCAGAAGTCTTATCTTTTTTTGTTCATTTGATTTGATTACCTGAAAGAGTTAGGTTACAATCTCAATTGTGGATTTACTTTTTCCCTGTAGTTCTATCAGTTTTTGCTTTGTATGTTTTGAAGATTTAGTGTTAGATGAATTTAAGTTTAGAATTACACTATTCCTAAGAATTTTTTTTTTTTTTTTTTTAAGAGAAGTAAGCCTTCATTTCCTTGCTTCACAAATAAACTTGGCTGAATTAGTTGCTTTTTGGTGATTGGTCAAAGATATGTACTGGCCCTTCTTATCTCCAATAATGCTTTTTAACTCCAGGTGTATTTTTTTTTTTAAATTAATAAGCCGTATCAGCCTTCTTTTGATAGTGTTTGCCTGAAATGTCATTTTACTTTACATTTAAATTGAACTAGATTTTATTTTTTTCCTCTCTTTCTTGCCTTCTTTTGGATTGAGTTTATTTATTAGAAGTCTAAGATTAATCAGTATCTTTACTTTCCTGCAGATCAAATCAAGGTCCTTAGAAGATTTTTAGCACCTACTCTCCCTCACAGTTGCGATTCTTTCTCTATTCAACAATTTTTAAAACCCTTCCAATTCAACATTCTTGTTACCATTTTACACAGTTACTGATTTTTTATGATTCTCTTTGCTTATAAATCCTTTCACATAACAGCCTTCCTTTGGGATTAACTTCCTTCTCAAAATATTTCTTTTGACATTCCTGTCATAACATTCTCTTAATAGTAAACTCATTTTTGTCTGAAACTATCTTTATTTTTGCCTTCTTTCTTGAAAGTTAGTTTTGCTTATTCAGTATATGCAATTCTAGCATAACTGTTTTTCTCTTTCACCTATTTGAAGCTATTGTTCAAACAGATTTTAGCTTCTGTTACTGCTATTGACAAGTCACATGTCAGTTTAACTATTCCTTTGTATGTATTTTATCTTCTTTCCTTTGGCATTGATTTTCCTGTTTCTATTCAAGTCTTATTTATTTTGCTTGAGAACTGGTATCTTCAGTTCTGAAAATTTGCCAGCTCTCGGGTATTTTAAATATTGGTCCCTTTATTCTTTATCTGTTCTTTCCCTTTGGAAATATGATTATATTTACAGTAGTTGTCTTATTTCATTGTACGTGATTCATTAGCTCTCTTTCATATTTTATGTCTCCCTGTCTTTGCTGCATTGTCAATAGTTTCTTTATGTCTGTGTTCTAGTTCTCTATCTTTTTATTTGTGTCTCATTTAATCAGTCCTTTTATTGAGTTCCTAATTTGAATTATTATATTTTTTTCTTGAAGATTTACTATTTATCTTTTTTTTAAAGTTTGCTGGTCAGTTTTGATAGTTTTTCTGTTTCTTCATCATACTTTGGTTCCTTTTTATTTTGTTAAGCATAATAAACGTAATTCTTAGTGTTTATATCTGATTCTAATATTTGTGGTCTTTGTGGATCACATTATTGTTTCTGCTCAGGATACTTGATAAGCTCATGTACCTTGAAACTTTATCACTGAGAATTCTTTAGGACCTGTATCTCCAAAGTGGATTTCATCATAAAAATTTGTTTAGCAGGGGGCACCTGGCTTAGTCAGTTAAGTGCCCGACTCTTGGTTTCTGTTCATGTCATGATGTCAGGGTTGTGAGACTGAGCCACAGGTAGGGCTTTGCCTTCAGAGGAAGTGTGCTTGAGATTCTCTCTCCGTCTCCCTCTCCCTCTGCCCTTCGCCCTGCCTCTCGCACATGTGCACGCACTTTCTTTCTCTAAAATAAATAAATAAATCTTAAAAAAAAAAAAAAAAAAAAGATTGGCTTAGCTTTTGACAGGTGCATGGGGCTATACCAGCCTAACACCTCTTCAAGCTATACTTCATAGACTTCTGGGTTTTGGTCTCCATTTTAAAAAGGGTGAATTTGGGGTCTTGAGGACTTGTGCAGTCAGGCTCATAGTTCTATGTTTCCTATCAGTAAAGATTTTTATTTTTTGATTTCCTACTCTATACCCTGGATATTGACTTCTGTTGAAAATCTTATGAGGAAGTCTTTGATCCTACTTCCTGACCAAAAAAGGGGTAGTCCTTTGAAATGCAAGCCCTGCACTAAACCGATGCCCTCTGGGCAAATGCCAGCCTTAGGACTCTATTTTTGTACTACCTTTTCCTACTTTTGGCCTCCAGTTGCTTCCATGCTTTAGAAAAGATTTTCAAAACAGTATTATTAATTTCATTAATATTTATTTATCATTTGAGTTATGTACTAGAAGTTTCTAATCTAAATATTAGCTGTCGATATTACTAAAAACAAAGTCTCCTGTTGCCATTTCGGAATTTTATTTTTCCTTCCTTAATTCTTTATAACTCAGTCTTTGAACTGTACTCATAGAATAGATAACAGTTTTCCCTATTAGGAACTATTTTAGCTTTATACCTAAATAGATTCATAAATGAACAAACCGTTATGCTGTGAAGACATTCCTTTTTATTTCCCTACAGTGATGAATAAAAGTAGATATCTATTGTCAGGATACAATCATTTGTTTGGTGTAATACTGCCTAAAACTTTCTTGGAGATGAGGGAGAAGGACATATTTTGTTATAGTAAGTCCTGACATAACATTTGGAAGTTCCATGCTTTAGCATTTATTTTTATTTCTTATCATTTGTAGGTGTTTTACAAAGATATGGTCAGAGATTGCTCAAGAAATATTTGATGTTCTGTTTCAAAACATGTTTGTAGACTATTACAGGTCAAATAAAATATCCTATTTTGACTGTTTATATGGATTGCATCTAATGGTATTAAAAAGCTATAAGGGCCGCTGATAACATGTACCATAAGTGCTACAACAAATTGTAGTTTTAATATTTGACAAATATTTTTTAAAATTTAAATTTCTATGTTATTCAGGCATACTCAGTATACACTAGGAGGCAGTATAGTTCCAACTTTTTTATAAGGATTTGGCAATAGATAACATTTGTAGAAATTGTTTCAAGTTATGTTTTATAAACAAATATTAAAATGTGTTACAAAATGTTTAATGAAGGCCTAGAAAATAGTTCAAAGTTAAATCCATTTGAATTATTACCTCATTTAAACAATGTCAATTTTTTTTTTAATCTTAATTTTGGTCTTAGCTTTTGTATTTTGAAAAAGAATGGCTTGTTAAGGAAGAGGTCGGTTATTTTACTTCCAAATCAAATACTTAAGTGTTTGTCTGGAACAGTAGGTCTTCTGCCAGCGAACACGATTTGCTAATCAGCACTTGATGTATGGGCTTGTGAGAGAATTTGTTTCATAATGCATCCTTCTGATTATTAGTACAGTCCTGGAATATTGTTTGTAAAAATACATTAATTAATACATTTAAATAGTTATTAGTAGGTTATTAAATATTTCAAAGTATTTTTATAATTGTAGAGATCATTATTTGTAACTTAAAAAAATATGTTGATTCAGCGTTTCCTTATCCATCTATCATATATTTTAGTTTCATTAATAATTTCTTTGACCTTATATTTTTCTTTTTTTTTTAAGTTTTTATTTATTTAAATAATCTCTACACCCAATGTGGGGCCTGAACTCACCACCCCAAGATCAAGAGTTATATGTGCTTCTGACTTAGCCAACCAGATGCCCCACCTCTTTGTCCTTATATTTTTTTCTAACATGGTTCCTTTCTTATCTTTCCCCCTTCCCCATAGTTAATAAAGTTATTTTGTGTGAAACAAATGGCACATGCCCTGGTCTACAGATGTGGAAAGTCTTTAATATTTATTAACCTCGATTTGGTCTTTCTCATTTTCTGAATTCCTTAGAACTTACACTTAAGCCAGTACAGCTATAATTACTTGATTGCATGCACACGTTGTATTCTGTTATTTGGGGTGAATATTGTTTGTATGTCTGCCTTTTTCTCTCCCCTGTCAGCTTAAAACCTTTCTACACTTTCTAGCTTTCTCTAATTTGACTGTTACATTTGCATTTTCTAATAGGACAAGTTTTAAAACACAAACTTGTTCATTCAAGTGACTAGAACTACATTTTTTTTAAGAACATGAACCCTAAATGCCATATAACCCTACTATAACAATAAGATTTCTGTTGGGATATTCAGAGGATAGAATGTCTAGCTTAGCCAGAAAGGACGGCTCAGTAGTCTTAACACTGTCAGTTTCTGCTTAAGACTTTTAAAAATTAAAAATTTTAAAGACGAATATCTAGATCAGTGCTGTCCAATAGAAATTTCTGTCATGATGTTCTATGTCTGCACTGTCAAACATGATAGGCACTAGCCACATGTGGCAGTTGGCCACTTGAAATGTGGCTTGTATGCCTAACTGAATTTTTA
Source organism: Potos flavus (assembly GCA_028534135.1). NCBI lineage: Eukaryota > Metazoa > Chordata > Mammalia > Carnivora > Procyonidae > Potos > Potos flavus. The sequence continues at coordinate 13,406,101 of CM052900.1, forward strand.
ATTGCTTTTAATTTTAACAATAGAAATCTCTATTAAAATCTCTAGTACATAAAGTATTAACAGCACTAAACTGGAAAATATATATGGGATGTCATTAGCTTTTGTATATAGTAAAGTTTGTAGTCTGATTTGATGAGAAAATTAAAGAAATAGGAAATCTTATAGTGCAACACTGTTCTAACATGTATAGTTTTAGTGGGTTTAATATATGTCAAATTATATTCTTGGATTATGTGTACAGATGGTAAAAATTGATGCAGCCTTCCAAATGTCCCTATCAGCAGCTTACTGAAGACCTCGCAGTGTATTTGTATATACTATATACCAGCAGGCCCTCAGGAGATTATGGAACACAGGGTGACCCTGTGTGACCTTCTCTTGACAACGGATATATCAAATCACATTCAGACCAACAAAGAGGATAATCTTAAAAAGGGAAAAGTAAATTACAGCAAGATTAGTTTGCCATCTTGGGAATGGGTATGGTAGAAAGGGACTTTTTGTCTTCTTGAGAAGTTACAGAGACAAACACATTATAGGTGTGATTTCAGGTGCTATGTATCTATTCTGGGAGTAAGAGCACTGCCTGGCTTGAATTCCAGCACCACCACTTATTATGTGAAATTGGGAGGTTCTTTAACCTCTCTAAATCTGTTTTCTCATGTGTGAAATGAGACTCAGCGTCATAAACAAGACAACAAATGTGATGCAGCTGACCACTGTACACACAGTAAGTTTTCAGTGACTGTTAACTGTTACCATTGTTGTAGATGTGTGACTTACAGAGTCAGTCTCAAAACTGGTCATGCTTTATGAATTTGAAACCTCCTGATCTACCTGGAGGAAACAGGATTTAAGGCCTCCTGGGTTCTGCTCTATTCAGATTATTTGAGCCATAGGTTCTTGTACAACCTTAGAGAATTTCTTCGTCTAGCTAACAGCAGCACTTATGTAGATTATTTTGTCCTTTTCCTTTAAACATAAATTAAACCAAATAGAGCCTAAAGAAAATAGTAATGCACAAAATAATGACAGTTCTTTTGCTGTTGCTGCCACATAACTACTTAGGTCCTAATTTCTTTCCTTTCATTTCTTTTGAGCCTTAGTGCACTTTGTTTTCGTCACTATCTCTAAATGTGGTTGCCTTCTTATATCCCAAGTCAGATTTTTCTTATTGAGTCCTACATGTATCTGTTTTTCAGATTGTGAAACTAGCTATTTATGGCATGCTGCCAAAAAACCTTCACAGAAGAACTCTGATGCAGAGGTTGCATCTTTTCCCAGATGAGGTAAGTCAGTGGTCATTGGTAATGATGCTGCCACAAGGAACATGGCCAGAGCCCCTGTTAAATTGAGGGTATTCATTGCTAATTTCATCAGCTATTAAAAGCATGAATTTCATTTACATTTTTTGTGACTAGTAGCAAACCTTGTATGATCATGGATTAATAACTTAGTTTTGGGGGCACCTGGGTGGCTCAGTGGGTTAAAGCCTCTGCCTTCAGCTCAGGTCATGATCTCAGGGTCCTGGGATCGAGCCCCGCATCGGGCTCTCTGCTCAGCAGGGAGCCTGCTTCCTCCTCTCTCTCTGCCTGCCTCTCTGCCTACTTGTGATTTCTCTCTCTCTCTGTCAAATAAATAAATAAAATCTTTAAAAAAATTTTAAAAAAAATAAATAACTTAGTTTTGGTTGCTAATTATTTTCCTTGATTTAATTTTAGAATACTTGTTCCTAACTCAAAATTTATTCAGCTAAAAAAGTACTTGAAAAAAATAGTTCTATTTATTACTATTAAACTATGTTAAGTCCTTAGCCTTTCTCTTTAGTATAATGTAATGAAACAGTAAAGGTTCTATAATAAAATAGTTGAGTCCAGGCTCTGGATTCAGACTATCTATATTAGAATTCATGCTCCACCATTTACTGACTTTACGGTCATGGGTGGTTACTTATTATCCCTGTTTTCTCATCTGCAAAATGGAAATAAGGGTACCTACTGTATAACGAGATTGTGGTAAGGGTTAAATGAGATAACATTTGTGGAGCGCTTAGAACAAGCCTGACACAGTAAGTGCCGGTTGCTATCATTACCATGGTAGTGATTGTTGTCCTTATAGTTCCTACTGGAGGAATAATGTAGAACTAATCCCAGAATACCAAGTTACATCAACTATTTAAACGACTGTGTGCTCTATTTAGTTAGCTTAATGCATGAGTAAATTATTCATACTTTATCAAAATAGTAAATATATTACCTTTGCTTTGCATGAATGAGTAGAACTTTCCAGTATTTACTTTACCTCTGAGATAACAAGTATGGGAGCTATGTCATAATTTAAGAATAAATGACTTTCATGAAATCACAATATTAAAACTTCTGTTTCTGATTGTACTGTCCCGTTTTTTTAGAGTCTGTAATTTCTGAAAGACACACACACGCAAAATGTGTACATATAGATAGATAGATAATCTTAGTTATAAGGCAGTCAGGTTTGAATGTGGATGTTTTAAGTATTCATGATAGTTCAGTTGGACACCAAATTCCTTAAATAATTTCAGATGACAAAATTAATGGGCCTTTCCCCAAAAATGGATTGTCAGACATTCAGAATCTTTATAGCACATTTTGTTGTCTAGGCCATAGGGAAGTAAACACTCATAGATTGCTGGTAGGAGTACAAAATGGTGCAACCCATAAGGAATCTGAGAATGAGGTAACATTGCATATAGTACAATACATACATAAGGAGAGTCACGCTTGATCCAGCAATCTGTTTACTCTCAAGATTCACAAGATTATTGTTTCCCCATTATTTATAATAGTAAAATAATAGAAATGAGTTTGTTCATAGGTAATTGGATAAACAATATTATATCCATTCAGCTGAGTACTATGTAATTATAATAGAATTCCGAATATTCTTGTGAATTGATAATGTTTTCCAAGATACATTGGTAAGTGAAAAAAAGCAAGGTGAAAAAATACAGATAGCGTACTACCTTCTGTATGCATATATACATATATGTGTTTACACACACATACGTACTATATCTGCTTCTTTGAAACTCAGGAAAAATAAATGAGAAAATGAAATTGGTTACTTACTGAAGCATGGGCACAAAGAGATGGAAGGAATAGGGAAGAGAGAATAAGGTTTTTGGAGAATGCCTTTTAGATTATTTTATTTTTTTACTTTAACTTTCATATCATGTTAAGATTTTTATTCAAGGGGTGCCTGGGTGGCTTAGTTGGTTGAACATCTGACTCTTGATTTCAGCTCAGGTTATGATCTCAGGGTTGCGAGATTGAGCCCCACCTCCAGCTGCATGCTCAGCTTGAAGCCTGCTTGAGATTCTTTCCCTCCCCTTCTGCCCTCCCCCTGCTTGTGCATGCTCTCACGTGCTCTCTCTCTCTAAAAATAAATTAATAAAATCTTTTAAAAAATAAATAAATAAAAATTATATGATAGCACTAGTAGAAGTAAACACAACTAGTACCCAGATCTTGTTTTCTAAGTGCTATTCCTTATTGAAAGGAACCTGGTTCTCATTGGAGGAATGGTTGATTCTAGGTCTAGAGCAGAGAAAGAACAAAGTTATTATAGAGTATACACATGCATGTAATTATTGTTTCTGTATTGTTTATACTGGTAAAATAATAAGTAACAGAAAGTAAGGCAGTGCTCAAAAATATCAAGAGAACATGGAAGGCATTTTGAATTGGTGCCCACTGACCAAATATGGGACTGTGTGGCCTCAAAATGAATGGTAATAATAATGGATTATGTTGAGTGGAAGACAAAAATCTGTGAGCCCATGATGATGGTCCAAAAATTATTTTTAACTTGTTAATAATTTCCCTTTCCTCTCTGGAGAAGGAAAAGCTTCTCTTGAGAGAAGAATATCATCTAAAAAATGTAGAAATAATACTGAATTGGAAAAGTCACCATTTTATCAGCATACTCTGTAGTCAATGGATAAAAGATTATTGTAGAACAAGAGAGTCACACAATTTCAAAACATCATGTCACAGGGTACTTACTATTTGAAAGGAAAATAGATACTTTTTTATGTTAAAGATACCTGGTGGACACCAATATAACCAAGAGATCAAACATATCATTAGTATGGGACAGACTGACACGATGTGCCTCTTGCTATGAATAAAGTACTGAAGACCCAACATTATATGTAGTGTTCTGTCAAAAATGTTTAACCTAACTTTAATGAAGAAACAGTCCTACAAATCCAAATAAAAGGGCATTCTACCACATAATTGGCCTGGACTCTTCAAAAGTGTTAATTTCACGAATGACAAAGAGCCGGGAAAGGCTTTGTGTTAAAAGAGACTAGACTGAAGAACTTATTAGGTATGTGAAAAAACATAATAACAGCATAATAACTAAATGTATCCTGTGATCCTTGACCGGATCTTCGACTGAAAAAAGATACATAAGACAATATTTTACCAGTTTGGGAAATTTGAATATATACTTATATATCAGATAGAAAGTATTTCATCAATGTTAATTTTCTGAAGCATGAATTTGTAATGTGGTGATATAGGAGATAATCCTTATATTTAAGAGATACACACTGAAATACTTCGGGATGAAATATTTACAAATTACTCTCAAATGGTTCAGCCAAAATGAAAGTTTGTGTATGTATGTTTGTATATAGGTGAAAAGAAGGAAAGCAAACATGTCCTATTTTGACAGTTGGTGAATTTAGGTGAAGGTTAGAGGAGTGTTCACTGTATTCTCGCAATTTTTCTATAGATTTGAAATTTCTCTAGAAATTGAAAAAAGTAATAACTGATCACCTTGCCCCCTGTTTATCCCACTCATTCTATTCCTTATTCCCCCATTTAGGTTAATCATTCCCTCCATGCAGCAGCAATGATTAAATCTCTTATATCTCCATGAACACATTCAGTTAGCATGTTTGGGTTACTTTCTCAGTGCACAGATTAAAAGAGGCACTTCCCCTCTTCCTGGTTTCATGTCTAATGCCTAATCAACAATTTTCATTCCTCATTTTGCAGTGTTTTAATCCATTCTTTCAGTAAATTGGTCTAATAGTGGGGAAAATTTAAGCTCATTTCAGCCAGAATTCCTTCAATTCAGCAAACATCTACTAACCCACTATGTTCCACACCCTCTGCTGTGTAAGCAGTTGGCAACTTTTAAAATTGTCTTTGTGAATGATAGAGGGATTTTTTTTTTAATGGCTCCCCAAAGGAGTGTGAAATATTCATAAACTTTTGTAAATATCAAACTGGCAAGTAGACTTTTCCAGGAAGTAAAAAATCAGAGCAACTTAATATTTATATGTCCAGACATGCTGTCCTTGCTCCAGTTCTGTGTAATTAAACTTACAGATTTGACTACATCGGGGGAGGGATGTTAAATATTTTTAAAATGCTTCTCAGTGAAGAAACACATTGTCAATTGTATTTATTGTATTTTGTATGTATTGGTAGTGACTCACCCTATACAAACCATAATTTTAAAAAGCCCACCTCACTTTTTAAAAATATTATTAAAATTTTGCCATATTAGATTTTAGAACAAGTTCATAAAGTTATTTTAAAGTTATTTTAAAATTATATTTTGACTCGTAAGACATTGAATAGAAAACATGACTGTTTTGGTCCCTTGTCCTTGCCCAGATATTTGATTCCCAATTATGATATGCTCTTTGCAGAGAATTGTAATTTACTATATAATAATCTTTTTTTTTATGTTTAGGAACATACTGTTATGAAAAGAGGGAAATATTATCTACTGTCCATGTGGAAATACTCATAGGACGCTTTCATATTGACACCCAACCATTATTTCAGTAGAATTTCCAAAAGTAACTTACCATCCAGACTCACAGGACAGTTCCCTTTCCCTGTTTCTGTATCATGAGCACAATATAAATGTAAATTCTTTTGGTTACTCATGCTCTTCATTCTATCCTTTCCTTTACTTTAATTTCTATTCTTCTTTTAAAATAGCTCTCAAATATGTGCTTTACTCTTTAGTTTGCTTTTCATTACCCAAATTCAGACTTTTTTACATTTTACTTTTCCTTTCATTTTTCTGAATATTTGAATATATCAACCAGGGGAAAATCATTATGGGCAGAGGGAATACTATTAATAAAGGGACCAGGGTTTCGGGGTGGAACAATGTATGAAAGGCAAGGAGGCTGATAACTCAGACGCCATGGATGGGTGTGTGTGAAGAGGCAAAGTCGCAGAGGTGACCTAGGAGTGAGGACACTGGTTTGAGAAGTGACATTTTTAAAATTATAAGCCCGCAGAGGCCATCATCTTTTTTATTTCCTTTTATATTCTGAGCACCTAGCACAATTTCTGGTTCATAGAAGGAGTCCTGTTAATGTTTGTTGGCTAAATGACTCAAGGATCCAGCAGGTTTTCATTTTCCAAAGTTTTTTCTGGCAACAACATGGAGTATGAATTGAAAGGTTGTGTCTCTGGAAGCCACAGACCCAGTACATCCACTCAATCAGATGAAAAATCACGAGAATCAGCCAAGGCAGTGCCTTTCTGCAGTTGAAAGGCTGGGAATAAATTAAACAGTTTAGAAAAAAATAGAACTTAGTGACTCAATGGTACTCAAAATTGAAGATATCTAATTTATCATGAGAAAGAGGTTTGTCAAGATTTAAGTATAAGGTATAGTATTATAATGAATTACTTTTGTCATTAATATACTTTTCAGGGATTTTCATGGATTTGTAAAGATTATGTTGTTTTCCTCATTCTATAAATATTATTTTGTTTTTGTTTTTTTAATATTTACTAAGTATTACTAATTATTGTTAAGGGATATAGTTTAAGAAAATTAAACCTAAATTTTTTTTAACCTAGGACATACCAGAAGATATTCGTAAGAATTTAGTGGAAGAGCTTCCTCAACCACGAAAAGTACCCAGACGTCTGGATGAGTACACACAGGAAGAAATAGAGGCTTTCCCAAGACTGTGGTCTCCGTAAGTCTTTTCTCTTTCCTGTCTTTTTTTTTTTTTCTTTTTTTTTAAGCTCAGTTTGGTATCCCCTGTTTCCTTAACCAAATGACAAGATCCCTGAGGGTGGGAAGAGTGAATTTTTTTTTACTCCCTTGGATGCTCTTTCCATCCTCTACCTGCAGGTAAATTCTAGATTTTGGTATAAGAACCAAAAAGTCTCTAAGTCTTAAAACCTTGCTATGTACGTGCAAGGGTGTTCATAGGTGCCTATAATTGTCAAATATTTTGTTTGGGATGACATTAGTTATACTGATTATGGTCTGTTGGAATCATAAATAAATAGTTATTACCTAAAACAGTGCTCCATTTTCCAGATTGTTTCACTAAGCTTGAGAATATCATCTAATGAAAAGTCATCAATTCTGGATAATTAATAGTCTTGATCCAAATAGAAAAACAAAATAACAAACACTTTTTGCTATCCTCTACACAATTTCCTCTGTCTGAGGTCCGGGAAGCTGCTTAGTGTTGACATACTATCTCCCATCTAATTGCTTCCAGGTTTCCTTATCTGGCCTTCTAGGGTCTTCGTGACCTGGCTCCTCTCTGTCTCTAAAGCTTAAGTTCTTCCCACTTCACTGGTCTAACAATAGCAGCCTGTTTTAAGATTGTCACCCTTTTTACACAATTTAATTCTTCCTTGTCTTTGTTTTGCTTTACTTTGCCTGAAACAACATGTCCCTCCCCCGTGCTCTAAAATAACTCTAACTCATTCTTTAGACCTTAGTTCAGATACCACCATCTTTAAGAAGCCTTGTGTAAACATCAAGACCAGACCAAAGTGCCTGGCCATCTTCTGCCACAGCACCTGCTTTGTAACTCTGTCATTACCACAGTCAGCTCGTCAGGGGCAAGGACTGCATCCTCAGTGCGTAGAACAGTACTTCATCTAACGGGGTCTCGGGAACATTTACAGAATTTATACAGTTGATGGAAAAGAGAACCACATCCTTATTGCTGGATCTACACTAGGCAGCTCGTCTTCCCACAAACACTGCCCTCTGTGCTCTGAAAATTCCTATCTTTTTATTGGCCCTTTAGCCAGATAGGTCTGTGAAAATATAAGCCTTCCCAGCATTGTCTAGCAGTCTAATCCTTGGCTCTCTCATTATCACATGTACATAATCTTCAGACTCTTTCCACACAGAGAAGTCTGTAGTGTGTTCTGTTTGAATCTTTTTGACTTCGCTGACTTGTATCAAGGTTCTCCTTTACTGAATCTGCCGATGAACAAAATAATATAATTGCTAGTGACCATTTATTATAGTGGCTATTGGATACTTTCCAGTTGCCCAACAGTGTGCTAGGGTTTACATGCATTATATTTAATTCTCTCCACAGGCCTCTGAGATAGAGCTAGTATTCCTATTTTGAAGAGTAAGGCAAGGATCATCTGATTTGTAATATAGCCTGTGTTTGAACCCAACTGTCTGATTCCAAAGCCTGTGTTCTTCCCACAGAAGCAAACTGCCTCATTAATTTATTTTTTCAACAAATACATTTTAGCTACCTCTTCTGTACAAGACACTGTCATAGGCATTGAGACCCATGTTTGAGAAGTTCATTAAAACCATTATTTAATTCAGGTGCACAAACTTTTACTGAGTTTATACTATGTGCTAGACATTTGGACACATGTCTGGGATATACAGATGGTGAAGTATTTAAATGTAACTTGCTCCAGAAGTCTTTCCTATAATCCGTGAACTGGGTTAGGCCCCCTTTTTAGGGTCTCATTGTACACTTTCCTTTTTGTTTACTGCATTTATTCTAATGTAATTAAGTATCTGTGTGATTTTTTTTTTTTTTAATGTCTTTTTCTAAATAGATTCTGTGAGGGAACACCATGTTGTCTTATTTACCTGAGCATAACATCTGGCACATTTGGTAGACATTCAGCAAATATTTATTGAATGAATAAACAAAGAAAGCAAATATCCTGGTATCAACTTTTATAAATGACATTAGGGAAAGAATCTCTAGAAAATAAGAAATGAAGGTAGTAGAATGCTCCAATTTAATACTAGTTCTTTATTCTAGAATCATTGAAATTGATTAGCTTTAAAAACACTTTATTACTTTTGTTTCTGTTCACTGTATCATCTGAATTATCAATTTTCAGTTGACAGTGAGTGATTAACAAACTCTATGAAAAATTGAAAAAACCGATTTTATAGTGTCTGATGATATCAATACCAGCTAGTTATCAGGATACATCCTCATGATAGATATTTTTCTCTAAAATAAAGAAATACATTTCCATCACTCCTTAGGTTCTGGTTTTCATTGCTTGACGATGACCAGAACTATACATTATATGATGTGACTTGATTCTAACAACTAAGTTTAGTGTGGCGTGATTGTCTCCTTCTTTTGACCTTTTTAGATGCCTATTTAATAGTTTGCCTTCTTTTCAAAACCCAAGAGTCTATTTTAATTCTTTTTATTTAAATTCATTTTTTACCCAGATTATGATTTATTTAGATAAATCAGTAGTTTCTGAAAATAAAAGGTTTTACAGTTTTTTTTACATGCTACAATCTTTACAGTTTTCCCCCCTTTGGCATCTGAGAGATGAGACTTCTGTACTTGGATAAGTTTTATACTTTTGGAAAAATAATTTTTATTTAACTTGTTCTTGGAAACTTACGTGGTCATTTATCGCAGACATATTCAATGTGCTTTTTCCTACTTAAACTACATAGAACTTATATTTATCTTTACAATTGAACCCACATATACAGAACATTTTTCTAGGAAGATGTAAACATTTTTAAATTCTTTTGAAGAGATGTACAAATTGAAATTAATCTCCAATTTATGAAAAACATTTACTAGTTTAAATTTACCACCCTGGAATCTTTAATTTACTAAGAATTCACATAATATAGACTTTAAACTCAAGCATTCAATTAAAAACTTTCACTTTGGTGGACTTAAAAGTATTAAATGGAGGCTTCTGGGTGGCTCAGTCAGTTCAACATCTGCCACTGGCTCAGGTCATGATCTCAGGGCCCTGGGATCAGCCTCACATCCAGCTCCCTGCTCAGAGGGGAGTCTGCTTCCTCTGCTCCCTTTGCCCCTTACCCCGCTTGTACTGTCTTTCTCTCTCTCAAATAAATAAATAAAATCTTAAAAAAAATAAATAATTAGAAAGTATTAAATGTTTGGGGTACTTGGGTGGCTCAGTCGATGAAGTGTACGACTCTTGATTTCCGCTTAGGTCATGATCTCAGGGTCATGAGATTTAGTCCCACAACGGGCTTTGCGCTCAGCAGGGACTCTGCTTGAGATCCTCTCTCTCCCTTTGCCCCTCCCTTTGCTCTCGCCCTCCCTCACTAAAATAAATAAATAGATCTTTTTTTAAAAAGTGTTAAATGTTCATTGTAGAAACTTTGGATAAGATACAAACTTAAGGAAGTAAATAATCTGACTGTAGTTAATTTTGGTATGTTAGCTTCCACTGTTTCTTTGTGTTTGTGTGTCTATGTCTTGTATTTTTATCCTCATTTTTTTTCATAAAAAAGGAAATGTAGGCACAGAAAGAAAAGTAATTTGACCAAGATCACATGATTGTTAAGTGGTGGATTAGGGATTCAAGCCTAAGGTCATGGTCCTGGGTCATGATCCTAACCATTCTGCCTGAGTGCCGCATCTTGGTTAAGTATACTTAAGTCATATGTAGTTCTCAAATAGTTTGCTTTATAAAGTTGTATCCTAAAAAAGTATTTTAAGCAGTCTTTGGGTTTTGGTAGGTTACCATGCTGTATAAAGTTCTGGAAGTCTAAGAATGTCATAACTTATTTTTTTATAGAAACACCATCATAAATGAATTTATATTTCTAACCAAAAGGGATATATGGTACTTATTTTTTTTTTAACTAGAAATACGAAAGGTGCGGTGTAATCAAATATGTGACCAAACAGGTCATGCATTTGGAGTTGTATATCATGAATAAAGAGTACTGATAAACGGCTCATTATACTAAGTGATTCCTGGCTCATTTAAAACAAATCAGAAGATGACTGAGTGCTTTTATTATATTAATGGAATTAGGAAAGGCTTTCCTATAATTATTTTTAAGGAGAGTTTTAGAGAAACAGCGTAACTTGATGCATTTTTTAGTTACTAATGTGGAGATGTATTTCCCTACCCTTTCTTTTTATCCCAAATTTCTCTCTGACAGGACTATGCATTAAGGCACCAGCCTTTCCTTTGGGCTTTATTAAAATACGATCTTTCCTTACAGGTAGCCATACAACTTCGCCAGATAATAATGTGGGTATATACTTACACATTATAATTTAGATGGTCAGGGCTATGTAATAGAACTTTCTCCATGATGAAAAAAACTCTTTATCTGAGCTATCTAATACAGTAGCTCCTGGCCACATGTGGGTGTTGAGTACTTACTGTGTAAGTACTGTGTGAGTACTGTGGCTAGTGTGGCTGAGAAATTGAACTTTTATTTTATGTAATTTTAATTAAGTTTCATTAGCCCCATGTGGCTACTGACCCCTTTAGTGAATGTTGCCATTTTAGTTGTTTGCCATTTTATAAAGTTCTAGTATTAAATATTATAGACATTAGAGTAAAAATGAAAATATGTAACACACTATGTAGTGCAATCCATTGAAAATGGGATTTCTCATTACTAGAAGGTTTGCTTTCATGAGAAAATTTTTTTTCTCCTTTTGGAGAAGAAGGATGCTTAAAATATACTCTCATTCCACCCAAAATACCTAAGCCAACAATATAATCTTCCTTTGGAATGTAGTAATTGGAATTTAGTCAAGATAGATCTGATGGTGAATCTGCAGAGACTTGACTGAAACAAACGTACCTGGATTGCACCTAAATCAACAGACACAAAAATAGCTTGCTTTGGTTTTTGTTTTCCTAGTAATAAAATTTAAAATGTGTTTATAGTATAGAAATGTACATTTTAAATTGGAACTATAATTAGCTTTTGGTCAAATGTAAGTTTATTAGCTTTTCTAGTAGAAACTAAAGCTTTTGAGCAACAGTGATGATAATCAAAACTAAGCCTTGAACCCATTAAGTGATTGACAAAATTGTTTTAATCTTAATTTAAAGCTCCATTTTTGGGATTTCATTTAAATTATTTTAAATCACTTACAAAAGTCTCTGAGGCCTAATTTCAGTTAATGCAGATTTTCTTACGCTAGTTGTATAGCCATTTTTAAAATAACGTTAGACAAGAAGGAAAGAAACTGATATAATTTATGAGAAAACTGAACTTTTTTTCATAACTGAAAGTCATTTTCTTGTATAAGAAGTATTGTCTATAAACCTCACTTCTTAAATTAGTGGATATACTTGGTGTATTAGTATTTTTTATAGCTCATGCATACATAGATTGTGTTAGAATATGTTATGAATTTATATATATATATATTTTTTAAGATTTTATTTATTTATTTATTTGACACAGCAAGAGAGATCACAAGTAGGCAGAGAGAGAGGGGGAAGCAGGCTCGCCGCCGAGCAAAAAGCCTGATGCGGGGCTCGATCCCAACACCCTGAGATCATGACCCAAGCCGAAGGCAGAGGCTTTAACCCACTGAGCCACCCAGGTGCCCCATATTTTGTTTCTTGATGGTACAAAATAAACGTGTGATTGCCATGTGCAAGTGATGATTGGAGGGTATGAACTGAGAATTTGTTTGTCCAAGAAAAAGCAATAGCACTGTTTTTTTCTTCACAATTCATTTGCCTGGATTGTAGCTTTCAAATGGTCAACTTATTTTAATGCTGTCAATAATTATTTCCATAATCATTGTAGTTTTGCCAACACATTACAAAACCACAGTAATCATAGAAATTATAATGCTATCACTGTAATGGAAACTTTTCATTATGTAGGGAAAAAATAAAACTTGGATCATTTTAAGCTTTTATTTTCAGTTTTACAAAATTCTGTAGAAGAGCTTTTCTTAGGAAAAATAAGGTATGTGGAAAATTTCAACTTGAGTTGCTTCGCATAGTCCACAGAGTGAGTGATGAAACAATACCAAAAAAGAAATACATTTTTGTATTCCTCACTCAGTAAGTCCGTAATGCTTTATTTTAAGCAAAACCCTCACCTTTGTATAGAAACAAAGTGTGGAAAGTTCAGCATCAATAAATCTTGAAAAAAGATGTTTATAATGAAAACCCATGTCCCCGGAGGTTAATGCCCTCTACAAAGTGCTATTGGAAGTGTGCCTGCGAAGAGAGTGGCAGGGATGGAAGTGGGGAGATACGAGGACAGTCATGGTTGGCCCTGAATTGTCTCTGCTGAAAGCAGAACTCGGTTTAGAGTGTTTCCTGGGTGATTCCTCCAGCGCTGCAGAAGGAACACAGGTGCGGGGACATTAGCCCTGGAAAAGGGCCGTGGTGAGCATCCTGTGTAGTCTACTCTATAGCTCTAGAAGAGAGCAGTGATTTAAACTTATACATGCCCTCCCATATAAAACCTATGAACTCTAAAAATATCCAGATTTTCAGTTGTATTCAAATTAATACCCAGGGGTGCCTGGGTGGCTCAGTGGGTTAAAGCCTTTGCCTCGGCTCAGGTCATGATCTCGGGGTCCTGGGATCGAGCCCCGCATCGGGCTCTCTGCTCAGCAGGCAGCCTGCTTCCCCCTCTCTCTCTGCCTGCCTCTCTGCCTACTTGTAATCTCTCTCTCTGTGTCAAATAAATAAAATCTTTTTTAAAAAATGGATATGCTATTTAAAAAAAAAAAGTAATACCCAGAAAACAATATTTTTACCTATGCCTCTTTTATAAAAGTGCTTCGCATCAGAGGCTTAATTTATTTAAAGACCATAAAGAAGGATTTTTACCTTTTCAAAACCCATAAGGATTTGGGATCTGGACATCTTCAAGATTTTCCGTAATTTTATGCTAGTCTGGTCATATGGCATTTTCCTACAAGATTTAACTTAATTTGCTGCTCTTCACAGACAGAAGTTATTAGCTGGACTTTAGGAGCAGGGTTACATTCCAATTTTCCCATTATTTCAACCAGCTCAGCACTGGCAAAAACTGTAGACCTCAGTGTTTCCAGTGCTGAATTTTGCTCAAATTAGACATTCTAAACTTTACTGTTCTTTTGGATATGAACAGATTAGGACTGGCTGTTAAAATTAAAAACAATCTCTACTTGAGCAACCAAACCGAATCATTGCAAGCCAATAGAGCTTATGACTTAAAAGTGATCATTGAATGTAACAGCAATTACTATTTAACTGAAAAAAGCAGTAAGTAGATTTAAAAAAATTTTGTTAACAATCCTATTAGTTTAGTATTTTCTTTGCTTGTTTTTTAGAGCACTATTGAACTTTTTCTAATCAGAATTTGGTACATGGTACAATGCCTGGAGAAATGAGTATAGAGGCACCATTATTCTGCCTCACGATTTCCTGTACGGCTGACATCTTTAGTTCAAAGAATTTTAGTTGAAGAAATATGAGATGTCACCAGATTTCCTGTGATTGTTTATTCTAAATAGTTTCATCAGTACAATGGAAATGACTTAAAACGCAGTCAAACTGACCTTTCATTGTTAAGATTACTCCACTGTCCAAATATTATTATTCTTTAAATATTTTGTTGGAATAAGCATTATACTGATGAATATTATTTATGAGTGAAAAGACATAAGACCTAAGGGAGAATAAAATATTTTTGAGATTTATTACACTTAAGTTATACACAATTTCATAGATTCACAACTGAAATTCAAATGCTTTTTTCTTCTGGAAAATAAATTATCTTAATGGGATAAATAATATTAAGTGTCTAACTGAACCATCACATAAACTTATGTGTCTTATAGCTTTATATTTCATTTTATTCATGAACCTAATGGATTTGTCCCATCATTTTACAATGAAAACTAAAGTCTCCCTAAAGATTTTTCCTGAAGTTGGAAGATAAATTCTTTTATAGAAATGTCCCCATTTTCAAGATATTTAAAATGTGTTGGCCTCTGTCATTTTTTGTCCTGAATTTGAATCTCTGAATTTCTGAGAGGTACTTATTTCATTTTAATGAGTGGCAGTATTTTACCTGTTTCATTAAGTGAGTGGCTGACAACATTTTGCATAGGGATGTCGGGAGGAAATCGGAGGGGTGAAGAACCATGAGAGACTGTGAACTCAGAACAAGGGACTGAGAGTTTTGGAGGAGAAGGGGTGGGGGGATGGGCAAGCCTGGTGGTGGGTATTGAGGAGGGCACGTATTGCATGGAGCACTGGGTGTGGTACATAAACAATGAATCTTGTAACATTGAAAAAATAAAATAAAAGTATTTGGGGGAAAAATAAATAAATAAATAAATAAAGGCAGTTTTCTGCTAGTGACAAGTATTAAGTGCAAAATGAATTATTGCTATAGAACATTTAGTAGCTATCTAATTTTAGCACAATTTAGAAAATGAATTAAGGAAAGTTTTATGTTGGCTAATTCTTTGAAGATTCATTAATCTCCCAAGTTACCCTGAGTGTGTATATGAAAGATTAACACTTTTAGCTTTCACCTCAGAAGTCAAAGTGTACGTATGTGTGTCTGTGTGTGACTGCGTACGTCTGTGTGTGCATCTCCCTCTATGAGAAACTGCACGGCCTAAAGACAGAACTTTGTCTTGCCTGCTCCTGTGTTCCCAGTGGCCACAGCTAGACCTGACACTCAGTAATCTTTGTTGAATGAATAAATGAGTGGAATCTCATCTCCCTGAAAGAGAAATTGACTTTTAATTCATTAAGTATGGTAAATTCTTATTTTGGTCTTTGCTTCTTTCTTAAAGCTTGCTTAATAGTTATAGCTAAAATAGAAATTTTCCTTAACAGTCTGTGCTTTAGTGTAACTCTGATATATTTAATTTTGGATACTTTGTATTACATATATAAAGAACAGGTTATGGTAATTTTGTTAAAATATAACTTATTTCTGTCAAGAAAAACATTTCTATAAAAATCAATAGAGATTAGCTTTCTGTAACAGCATTTGAAATGTCTCTTCAAAGATTTCCTGAGATTATTTTAGAATACGGTTATTTACAAAAACATTAACCTTACATAAGATTATCTTTTATTTTAAAACTTCATGATTTTTTATTTGCACTGAAACAGCGACAAAAAACTAAGGCAAAGAAATATAGAATATAAATTTGCTCATCATCCTTCTTTCTAGCAAAGGATTAAGCCATTTAAGTTCATTAAAATTTCAAACAACAGTTAAGCCTTCATACTATGAAAAGCAATATACTAGGTGCTAGGTGTCTTCCTTTTAAAAATTACTTAATCTAGTAACTACATTGACCACAATTTAATCTTTCTTTGATGATAGATACCAAAAGAATTCCAGTATCCAGCCTCAGTATATGTTATCATAATTTAAAATTACTTATTATTGTATCAGAAAAACATAAAACTGCCTGTTAATTAAGTCCTCTCGTGGGTAAAGAGCTGCAAAGGATACTGTTTGGCACATGGAATCACCTCTAGCTAAGGAAAACGGTAAGGTAAGCCCCTTACCTTCTCTAAGGCACAGCATGGTTTTAGAAATTTACTTCATTTGCTTCTTCAGCATCTTCAAATAGTCATCTCCTCGGTCTTATGAGGAGCTCTGTGTGAGGTCTAACGTGAATCCTTGCTAAGTCATGCTGTGGTCCATGGACCAACATTGCAGCACGTGGGAGCTTGTTGGAAATGTAGAATCATGAGCCCCTCTACAGATTAACTGAACCTGAATCTGCATTTTCGTAAGAGCCCCAGCGATGTGTATGCCCACTGAAGTTGGAGGGGCACTCAGGTAAATAGACCTCTCCTCCCCTTTCTTATCTTGGATTTCTTTTAAGTGGAAGGAGGTAAGCAGTATAAATGCATTGTATGTGTGCCTGCTTTTGTGTATATGTATGTGTGTGTATGTGCGTGCATGCAGAGAAATACCATATTTAGTGTAAAAACCTCACTTTTCCCCATGAGAGTACTGCCTGAACGCTGTGTAATATCATTAATTGCCTCCAGTATGAGTTGATGTTTCTGGCTATGCCATCATCTAAATGACCCTTGGCCATGATACTGTTTTCCCCTCCTGGAAGCAAATTAACCATCCATAAAAGATCCTGATTACTTTCCATAAAAAAAGGAAAGGATGAGTTTGTCAAACAAAGTGGCATTTTCAAGGCAGTGACTGTACTGTAATGACAGATATCTTATGGGTGTCTGCGCTGTGCTGGGCCCAATGCTAATTGCTGGAAGCATAAGCTCAGTTATATGGGGACCCTGCCTTCAAAGGAACCAACAGCCTACTAGAAGTCAGAATAAAATAATGCATGCAAGTACCTACAGTCAGAAGGTCTGAACTAGGTCCTTACCATCCACTTCCTAGCTGTGTATCCTTAGGCTAGTAATCCAGCTTCTCTGAGCCTCAGTATTGTCAGCTATAAAATGGGATTGATAGAAATGTCTTTTTCACAGTATAATTATGAGAATAAAATGAGATAATGTGTGTGAAGTAGTTAGTATACTTCATGGCATCTAATAAGCATTCAGCACATCTTACATAAGTAACATTTATTTACGTAAGTAAAGGCAAGTATAATTTGAGAAACACTGTAATAGCAGTATGCATGATATTCTCTGGCAATCTTACAAAGAGGAGCCCTAAGTCAGAAAGGAAAGTCGTGGAGGGCTACCCAGCTGATGTGATTTTTGAGGTGGATTTTGAAGGATTAGTCAAGTCTACCAGGCAGAAAAAAGCTCATGTACCCAAATCGAGAGGTGTGAAAGTTTTTATCTGGGCAGTAGCAAGTAGTGTAATGGGACCAAAATGTAGAGGAATGGGATGTAGAAGGAATAACTCAGAAATGTTAGCTGAGGCCGTGCCATGGAGGGTTAGATACTGGTTTCCAGGGTGTTTGAATTCTGACAAAGCAGTGGAGGACTACTGAAGATTTTTTAGGCAGGGCCACTTGATATGCGGAAGTGGAATGGAAAAGAAGGAATCGTGGTTGAGACTCTGATATATCTTCCCCTTTGCCCGCTTTCTCCTAAACTCCACCCCCTAATTGCTAGCTGCCTGTCCTGTCCAAATCTTATCATATTCAAAACCAAGATCCTTCCCTTCCGGTCTGTTCCTCTGCCTGTATTCCCTGTCCTGAAAAGATCAGCGATGTTGCCATTCACGGAGGTCTTCAAGCTGAAGGGAAGAATCCAGATCCATCCCTGAATCCTCATTTTCTAGTAGTTCCTTCTTCCTCCCTCTCCCTGGCCCCTTCCCTCTTCCCTGTTCCTTCCCACCCTCTCCCCACCAACGTGGTACTTTTCTGCCTCTTAAATCCTGGACCTGTCCTTTCTTCTCACTCATCAATGCTACAGCCCCAACACAACCCTCTTCTTTATCCTCCTCACTTCCCACCAGAAAATCTTCTTGAAACAGATTGCGGTCTTATTAGCCACCGATAGCTTTCAGGTCACTACCTACTACATACCTTGTATCACAGATTACACCCTTCACACACATTTCTAATTTTACTTATAAATCCCACTAAAAGGTGCTTTTGTCATCTCATCGTTACTTAATAAATTAAACTTAGGTGTGGAAACAACTAGACTGTGACTAAGCACGTTTAGTTTTATTGAATGGAGTTGCAGAGATTTCTTGTTAGAACCTTAGCTTAGAAGATTCCTTTCTGATGGCATCATCACCACCCTTCAGTCATAATTACATGAACCAGCGCCACAGAAGAAGTGGTTTCTTGAAACGTGCTGGTGGTGTCTCTTGACTGGGAACTGCTTCCACTCAATTGAGTCACAAGCCAAAGATTAAAAGGATGCACTTTGGAGCCACGTTCGCCCTCGGACCGCACCGTCATTTCCCAGACTTTGGATGCAGTTTTTACATTTGGAAAGAGATTTCAGAAACAGTGACAAAATTCTGCAGTTTCTCCTCTAGTCGTTATAGAATGGCTGATATGGTGAAGCATATTTGGCTGGTTTCCCAGATCAGAGCCTGTGTTGCTCAGAGTTAAATAATAACTTTAAATTGTAACGTAGTTTATTTCCTCAGCCACTAGACTGTTGGTCTTCAGAGCTGAGCTCTCTGGCATCTCATGAGTATTCTGTTGAAGAAAACATGGTGTGAGTGGAGAAAGGGACCAGATAAGTTCTTTCGGGACAAACAGGGTTCATCTACTTTTTAAAGGAACTCAAACTATCGAATATTTTTACAGCTGTTTCAAAAACATCTATTTAGTTTACTGATTACAAACTTCCTTCTGAAAATCCCATGTGAGCTCAACACCTACAGATACACCTATGGAAAAGATAAAAGGACACTTTAACATTTTTTGCATCTTGTAATTTCCTGTTCTTCATTTTCTCCATTGTTATGATTTAACATTTCCCTAAAAAAGTGTTTTCTGTTTTAATTTACTGCTGGAAGTAACTTTCAAGTATGATTAATCCTGTAAGTGCGTGAATGAGGTAAAGACCAGTTATATGTATGTAATTAAAATATCAAAGCCCTTGTGTTTATACATTTGTGGTTATGTATCATAATGAAAACTAAATTTCACATGATAAAATAATATAAATAGGGAATTTACTGATTCAAAAATTGCCTTGACTAGGTAAATCCATATGCTTATATGGATTTTTAATGATCATAGCAGTCCTTTCTGTGAAAATGTCTTTTAAAAAGTATGTATTTAAAAATAGAAAGAAATTGAATTCAAGTTTTTAAATTACTACCTTCATGCACAGGCACAAGGCCGCCTATATTTATACTCTCAAAAGAGCTTGGGAATTGTTGCTTCATGATTTGACTTTAGTGTTTTTCACCAAAAATGTAATATTTGTATATAATTTCTCAATGAACAGTTTACTTTCATTATAAATTGAAAAATAATCTTCCTTCGGGGCGCCTGTGTGGCTCAGTGGGTTGGGCCTCTGCCTTGGACTCGGGTCGTGATCTCAGGGTCCTGGGATCGAGCCCCGCATCGGGCTCTCTGCTCAGTGGGGAGCCTGCTTCCTCCTCTCTCTCTGCCTGCCTCTCTGCCTACTTGTGATCTCTCTCTCTCTCTCTCTCTCTGTCAAATAAATAAATAAATAAATCTTAAAAAAAAAAAAAAAATCTTCCTTCATCAGGCAGGAGAAAATGATTCACAAAGAAAGACATGTTGATTTTGTCTTTCAGACCTGAAGATTATCGACTCTAGGAGAATGAAAATTGCAGGAAAGAGCCATGCAGTGACTGAAGCTTCTTCCTGAAGAGTCTCTCCCGAGCTACAGGTAGAGTGGGACAGAGTGGGACAGCCGCTGCATTTTGACAAGGAACTTGCCATGGGCGCTGGAAGCTTTTGGAGAAAGCTCTGGAGGTGATGATACTCCTTCAATAGGAAATTGCAATAAAATACATTATTTTATAGAATTATTTTATTATATAGTCCAATTTGATTTGTTGTGAGTGATGATAAGAATAAAACTGCTTACTTGTGTAACTGTTCAATTTTTCATTTAACGAAAACACACACCCTAGGCAGCAGTGCAAGTAGAGTTGCTCACAAGTGCCCGTCCGTGCGGGTTCCCTCAAGTTCCGCTGTGACTGTTCTGCCCCGGGGAAAACAAGCCCCACCTTCATGTTTCCTTTCAGTGATGACCGTATCTAACTTCCCACAGTACATTCCTCCTTCCAGCTCAGAAGGGTAAGGTTTGCGCCGAGGTATTTACAAAGCGCAGTCATCTTTTTCCCATATAGCCTGTTGGTCTCCATGACACCAAAAGAAACTATTGCCTGTCTGCTCCCTGGAAATCTCACGGCCCTGCCTGTGGTACCGCATGCAGACCCCTGCGCGATGTCTCCATATCTTCTCCTCCTGGCTCCTATTCACTTTCGTGCTGGGCACTTAGATTGGACTGCTGAGACAAATATCCTTAGCAGACTCTCTTCTTTTGGAATCAGGATGCTGCACCATTGTATTTGGGCATTTTTGTGAGAGTTTGTTTTTGTTTTTTTCTTCCCTTGTCCTAGCCAGTCAAGGAGTGAATTTCAGACCACCTTTCTCATTCATTCAGCAAACACATATTTGCCAGGCCAGTGCTAGGTGTTGGGAAAATAGAAATCACATGTTTCTTCCCCCAGCACCTCTTGCCCCACCAAAGAGCATACAGTCTATTGCAGAGTGGAAAGGAGCTTTAGAGCGACTTTTAAATAAGTGCACTTGGGTGTCAGAGATGCAGGTATGAACTATGTACGAGCTGCGATGTAAGTATGTGTAGGGGAAAACAGTAACTAAAAGAGGAAGTATTGCTAGTAAGCATCCGCCAACATCTAAACACAACAGCTTTATATAAATTCATTTAATCCATATGGCAACCCTAGAACGAACATAATGTAATCCTCCCCATTTAAAACCAGAGATGCTGAAGTGGCAACAAGTTAGGTGATTGGCCAAGGTCACAGAAGTGAACTGCTGAGTGGTCATCAGGATTTGAGTCCAGGCAGTCTGGTTCAAAAGCCCATGGACTTAGCCACTGCTAGCTGAGATAATGCATATTTATGTTTCTGTATCACAAATCCTGCAGCAAAGCAAGCGTAACCTGGTACAGGTCAACAGCTCCCATTGGCAGGGAAGTGGCAGTTCTCTTCAAAACTGTTGGACCAAGAAAGCAGCCCCCCTCCCTTCATGATGTGGGAACTGTAGGTGTGAGTCAATACGAAATAAGCCTCCAGCTCCTGATGCAGTAGCTTTAATAGAGAGGAAATTAGTCTGGTATAACCTGAACACCTAAAACAATGTCTGGTACATGTTTCTTGGTTGAAAAAGCTCACTGAAGAAAGCCCAGGTGTCTAACAAAACTGCAGGGTTTGAAGAGGTGAGAGCATAGCAACATGCTCTACAATAACATTGAGCCCAGTCATCATCACGTTCAGTAAGAAGATGGGACACGGATCACCGTAAACCTCACTCTCACTTGCTGGGGGAGAGCACCTTTGGTGGGGGAGGGGCCACCTGACCCTATGGAACCATCTAGAACGAAACAAAAGCTATGCTGGTGGACTGAGCGGCTCCTCCTTACTGTTAGGTGCTAACTCCATTTTGCATACGGAGAGAAGCAGAGCAGGGAGGCTTCTGCACTCCGCAAATGGCCTTCCGAAGCAGACTCTATTAGACCTCCCACTGCCTGCCCTTCTGCCATTGCTCGAGAGTTTTTAACAGCCTGACCTGTGCATGTCCTAAGAGAGCACAGCCACAAGTAGCCAAATAGAAATCAGCTCGCTGTATGGGGCCCAGTAACCTCAGGGAGGAAGACAAGCCAAGCCACGGGAATCATGGCTCCTATTGAAGTCATGACTGAAATGAAGAAGCAAAAGAGAACTTTAAAAAATAAGAGTTCTTAGAAAAAGAAGGAAACCATAATTATTTCAAGAGTCCTATGGGAAGGAAAAGAAAGCTGATAGGTAAGATAGATGACGGATATAATGGCTATGTGTAATGTGCAAATTGGTGCAAATAAGGAATCAAATCACTAAAACCAAAATTGTATTGGTTCATATGCAGTTTTGCACTATTAGCCAACACCAGGTAAACGTGAAAAACACCATCCAGCTGCGCATAATAACCTGTGATAGAATAATACAAAACACCTCTCTCAGTTTTCCCCAAGAGCACTGCCTACTGTATTTTCTCAGTAAAACACAAGGAGGCGTCCTGATCGTAAGTGGCAAAGGAAAAGCCTTAAGGATTGCAAAGCTCTGAAACAAGAGTGTGCTATTGCAGTAGACAGCCTTAAACAAGCACACTGATAGGAGACAACATGGAAAACAAAAGAAGAGTGTAATCTTAACTTCCCAAAATCACCTGTTTTCCGGGCAACTGAAAACTGAAAAGCACTCATTTGCTGTGGTTGAAGATAACCCCAAATCTGATGCAGCACGAGAGCACTTTGTGTCATCTCATCTCATGTGGGGCCACACAAACAGCTTCTTTATGAGAGGCGGAAACTAAAACAATAAAAGATGGATTTCTGTTTGAAGCTAGTGCAAAGGAACGAAAACCAGGACAACAAGCCACAGCCATCTACCTCCGGTATCCATTTCATTAGAAAAACTTGAATCTTCCTTTTACTTATTTTCCATAGTTCAAAAGTCACAACCCCTCGCTATCAACGCCTCCACTAAGCAAACTTCATGTCTTGTCAAAACAACATTCTATTATTTACTACAATGGTTATTAGGAACTATGTTTAAAATTATGGTAGTTTTCTTGTATCAGACATTAGAAAGTCTGAGCTTCCTGCCCCAGCTCCCTTTTTCCCGTAAGCCCTGTTATTTTTGGAGCGCAAAATTCCGCCATCCAAGGATTATTTTTTTAGGAACACATAGGCCGTGTTATAGAGCAGAAGGCCATACTCACTGTATTCGCTGGTTTGGCACCTCCTTCTGTCAGGCCGTCTTTCTCAGGGTCCTCGGAGGTCACACTCCCCCAACCCAGCAGAAGTGGCTACATGGGAGATACTGTGCTTAAGTCCGGCGTCATCCCCTTGTCGAGTCTGAGCCCAAGTCGGGAGCACCTCCCCGGAAGGCCTCCCTTATAGACGCGGTGGTGTTCGCACCACAGCCTGCGCTCATCTCCAGGCGGGGCCGCCTCCGGGATTCAATCAGCACCTCGCAGGTGGGCCAACATAAAGCCAGGTTCCACAGCAGGCCTTTTAAAGGCATCGGTG
The DNA here is from genome assembly GCA_028534135.1 of Potos flavus. NCBI lineage: Eukaryota > Metazoa > Chordata > Mammalia > Carnivora > Procyonidae > Potos > Potos flavus. The sequence continues at coordinate 13,429,884 of CM052900.1, forward strand.
CCCAGAACGCAATCCTTTTCTTCCCTGTCCTAATTCCTGCTCCAAATTTACAAAGAACGAGGGCCGGTGGGACTGATCATGTCCCTTGGTGTGGACAGACCGGGCCATGTGCTGAGCCAGAGGCAAGGATTGTGGTCATGAAGCGATGCTGCCATCTTTAAAATCGATCGCAAAGCAGAATTTTGTTTTACTTGTAAGGTTTAATTTAGGTGAAGGAGGATTAAAAAAAAAAAAACGCATGCAAACTGCCATGATCAGTTTCCCACCATAGTTCCTTCCTCCTCTGTTGCGAATTCCCTGCTAGCTACATCCAGACACTGTCACTATGCTTGTGCCCCATCTTTTTTGTCTCTCTGCTGCATTTGTTTTCTGACCTTCTCCTGGAGAAGGGGCTTGGTACTACATGTAGCCAAGAACAACATCAACTGTCCATGTCCCTCCTGGCTGAAAATTTCCCCGCGGAACAGGTAGCAAGGTCTGAATCTGCAAAGCCTTTGAGCCCCAGGAGGGGTTCTGCTGCCAAGCTCCACAATGCTGAGTTTGAATTGGATAGAACCCCCCTTAAGAAGGTATGCTCTTTCCAAGACAGACATGAAGGCTACATTTCAACTTAAATACAGGCCCTTACAGAGAAATGGAATTTCTCTCTCGGCCCAAAAATCTGAAATAAGAGAGTTGAATAGTTTTGCAGCATCATGACCGCTCGGGGCTTCACCTTAGAAGAATGGAAATCTGAGACCTGCTACTGGTAAAACAGACGCCCCAACTTCTAGTTGGGCTGGCCGCCAAGAAGGTTTCAGATACATTTTCCACACGAAGACAGCACAAACAGGACCTCAGAAGGGGACGCACGTTTGTATCCGTGCCATCTGGTCCACGAGAAACCCTCTGATTTGAAACAGATCTTTATTTCAAGGCTTAACTTTGCTTTTACTGCCCTCACTTCTCAAGTCCAAAGTTAATAAACAGAGGCCCTAGAAGACCCTACTATTTCAAGTGCGACCCCTGTGCTTTTCGGGTTGCTGCTTCGGGGTTCCAGCTCGTCAGCTTACATTAAATCACTCAGAATCACCACTCTGAAATGATGATGCCGTCCGACACCTTCTTTCGCAACCACAAAATTAAAAAGGGTCTTGGTATTTAGAGAAAATTGTGAGTCTAATATAAGCAACTGTCTTTGACTTTTTGGCAAGTTCACAAAATCCAAATAAAATATTTTTACAACCTATGAGGAAAAATATGGCCAGTTATTTCATTATTATGCACCGTTAGCAGCGCTGTGTGTATGTAGAGGCAGTAAATCATGGGGAAACGTGAATATGTGTATCCTTCAGAAAATTGGACCCCAAAGTCTAAACTCTGGAAACGGTGATTAATCAGCCGGCTCTCCAGTCTGGATTAACAAAGAATCAGCTGCTGTATTTCATTCAGTCATTCAACCAATATTTATGTTCCGGAAACTATTCTAGGTGCTTGAAATAGATGTGGGAATACGTTTCCTGCTCTCATGGTGTGCTATTGTGATTTATAACAAGAAATGTATGTATTTGGTCTTCATCCTATTTCTGGCACAGAGGTAAAACTCTTGGAATTTCCTAACTGATGAGAGTGGTAAAGATGTATTTTGTTATATTATATTAATGAGATGACTTTGGGATCGCACCTAAGGATGGGGACTGCTTACCAGGAGAACCAGCCACATGAGTAGAGGACTGGAGCTGCCAGTCCCACCCTGACCTCCAGGGAAGAGACAGGGACCGGAGGTTGAGTAAATCACCAATGGCCAGTGAGTTCATCAGTCATGCCTCTGTGATAAAGTCTCCGTAAACACCCAAAGGTCAGGGTTCTGAGAGCTTCCTGGTTGGTGAACCAAATGCATCCACGCATCAACATGCCGGGCCCCAAACCCCATGGGGACAGAAGCTCTTGTGTTCGGGACCTCACCCTACGTGTCACTTCATCTAGCTGTTGATTCGTATCCTTTAATACCCTTTATGATAAGCTGGTGATCTCGAGAATCAATGGGCTGCCAGAGTTCTGTGAGCCACTTTAGCAAAGTAATCAAACCCAAGAAGGGAGGCGTGGGAAACTCTGATTTCTAGCCAGTCAGGACACACAGGTGACAACCTGGATTTGTCATTGGTATGGAGTGGGGGACTGAGCCCTTAGCCTGTAGGATCTGTCTCCAGGTCAATAGTGTCAGAACTGAGTTGAATCTGCGGGACCCGATCAGTGTCCACAGAGAATGGAGCTCATTACTTGAGGTGTTCAAGAAAAAGCACAGGCTGGAAGTGGCGTCAGTTTCACACTGGACTCTGCATTCTAGTGAAGGGATGCGGACAGCAGACAGCATACGTTACCTAGAGAGAGGTTATATACAAGGTATATTTGTAGGTGCTAAGCATGAGATCTCTCAGCTATCACCACAGCCCTCTTGCAGAACACCACTCCAAAGCTATCATCTGTTTTGTTTTGTTTTTCCCTCTCACACGTGTGCAAGTCGGCCGGAGTTCAGCCATGGTTTGGGTCCGGGTCTGTTGCACAAGTCTCCAGCCATCCTTGGGCCAGTGGCTCCCTGAGGCACGAGGCACGTTCTCGTGGTGAAAGGCAGAAACACAAGAAGGCAAGCCTACCCATGTAAGCAAATGTCAGCCCTCTGCTTGTGCGACGTGTGGGGACATCCAGTGCGTGTCATGCTTGTGTCTCATGCTGGCTGATGTCTTCCAAGGCAAAGTCAAGGGATTGGGAAGTATTTTGTTACCTTGGAGATAGAGGAAGTGGGTGGGGAAGTGGATATTTTATATATTTATATTTTATATACAATTCACCCAAAGTGTAAAGGGAAGAAGAGGTCGGATTCTGTGGTTTTTAAGCCAGAGCCAGCAGGATTTTTGACAGATTGAATAGAATGGGAAAGAAAAGAGGTGATCCACTTGACCCTTTAATCAAACCTCTGAGTGCTTACCTGTGGCTTCCCTCACCAGAATTCCAGGATGGTGAAATAAGGAGGAAAAGAAAACAAACTTGAGTCTTCTTAAAGAAGTAAAAAAATATATATGTTTTTCTTGACCCGGCTTTTTGCACCACACACACTCTATTTCTTTGCTCCTTTTTGCACCAAGACTCTTCCAAAGAGTGGGATATACTTGCTATCTCCACTTTTTTAGCCCCTCTTTTTCTCTTCAATTCTCTCAAGCTTTTGCCCTTGCCATTCTACCAAAATTGCTTCTTAAAGGTTTCAAATGACCTCCACACTTTCCATTTATCTCGGAATTAAAGCCAACATTTATATATACCACAGCCCATAGGCCAATATGTAATCTGGCCCCCAGTGACCACGCTCATCTTATCTCCCGCAATTCTTCTTCTGCTCCTTCTGCTTAGTCATGCTAACTTCCTCACTGCTTCGGGAATACCTCAGGCATCTTCCCACCAAGGGCCCCTGTGATCTCGCCATTCCCACTGCTGGGAAGTCTCTTCCTCCAGATATATCCCAGTGGCTTATTCTTCTCTGTCCTTCAGGTCTTTGTTCAAATGTCACTGCTCATAAAGCCTACTCTGACCACCTTATTTAAAATTATAGCCCTCTCCTTTCTCACCCTCAGCTCCTTCAATCCTCTTACCTTTACTTTTCCATAACACATTCTTCCTGTGTGTGTGTCATTTACTCACTTATGAGGTTTATTATTTATTTTCTGTCATTCTCACTAGAATACAAGCTCAAACGAGGGAGCGATTTTTGCGTGTCAATCTTGCTGATGTATTCCACGTGCTTGAAATATGCCAGGGAGATGTCGTTGTTGTGTCATAAACACATTCCCATAGTTAAAATGTACATAATAACTTGGGCAAATCGCAGTGGTTCCTAACTTGTCTCCCTGACTCCCATTTCTACCCTCATATTACATATCCTTTCTGCTCACCTATGGCTTAGCCAGAGTTATGGTGGATAGTTCTCTGAGTTCAGACTCAGCCTGCTGGCAGCATCCTATCTCATGCATATGCTAGAAACTTCTACTTTCCGTCTCATAGTACTGCCATGCAAAGACAGTCCCCGAAGTTAGAAGTTAATACTCCCCAAACCAAGACTCAACCAGTGGGACACAGGGAGTCAGAAGAGGAAAGCTTCAGCCTCCCATCCTCTGGAGAAAGTTCTAAAAAGTAGTCTCTCACTCCTCCAAGGACATGAAGGAACAGAATCCCCACAGGCTACCACAGTGACCCTGACTATATATCTTTGTATTGGCTTTCTCTTGTTCCCTGTCTCGTCTGCCCTGCTCTTCATTGCTATTTCTTTAGATCACCTCCCAAATATACTACCTGCCCTGAAATCCTTGTTTCTTCCAAAAGAACCCAAGCCAACACATACCAAAATCCATCCTCACATTGAAGCTAAAGAGATACTTCTAACATAGAGGTTTCTTCATATCATTCCCAGGTGATTCCCTATCACCTGGCCGAAAATCCACACACCTTAGTAAGGCCTATAAGACTCTGTCGGATTTTTGCAAGCCCACCTCTCCATTCTCATCTCCATCTCCATCCGTCGTAGGACTTTGCATTTCAGTCCTTCTTAACCATCAGTAATTGCCAAACAAGCATGTCCTCATGCCTCTACGCCATGGAATAAGCTCTCTTCAGTTATCCTCTACCTATCCTATTTCCACCAATGCTCATACATCTGTTCTTTCCAGGCAACCTTAAATATTTCTTCTCCCTTGCTATCTCTGTCCCATGTAATACATCCAACATAACCACTGTCTTATTGTGTTATAATTGCTTATCGCTCCATGGATGAGTTGAGCTTATTGAAGGCAGAGAGTGTGTCTTTTCTTTTGTGTATCCCAGCACCTAATACAGTGTGTGGCTCATGGAATCCCCTAAGAGAGTGTCTGGCACATAATAGACCCAGAGCCTATAATAAATATTTGTTGCATGAGTAACGGCAGCTGTATCAGCTACGGTAAGGCTAGCTAATGTAACATACACACATATTTCTGGGCTGTTGTTACTCTATAAAAGTTTATTTCTTGGTCATGTAACAATGTAATGCAGATGTTCCTAATCAGTCGCTGGCCTTTTGCATAGTCATTCTGGAACCCAAACACCTTCCATCTTATGACTCCAGCCTCCTAAAAGACCTTGGAGTCCTCTGCATTCAGGTAGCAAATGGGAAAAAAGCAAGTAGACAAGACACACACACACACACACACACACACGCATCTTAACTCCCTTGACTCAGAAGTCGCATATATATATTTCACTGGTTGAGAACATGTTATATAGCCACACCGAAGGGGTCTGGGCAATAAAAATCTACTTCGTACTCAAGAAGAAGAGAACAGAGTTTTGGCAGAAGCTAACCAGTCTCTAACACAGAAGCCAATAGGAAATAATCGATACACTAGATGTGTCTTTTGGTGATACTGGAGTCAGGAAGGTAAGAAATCTCAACTTTAATCAGTTAAGGAAAGAATGTATGAATGAGAGGTCCAAGATAATATATTCCCTAACAAGTGACAATGCAGGCGACTGCTTCCAAACACACCTGCCTTTGCTGTAGTCAGGCCCTGCTTTGATACGAATAAAAATTCAAAAACCAAGTAAATGTCAAGATTCAAAAATGGTGTCCAAGCCACGGTCTTCCTGGTAACCATAAACATCATTGTTCCGCTGTCTAGAAATACGACGACAGAAGCCATCAGCCTATTTCCACACTGCCAGGCTGCTGGGTTCATGGTCCCTTTCATCACTCCCCATCCTTGAACACTATCTTTAGCCATGCAGGTGTATTTCCAATTCCTTTAGAAAACACCCAGCTACAGAACGGTAGATATTTCAGGAGAAGAAAAGTAAACCTCCCCGAAGCTGTAGAATGTGCACAGAAGGTTACCACTCCCTGCACAACCAGCTTTTGAGTCCTATCTATTTTCTTTCTAGCTTTTCCCTTGCTCTCAGTAACGAGAGCTGTGGCTCTGTCCTGGTTTGATAAAAACATGCTCACACTTGACAATGGAGTAAAACCCGTTGGCTGCGCTCCAAGGACACGAGCAGGCAGCCAGTGGACAATGGAGATTTAGTTAGCAAGCCCTCTACTCGGGGTGTCCAAATCGGATAGCTGGAACGTGCAAAAAAAGAACTCAGTTTGTGAAGTCTAATCCTGTTGGCCTCCAAACTTGCCAGTTCACAGGTATTATTTGAGCAGAACGTGAGAAAGGGCAGGTAAAGTGAAAACACGTGAATTTTCTAATAACTGACTTCCCTTCAATACATCTAGTCAGTAACATATTCAAATAAAAATGATTCCTCGCAGTGAAAGCCGAGCTGGTTAATGATATTGTGACATGGTTTTTAGTGCATAACAGGGATACAATTTCATCAGGATTCACTGATTTGGGCCAGATGACAGGAGAATGAAAAATGGAGATAAATGTCTTCAGTAATTATACTTCTCTTTGCTGTCGGGCTCACTTAGTTTTGCTTTGTTACCATATAACATTCATTTTAGATCTGAAAAAAAAAAGGTTTATTTACTTCTCTGGATTTCATTATAAAACTTCTTTTAGCTTAAGTTAATGAAGTTGAATTTCACCACATGGGTCATGGATCTTTTCTAATCAGTGAGATAAAATGCAATTAAACAAAGAAACAAACAACTAACAAAATACGGCAAGTCATGCCGGCAGATGTTTTTTATTACTTAGCGAGATACAGAGAAAAAAATAAATCATTATCAACGTTTATGCATTTACAAATGCTACCAAAATAAGCAAATCATTCCACTACTCCTGGTAATGCATTTAGCCTCCTGCCCCTTTAAGTTTGCTTTTAAAATTATCATTGCCTACGATCTTTCTAAATAGTCTAAAATGACTCATTTTTCATTTATTCCGTCATTAGTTATGATGAGGATATTAAGAAGCTGAAGTTTTTATAAAGCCGAATTTTATTTTAAAAATCTTTTGTGATTTTCCTGTATTCCGCTTCTGAGAGCACATGTTTGTTGCACAGTATTTTCATACAATACAGAAATGTCAAAAATCAGCATTTCAGTGAAATTAATACTTTACTTAAAAAACAAAGTTCCCCGCAATCCTGTACACAGGGGATAACCATGGCTAAGTGTCTGGAGTTTATTCACCCCAATCTTCCATTGTGGATAGATGAGCAGAATAATAGATAAATAACACAGGTACTGTTCAGCAATTTGCTTTTTTCATTCAACAATACAGTTGAATATCTTGTGTCAGCCACATGTATAATCAGGTTACTCAGTCTGATACATAATGTCAAATTATTGCAAGTTGATTCCTGTAGTTAATTTTTCTTAGTGACAGAGTAATTCTAAAGAGTGGAGAAGAACCAGGACTTTGTAGCAAAGGAATTCTCTGAACTCTGAGCTTGTCTAACACAAACGAATCTTTTACGTCAGTGTTTCCAAGGCCACATCAAATCAGAATAAGACATTATGATTTTTTTTAAACTAAATATTTGGGTTCACACCTTGGAAACCTCCACTCTGCATCTGAGTAGCCCTTCTGTGGGGGACAGCCCGAAGAGATTAAGTCCTGCCCAGCTGTTGTAGTTTAAATTAGTCATCCCAAATCATCCCACCCTGTTTTGTCCTTCTTAAATCCCTGTTGTCTGCTCATATGTACTTACTCTGGAAAAAGCAGAAAAACCTCAAAAGCCAATGTGCCATGCTGAAGTTATTCTCTCTTTTTCCTCAAGTTTCTATCTCATTTAGTGGTATTACCATTCGTGCCATCTCATGAGCTTGAGATCTTGAAGCCATTCTTACCTTCTGCCAGTGACCCCCCCCCCCTTATCCCATCAATCGAGTTCTGCTCATCAGACTTCCTCATCAGTTCTCAAAGCTGGCCCCTCCTCCTATTCCCCATTGCAGGGCTGTGGGGCAAGCCCTCGCCACCTGAGCTAGCCCAACAAACAGCGCGGGATACACAGGGAAGGGCCCATGAGCTATGGCGGCAACCAGAATTAGAATCCCTTCTTTGTCTTCTCTATGTATGCGTGTAACGTTGGACGTGTTACTTACTTACATGTTTGATCCTTTGTAAAAAGGGAATTGGAGGAAATCGGAGGGGCGAAGAACCATGAGAGACTGTGAACTCAGAGCAACAGACAGAGGGTTTTGGGGCGGAGGAGAGTGGGGGTTGGGCGAGCCTGGTGGTGGGTACTGAGGAGGGCATGTATTGCATGGAGCACTGGGTGTGGTACATAAACAATGAATCTTGTAACACTGAAAAAATAAAAGTATTTGGGAAAAAATAAATAAATAAAAGGGAATACTTAGGATGACTTGTGCAAATCAACTCAATATAAGGTATCTAGAACAGAAGCTAGCAAATGGGAAGTCTTCATTAAATGTCTTTTTCCTTCCTTGATCTTCCCTGACACCAGTCTGTCACGCACACTGTATCAAAATTTTGCCTCCAAATAATAAACACAACCAGATGGCTCATTCACTTAGGCGCCCACTGGTTTCCTACTGCTGTCAGACGGAAATCCCAACATATTAGCCTGGCATAGATCTTCCACAATCTAATACAAATGACCTTACTTGCTTCCAATTCCAGTAGGAAGTGAGGAAGCTCTTATGACTCCGTAGTCATCTTTTCTTCTCCATCACCCCAATCCATGGCTGAATCCATGGCCGATACTAATTACAAATCTGATGGGTGGATGCACGCTTGCGTGCAGAGAGACGGATGAGTACATGAGCCCACAAACGACTAGATTTATAGGGAGACATGACTTATATACCACTTCCTCAGATTCCGAAATACTTACTTGATCTCAATTTGCAAGTCCCTATAGAAGCTGATCATTTGTTCCTAGGCATTATTCCTGTCTCCCAAATGTTATGGCTAATATATAGAGAAAACTCTTCTTACTGCAGACAGGTTATAAATGAAACTGTGCCAGGATGAAATGGTTCTACAGACATTTACTGAGCAGCTGTCAAGTGCTAAGCACCCTGTGGGCAGTTGGAGAACTCCTAAAGAATGCACACAAATAATATGGGGCACAGGGGTTAAAGAACTAACTAGAAAAGGGGACTGTGGTGTCATAGTAGTCAAGGTGGTCCAGCTTTCATCTGACCATGACAATGGTGTTACTCATGTTGCCTCATCTATGGCGATCGCCTCCAACCAACCCATTCTCCACTGTGCAACCAGAATGATGTCAAAATAGTGTTTCTCAAACTGTAGTTCCCTGAGGTGCTTGGTTTAAAAAAGAAAATGCAGAGTTTCTAACCCAGACCACTTAAGCACAGTCTTTGGGGATTCCTCAGGGTCTAAGAATCTGTGCTTGAATAAGCCCTCTCTCTCCATCCCTTTTTGCCATTAAAATGTAAGAATTACCAATATGTGAGGCAGAGTAGCCTAGAGATTAAAAGTGGATACTTTGAGTCAGAATGTCTACGTTTGATTTTCTAGCTGTGTATTTTCAGGTAGATAACTTTTCCATGCTGCTGTCTCTTCACCAGGACATTCACCAGGACATTCACCAAGATGACAGTGAACTAGCTCTTCGGTTGCAGTGATGATCAAATTAATTGAAACCTAAGGAGTAGCTTTTATTGCTTCTCACCAATATTTCTGGTTCTTGTCTGCTTCCTAACATGTGGGAAAATTATACTTTACCCCGATGAAGTTCACTGAGCTCATGCAATTTACAGACCAATAAAATGTGAGTGGAAGTCACATGTGTCACTTCTGGAGGAACTTGGGGGAGATGATTCTCCATGGCCGCTCTTCTCTTCTCCTGGCAATCATGGAGGTACATGTCGATATGGAAGTATCGAAGAAATTGTTGTTACCGCAGCAGAGTAGAACCCAACCTCACTGGTCCGACTTTAAAGCCCTTGGAGTAGGCCCGGCCCAGAGCAACTGTTCAATGGCAGCTTCAGAAGAGAAGTTCAGTAACATGGCTCTTCCAGTTCCTAATGTCTCAAGAGCTTTACACAATATGCATCTATTTCTTGGTTACACAAGAGAGCAGGGAAACTGTCCTCCATGTCCTGGCTCATGCCTGTTAGTGTTTGAGATTGGAAGTTCCATGAGGAACAATTGATGGGTTTCAGCAGGAGGAGTGACGTGATCACATGTATGTTTTAAGCTAATGATGGACTCAAAATGTAAATCACTAACTGGCCCATTGCCTACATTACTTTGGTGTCCAGCCTTATCTTGCTCACTCTCCTGCCACACTACCCTTTTAGCTCCTTGAATGTGAAAGCACCTTCCTGGCAAGGGGCCTTTGTATTTGACAAGATCTGGGCTTGCATTCTGCTTCCGTGCCCTTTCTTATCTTCGTGTCTCAACTTAAACATCGGCCCCCCACAGAGGTTGTCTCTGTCCACCCAGACGGAAGAAGATGTGCCTTTATATCCTCTTCATATTCCTTTCTCAGAACTTTTCCTGTGTCTTTCATACTACTGACACAATTTGAGATTCATTTTGCTTCTTCATTCACTCATTTCCCGTCTTTTTCTAGCACTAGAAAGGAAGCTCCATGAGGGCAAGCCCACATTTCTCTAATTTGTGTTTTTATCCTAAGAACAAAAACAGCTCCTAGTACACAGCAAGAGTAGTTATGAGAGGATGGAGAGGGGCAGAGGAAGTAGGAAAGAAAGAGGACAAGAGGAAAGAGGGAAGGTTGAGATTTTCCTGAAAACAAGATACTACCCTAAAAAGGACTATTCCTCAAGGCATGAGAGTTTCTAACAGAAGTGATGAGAATTCTGAAAACTAATGTTTCCCTTTATATGAAATGATGCTTTCTTACTTTCAGAAATGGGATAAACTATAAATTAAGATGTAAGTATATTCCTGCCAAAATAGGTAAGTCAGTAAAAATACAATTCAAAACCAGCTTTTCACAAGGCAATTTATTATAACCACAAAAGTCCTGAAGCTGAGTTACACCTTTTATTTTGAACATTTCACTCAATAGAAATCTGAAATACTGGGTCCAAGGGATGACACATTCCGAACTAATGGAACTTGCCTCTAGCTAGAATAAACAGATTTAGACCATCAAGTAAAATCAAAGCCAAGTGTATCTGCACAACTCAAAAATGATACGAATGGATTAGAACCTCTGGTGGTTTATACTTTGCCATTTATTACAGACTTTGAGAGTCCCCTTAGTGGCACGATATTAGACTACGTGTTTCCAAGAGCCAAGCACACAGAATATTCTCTCTACTCACCTGTTAAAAGACTAAGAAATCTGACACAAAGATATGAGGTGACTAATGACATACCCTAGTCATTTACAGAGGAGTTCTCTTAAGTGATTCTGGCTCAAGTCATCCTGATCAACCTTGCGCAAGCTTTCTTTCTCATCAGTCCTTCTTCCTACATGTGGAATGATTTGCCATAACTAAAAGGGTACAGCTGTTGGTTATCTGCTCACGGTCTTCTTTCATTTCCTGCAAAGGCACCAAAAAACTCTTTGCCTGGATCTCCGAAGGCACATAAGTAGACCTTATTGTTTGAATCCTTTGGCTGGAAAGGTTTTAAATCAGATCTGTTTAGTGAAGGAAACCAAAGAAGGTCAGAAGACCTTACTGACCTAGGAAGAATCCAACTTCTGGTTATAAATGACCCCAATTTCTACTCTTTAAACTTATCTGTTACTAGGGAGGTGCTCCAGGAAAAGGAGCATACACTAAGTTTATGACTCTCTTTCATCTTATTTTCAACAGCAAATAATAGAACCGAAATCTTTCTCAAATATCTAGATTTTTCCTCCTTTGTGAGCAAAGGATATATTATAGTTCAGGTGTTAGAGTCTGTTGGGTTCAATCTCATTTCCTTTCTTCCTTTCTAGAGTTTTTCAGACTCTTCTTAATACTAGAAAAAAAGATGGCTCTTCAGTCAACTGTTGGTAAATTATTGGAGAACATTTATTTAGCACCAGTCTTGCATTTTCTTGTGGGTTATAAATGAATGATAAAATTCTACAGGTCGTGGGGTGCCTGGGTGGCTTAGTTGGTTAAATTGCCTTCGGCTCCAGTCACAATCCCGGGGTCCTGGGATCAAGCCCCACTTTGGGCTCCCTGCTCAGTGGGAAGTCTGCTTCTCCCTCTCCCTTTACCCCTCCCCCTGCTCCTTCTCTCTTTCTCTCTCAAATAAATAAAATAAAACCTTAAGAAAAAATTCTACCAGTCTCTTAGACTCAAATCAACTGCTTCTTCTGTTAAGATTTTTACCACATTCAGAATGAATGAGTAAATGAATGAATGAATGAATGAATGAAAATCTGAATACCTGTCTAAAGGAAGCCAAGTTGTTTTTCTAGTTAAAACTCAGCTAAGACTGGGGTGCCTGGGTGGCTCAAATGGTTAAGTGTCTGCCTTGGGCTCAGGTCATGATCTCCAGGTCCTGGGATCGAGCCTCACGTCGGGCACCCAGCTCAGCAGGGAACCTGCTTCTCCCTCTCTGCCTCTCCCCGTGTTTGTGCTCTCTCTGTTTCTGTGTCTCTCAAATGAATCAATAAAAAAAATCTTTAAAAAAAATAAAATAAAACTCAGCCAGGACTATAGAAGTTTAAGGTGACATTAATGCAGCAAAAAGAATCCACATATGTTGTTTTACATTTTTATTTGCTTATAAAAGAGAATGGAAATGGGTTTGCAAAAAACTTATCTGCATGTACAAAGTAATCCATGTAGATAAAGAGGGCAAGCCTTGGAATACTGCTGGATAAGTCGTTCATCAAAATTGAATCTCTTTGCATCAGAACTGGTGGAAAGTCACTATTTTACATGTCAAACCACTGAAAAAAACTAAATCTATTTTTAAAATCACCAAACTCAGAAAGGCTGTATTCTGATACATATTGTTAGACACCAGTGAAACGAGGTACCAAGTGATCTCAGAGCTGGACATATCAGTTAATCAAGAGGTAGTTTCTCTAAAAATATCCCTTTTCTTTTCAGCAAGGCCATAGGAGATAGGGATAAATGGCATAATCTTTGAATCTCTTTAAATTCTTATTCTGCTAGGGCCCCATTTCCTTTGAATACAATCATAGCTGTCTTGATGCATTTTAGGACTTGAGATCATCTAACACAGAAAAGATTCCAGAGTTCAATTTTTTTTTTTTTTTTTTTTGCCAATTTTCCTTTGAGCACTCTTCTCTGGAAAAACAAATAATCTGGCACGCCATTAAAATAACAAGGAGAAATAAATCCTGTGGTGTCACAGAGGAAGGGGATTTTTTAAAATATAATTTTTTTGTTAAAAATACCAATATTAACAATGTCCAAGGAGGAGATTTAGGCTGGTGAGACAAGCCCCCGAAAGGTAGCATACAAACCACATAACGACATTCTTCTTGAATAAGTTTCTCTAAGAGTTCTTGTGGTTGGTCTTCAAATTTGTCCTGGGGCGATCAGATGCCCGAGCCCCACAGTTCCATGGCTTCTAGCTCATCTTGGACAGGAGTGAATTCCGGTTGATCAGGATGGGGAGCTAGAGAGGAAGAGTGGGGTGGGGACTTGATAGGACCCAGGAACCATAAATTGATATTCTCCCCTCACATGGGTCCATAAGAATCACAGATTTGGTCAATAAACAAGAGAGAAAGCCTGCTTGGGGGGAAAGCAGTAGCTCCCTTTACCCACCACGCCGCTTGTGCCTTCCCCGCGAGGTTTCAGATGGTTAGCAAAGGAAGGGACAGACCTGTTACAGAAATGGTTAGAAAACTAGAATCATAGCCAACTGCTTAAATATAGTATGTGTTTTATTTACAAAAGGAACCCTGAATCTCAGCAGAATTATAACAGAAAAATAAATTTTTAAAACTGATTTCGTGTTAGAAACCCATCACCAGGGGGACTGTCGGGAAGGGAGGGCATCAGAAGAGGATGGAGAGGAGGGTGGTCGGGGAGAAACGTGCCTGTCAGTCTTGTGTGGGGACAGGAAAGAGGAGAAGGCACATTTAAACAGCTATTACTGAGCCTTCACACAGAAAAGTTGGGGATAAATTCTTGGTACACAGTCATAGATCGACATCCAGGCTGATCCAGAGCCATCAGTTTCTGTTACAATGGACACTCGTGATTTGGTTACGTTCCAGTATCATCAGTGTATGTGTCGGGAGCAGGGAGGGCAAGAGACGTGACAGTGGGCAGGTAGGGAAGCAGGTGAGGCAGGGAAGCAGAGTGCCCATGGTTAGGGGCAGGGGTCGGGGGGTGGGATGGTCAACAGGATAGTTCTGGATCTGTAGCCAATTGCCCAGGACAATGGAATCAGAGTGGAGAAGCTCCACCTCAGTGCTGGTAATCATTGTAAGGGATCACATCTTAGTAAGGGACAGGGAGATTTGAGAGAACAGGGAGGGAAGAGATGAACAGAGAAAAACACATCAGCAAAACTCTGACCAGTTCCTCTGGAAAATAAGGTTAAATTTCTCCTACAGCAGAACACTTAAATTCTTTGACTAAGAAGTTTATTGCCCCAAAGTGGTCTCTGAACATCTCTCTTGATGCTTCCAAGAGTGACTATGTCAGAAAATGTCCCATTGCACAACTCGCCGACATGCAGGCTGCAGATGTTTTTAGGAAGCATTATCTTTCATAATCTCAGGCCAGGAGTTAGCAATGAGGCAGGGACAGGCATGATCACTCTTGTTTCTTCTTAAGACTATCTTTGGTTACTAAAAATGGTGGGTATGTGGTGGGCAGAATGTCACCCAAAAGAATCTAGGGGTCTCTCCGCATTAGGGGGACGTCCCAAGTTCCAGGCTTTTCCAAAGCAAGAGTGAAATATGACCACACTACAGCAGTAACACAGAATTAGAGCCCCCACAGAAAGTTCGAACATGTCCACCAATGACCAAATATGAGGTCGGAGGCAAAGTTAGTGTGGACTGCCATTTGTAAACAAGGAAGATTTAATTGTGTTGTTATTTTCATTTTCCTCTTAAGGTTTTTGAAGGGGTCGCCTCAGTAGTAACTTGCAGTTTATAGAAGAGGTCCCTGGATAATTTAAGGTAATAAAACATTCAAGCTTGTTTTCCTTCCCATAATTGGTCTACTGTTCACTGCACCCTCGTCATTATAGTTCTCATCATAGTGAAACATTCCTCAAAGCCCACGAGGAGCTGGCACTTACCTCCAACCCCGTAGGCAGAACACGAAGAAGGGTCGCAGTACCCAGGCTGGCCAGAAGGACCTTGTGGTCCAGGCACCCCCAGGTGACCAGGTGGACCCCTGGGTCCAGGAGAGCCAGGGGGCCCGGGGCTTCCTGGCCGACTCTCCCCTGAAGGTCCTAAGAAGCACCCACAAAGAAAACAGTTGGTCTTGACCATTGCAGAGTGAGTTTGAAACTACCAAGAGGAAACTAACTCTTAAAGAGAAGCCACTTAATTAGGATAAGATGCCTCTCTCTGCACATTGAGTTTTTATTCCTCAATTGGATTTGCTGGACAAGCACACACACGTGTGTATGCATGCACAAATGCACACACAAACACACTCAATCTCAGCCTCATAATCTGTACTGCCTTATGACCCCAGGTAATTGAAATACATTGGCCTGAGTGTGAAAGAAGTTATCCCGCAGGAGAAAAAGGCAAAGTCTGAAATCAGACCTAATATACTAATCCAAAATTTCTTTAGGCTACCTTATATCAATGGAGAACTTAGATTGAGTGAAAATAGGCGGGAGATTAAAATTTTTGTGATTTCAGGAAGTTTATCAGGCTGGGTGTTTTCATGTTTGCTTTTAGGCCTAGTTTCGGGTAGTGTTTGAAAAGGCATTCTTCAACTAAAAATGAGAATGAAAAAGAGGAACCAGTGTCGCCTTATATTTGAAAAGTGTTGCAGTTCTGAGTAGGTTCAGTCCCATTCAGTCTGTGCTCACCAACCATCCTTTCCATGTAACACATGACTCTCGATCCGCCTCTCATACAAGCTCTAATGATAGGAGCAGTTATGCTCAAAGCGAATCTTTTCCATTAGGAATCCCTCCTAGGAAAAGCACTTTCCAAAATCGCTATCAGGTTGGAAAGAAAAAAATTTATAAAGTATTCGATTTGAAGTGGCTAAAACCAGATTATAAATGCCCAACAGGACTGCAAACGTACCATTCTAATAACGAGGATGATAATCTAGAGATCATTGTAAAAGCACATAGGAATATACACAAAACTCAAAACCGACACGAAATTCATCCAGTAAGACGGCCATGGTGGCAGAAACTCTGAGTGTTTATCAAAATCAAACATCCACGTGTTCCTCTGTATTTGAAGCCTCGCATGTGGTTCAATGGAGACAGTGTGGCTAGTCCGGCCAGTGTGATGTAGGTCATTGTCTGTGATGTAGGTCATTGTCCATTTAGGAAGGGGAAGGCTGATGTGCCTCCTTTATCTTTCCTCTGGAGGCCTTTTGTTCCAACGTGGGGGAAAGCCACTTTACCCACATCAAATTTCGGGGGAGTATAAAATAAACCCTTATTGTATCAATCTACTAAGTGTTTGGGATTGATTAGTTACTACAGCATAGCCTAGCATGGCCTAACTCATGAAACCAATAGGATTCCAGAATATGCTAGAAGGCTTTGAGGCTTCTGTACTGGGAGGACCGTCACTAAACAAACTGGCCTTCCAATAAAATGAGTGAGAAAGACAGCCATTTCCGTCAGATACGGGATGTAACAAGGCCATTTTCCTCCCCGGTGATGTCAAGTGAATATAAAACATTAGGATTTCCATCTTGCAGTTTCCTTTTAGGTAAGAAGATTTACCTGCTGGTCCTGGGGGGCCTCTTGGACCTTGGGTTCCGATACCTGGATTTCCTTTTTCTCCCTTGATGCCAGTTAGACCTGTCCAAAAAAAAAAAAAAAAAAAAAAAAAAAATCTAGGCAAAATGTTTCAAAAAGACCTCTCTAATAAAGATAATAATATGAGTTGGTTTGGAGTTATGGTTCCCAGGGAACTTTTAAATTAAATTCGGACACTGTGAATTATGTACAACCACATAGAGAAGGCTAATCTGTAGCCGAACACGCTGTTTGTATTTACAATACTGTAAGTCTATCCACCTTCCTACTGAAGGGGTCCAGCCTGCCAGAATCCGGCCCGTGTCTTTACACGCACCAGGCCGCTCGACGTATGCAGTTGGCGCTCCACGGACACACAATAGAAATCACAAGTGAACGTGGCTAACATTTTCCTTTTGGTCCACCCTGTAATGTATCTGCAAAAGGCATGAATTATAATTAGGCAGCAAAGTTCTGAAGAGCGTGAGTTTCCATTAAAAACTTGGAAGCTTCGGGAAAGCCTGTGTTTGATTTGGCTGATTCAGCCCCATAAAAATCTAAACCTATTCATGCTTCTTTTCCACTGAGCAGACTCCTTCTTCCAAATAATTTACAGTGCTATTAACAAACTATACATTTTCACGGGCAAAAAACAAAACAAAAAAAACCCCAAAGAAACATCCTCATCAGCCAAATAGCTCCTATCACAAGACTACTGGACAGGTGGGAACTCGCTCTACGGAGGCCCACCCGTCCCAGAGAGAGTTGCATCAGCTGGGGGCGGGAGGGGGCCGGGTTACCCAGGCTCACAAGACAGAAGGTCTCTGGTGCCTGTTTTTCATGTACAACAATGCTTTGAAGTAGCAGAACGCGGCATTGCATCTGTATGTGATTAGACTCACAAAGAAATTATGTGTGAATTGGCAAAGCCTGGAAGGAAACATAAATAAATGAAAATAACCAATGTGAGAGGGGGCTGGCATGCCAGTGATTCAAAAATGTTTAAAATTACAAGTAACTTTTCCCTCTTCCTAAAGGCGGTGTGTATTCACGACAGACAAATGAAAAGACACAATAAACAAGGACGCTTTTCACGTCTTGGTTTATAACTTCCAGAAAGAAAGGCGTTCATGTAGTATTTGCTCGGGGAATGGTTGGAAAAATAGAAATAAGAAAGATCGGTGAACAACTGGCCCTTTTTTCTACACGGCACAAAGGATGAACGTTCGTCGATATGAACGCTGGTGTCTGCTGTGTTCCTTGCGTCCACCTTTCGGGATCGAGGTCTACGTGGCCCCTTTAAAAAAGTCCTCCTTCTTTGGTAGCCACCAGTGCTTCTCCACCCCCTGCTAGGCCTCCCCAACGCCCACGCCTCTTGCACGTGGCCTCGGTGGCATTTTCTGAGCTCACAAGAGACCGATACTTTAGGGAGAGAGCAGGGCGCTGAGCACTTGGCCTGTGATGACCTTCTGTTTAGGGTCTGACTCTTGTCTTAGGAACCCGGAAGGCAGACAGTAATTTCTCAAGAATAAAAATACAATTTCATCAGAGTTTAAAAGGCACACAACATACTCAGACTAATCAACAGGTAACACTCCATTGTTCCTCAAGCTGTTCAGACAGAAAAGCACCCTGGGTACATCTACTGGCTAGTACTCAACTGGCTACCAGTTTAGCTCTTAGTTCAGTGGCTAATTGGAATAAGTAGTTTTCAGCCGGTAGGTGTTCTCTCAGTTGCAAATGTCCTCCACCACACTTAGCCTCTTCTTCTGTTTGAATGAGAATCACTTTCCCCACAGGGAGTCACTAATTTTTAAAGAATTAGAACACAATGAAATACACAGATGACTAATGGCAGGCTGCTCGTGATTAAGCGTGTGGTGACTCAGAGGCCTCCCATGACCTTACGGTACTCAAGGATCAACATTAACAACATGGCTTCTGGATGATTCTCCAAAGTAGGAGATGCAGTCCATGAGGCTGAAGAGGATACACAGGAAAGTATTCTTAGGAATAACTCTCTGGTAAGAGTTTCTTGACTTCTCCGTTGCTTCTTCATTGAGAAAGCAAAAGGTGGGGAAGATTGGGCAGTAGGGATTCTGGTTGTTTCAATTTTCTAGTTATGTAGAGAAAAATGAGTGGCATTTGATAATACCTGTACCACAAATCAAGGTAAGAGAGGAAGAGTCTCACAAAAATATTCCAGCCCCTCAAAATGTCTCGAGAAAATTCTAAGGATATAATTATATTAACAGAGAATTTTAGATTTAATTATCCTTGAAATGAAGATCTGTTCCAACTACAGGTGGGCTAATAGATGAATATCTGCCCATGTATTCACTTAGCTTCTGAGACCGAAGGAAACTTTGTGTCCATGACGACTGAGTTTGGTTGTAAATCTTTTTCTTGGAATGAAAAAATCATGTTAAAAATCAGTGAGTAAGGACCTAAGATGAGGACTGAAATGAAAGGCTAAGCTTAGAGACCTCAGCTCTCTAAAAATAGATCTGCATATATTTCTATAAGCCTGTAAGCCATGATTAAAAGGAAAGAAATCAAATGTTCTAAAATGTCAGCCCATCTGTGAGATGTCAGCAGGCAATGGATCTGGGCATAGTCCTTCTTCACAGACAAAATGCCGTCATCACCCATAAGAAGGTCTTCCCTCATCAATCTCTTTGGGAGGGCTGAAGGTGGAGCCCTCCGGTGTTGAGATGGAGTCCCCAGAGCCAAGTGCCAACATCCTCTCCACAAAGGCACTGAGACTGCTGAGTGCACGGGATACCCCTCCTTCTGGAACACCCGTTTCACACTGGCTTCTCCATAAATACTTCTCATTCTTCAAGACCCAGCTCAAGGCTTCTTGCAACCCTAATGAGCAGAAGCCTACTGGATTCAAGAGGACAGGGATTATTGATCTGATTCACGGCTGTATCCCTGACACGGCTAGGGTGTCTTCCACATGGTACGAAACCTACAGATACTTATTTACTTACTGAAGGAATGAATGAATTCTCTGATTCCATATTGTCCATGCCTCCTCTGGTACCTACCCCATTGCATTGCTTGTTCTCACGTTCACCTAGCCTAAGACTACGAGCCTGCTGATGCAAGGATCATGTCTTCTTTACTGTTAGTGTCGGATGCAAGCCAAACCTCACACTTAGTAGGTGGCCCAGTAAGTTCTAGAAGCCTAACCGAATGACTGCATGTTTACACCAACAGGCAGCTGACTGTTAAATGTAAGCCTGACCTTTGAAGGATTAACAAACAAAATTCCTTACCCTGGAGCTCTGCTTTTTACTTTCACATGCCTGCCTTGTGGGAACACTGCTTTTTCTAACAAGTTCCTCGTGTGGCAGTTTCGGCTGCTAGCGTTTCTTAGAGAGGAATATAATTGATTACAATTAAATTTCTGCCATTTCTAAAAACTAAGCATAGCTGATATAAATGAAGCTCTAACTTTCCAAAAATATGATTTTAGATAAGATTAAAATATCTTTAGTTTTTTTCTGAGTTACCAAAAATAGTTAGGATAATCAGAGAGATTATTATTATCCATCCATTCATCTGTTTTTTTCTTTTAAAAATATTTTAATAAATCTATTTTTTTGCGAGGGACTTTAGGTTCACAGAAATATTGAGTGGAAAGTACAGAGATTTCCCGTGTACCTTCTGCCTCTACACCTGCTTCATCAACATCCCCCATCAGAGAGGTACCTTTGTCATACTCATTCTTTTTTTAAAAGTCTCCTTAGAAACCATTTCAGGGCTCCCTGATTATCCCTTACCATGAACCTAACACTGACCCTCCAATATTTTCTTTTACTGGTCTACAAAGACATAGACCTGTTCATTTTAGTTCTTTGTTATATTCCCAGTTCCAGGCACATACTAAGGCACTCGAGAAATACGCATCAAGCAGATGAATGAATGAATGAAATACTACGTTCCATTGTAGACTTTGACAAACCAAGAATGTGGCCAGCGAGTTTATCAGCTAAGCCTATAAATTACCTCGGTAGATTCCAAATGCTAGAGACTTGGTACGCATGAGCTCATTTTGGCTTCACAAGAACCAAGAGGGCAGGCACTACTATTAACCCCAAAGGAGGCTGTGATACTTGCCCTTACCTAGGAAGTAACAGAGCCAAGATCTGAAGCCAGGCAGGTTGGTGCCGAAGCCCAGACTCTGAACCACTACCCGCCTGCCTTTCCAGCCCAAGGGGGCAGGCGGCACCTCTTGTCTTGTTCTTTGCAGTCGAGGCTTCCTGAGCTGCTGGCTGAGTCAGTCTGCGCATCTGCTCTGGCCCCAGGCTCAGCGATCAGCCCTGTGGTTATCACATTTCCTCAGCTTACTCCCCGCAGTTGGCATTCTTGCCCTTTGCTCTGAGCAAGATTCAGGGGTGGCATTTAGTGGCCCTCTCTGGCTCACGCTGACTACGTGTCCAGGATCTGGCACTCGGTTGTCCATTTCCTATTTTCTTTGGCCAGTTCGTCTCTGAATAGAGACATTTTACCCCAGTCTCTGCCCTCTGACCACACCAAGCCTTCCACACTGGGGTCTCGCGCTGCTCCGTGGAGCAGAGTTAGTCTCTTGAGCCCAGACATTTTGAGCAACTCCCAGGATTTATGCCCAGGCAGATATGCGAAGGCTGGGCAATGCTTTCATTGTCACTGTACCAAAAAGTCACAGAAACAGTGAGACAGAGCTTTGGCTATGTTGTTATATTGTCTGTTACCTAGGAAATGCTGACAATGAATGGCAAGCATAGTCTGCTTTCCATTCAAAATATGTTTGAACCCTACTGGAAGCAAAGTACTAGACAGGTACCTAACCACAAGGTGGCAGATTAATTGGACGTAATTCACTAAATACTTCATGCAATTTCCAGAGTCTGTTATTTCTACATTTTTGGCCTGTAGCATTAGTACCAGCACGTGGGACTCCATGTTTTGGCTAAGGTCTCGGCTAAGAGGACAAAGATTGGAAAATACATGATTGTTTTCAATGTAAACAAACTTTGCAAACCATTGCCAAGAGTTTCTCTTCTTATTGCTTTTTTTTTCAATAAAATAACTGCCCATCCACTTTGACAGTGTAATTCAGGACTCAGGGAAAGATAAAGCACTCTACATTGTTCAGGCAAAGAGAATTTAATCCAGGGACTTGTTTACATGGGTGATGGAGGACTGAGAAGCCAATTAAAAATGATGAGGCAACTGATAAATTACCAAGAGCAGGAAGTCACTCTCATCTTTAGGAGTATAGAGAAGGGAAGAAATGGTGCAACTGGAGCCCAGAGCGTAGAAACATCTGGTAGGATCTAGAAGCAGAGGGAGAGATTTCCAGTAGAAGCCGGAGCCATGAAAGGGTTGTTCCCACAACCAGAATTGCAGGGGAGCCAGGGGTTGGGTGAGGGGAGAAATAGCCTGACTTCTCCCCTGTTCAAACCCTCTAATCCTCCTTTTTTTTTTTTTTTTTAAGATTTTATTTATTTATTTGACAGAGACACAGTGAGAGAGGGAACGTAAGCAGGGCGAGTGGGAGAGGGAGAAGCAGGCTTCCTGCTGAACAAGAAACACGACATGGGGCTCGATCCCAGGACCTGAGCCAAAGGCAGACGCTTAATGCCTGAGCCACCCAAGTGCCCCTCGAACCCTTTAATCCTCTTTAAAACCTCCAGTGGCTGAACCTTCCCAGGAGCAGTGGGGGAAGGGAGCCTGGAAAGGCAGTGATGCACAGCTAGAGGAGGGAGAAGGACAGACTGAAAGCAAACTGTCTGGTCCAGTCCCAGAATCAGGCTCCAAGTATCAGAGCCAAAAGCACACTTCCTGCCCATAGGGGGTCACCCTGTAGTAGGGAAAGGGACAAACGGAGAGCCATCATGCAGTGTGAGAAGAGCTACAACAAAATATGAAACCACAGACTTGAGGCATCCGTGGGGAATCACAGGAGGCTTTCCAATGGAGTTGACCCTTGAAGCCAAGTCTTGGAGAGCAGGCATCAGCCACGCAAAGAAGGGCAGAGGCAAGTGTGTGTACAGAGGCCTGAAGATGAAAGAGAACTGGGCATGCCTGGGGGACTCCAAGCAGTTTGGCAGGACTTTGGCCGCAGTAGGTCGGGTAGAATAAGTGGTAGAATAAGAAGCCGGTCTAGATCAGGTCATGACACACGAAGGAGTCTGGATACAGCCCTTCCCCCTCGTGTGCACAGAACCCCTCCGATACCGTCTACCCAATTTTTTGTTTGTAACTTCACCGTCTTTTTCTCAAAGAGGAACTCCAAAGTGCTGAAGTCTCAGGCCCCTTAAAACACGGATCTGCCCCTGCCGGGTGCTACAAAGCAATACAATTAGTAAAGTGGACTGAAAACTCCCGCAGAGTTCGACTCCACCAATGAACACTGAGCTTGTCCCACAGCAAAGCCAAAGGAAAACATGTCGAAGCATTAAATAGGACTGTCCGGTGGCCAAAAGAACCACTACCAGATCAAGGTCAAGACAACAGGGTATTTTGCACTTTAGGTTTTTCCATCAGTTAGAGACATGGAGGTCCTTTGGTCTTTTGATCACACACATCTAAATTAGACACACTGACATCCAGGCAGTGAGAGAGGGGAAGGAAGTGCAGCAGGGAGGAGGGAGGTAAAAGGGGCAGCATGGGGGCTACAAAGGGAGAAGGGAGAAGAGAGGATGAAGAGGAGCAATCCCATCAGTGCACACCAACCCTGTGTAGGTGCCTGCAGGCTGGTCCCACCAGCAGGTGCATGGCAAAAATGAACAAGGATTACATTTGGCAGCGGGAATCCTGGATTTCTGTCCACACAGTTTTGCAAACTGAGACTATGACCTTATGGGCACATAACAAGAGTATCAGACCAAACATCCATCAACCAGTTTCAGCTCCCAAGTTCTGACTGATCTTCCTTCAATGCCATTATATTATTTCCAGCATGGGCTGTTAGGAAAATTATTAATAATTCAAAGTTAACAGAAAAGCCAATTTCTATGGCTTCAAAAATGAACATTTCAGGTTTGGCATGAATATTCAACCAGTTGATGATATTTAAATTAGAGCTTGGTCTAGTTTTCATTCCTTGCGGAAATGGGAAGTGGTATGATGCTCTCGACTCTTGGAAAAGAAGAGAGCTGTGTCAGGGCCTTGGGATGAGGCCAGTGCCTGTGGAGTTTAAAACAAAATGCATTATGGCCAGCAGCACTTCATAATAAGCGTGAAGAATCCACTATTAAGATAAATACATCTTATATCTAGTTAAACCTAGAACCAATGAAAATTTAAAAAGTTAATGAATATATCTTTTCTATGTACGTTTCCCCCTCAGCTATACAAATGCATTTTGGTATACTTATTTATTTGTTGTATTTATTGTATTTATTGCTTTAAAATCCATGTTTAAAAAATTCACTGAAAATGGTTTACCACAGTTAATATAAACAGCCTTAGTTTTATCATCTAAATTAGCACATGTTATATTTCCATTTTACTTGTTTATGTTCAAGGCCAGAAATTTAGAAAATGGCTAAGTACATGCCTATATTTAAAATAAATTGTCTCTCTGTCTCTGCCCCTCTGTCTGCCTCTATCAATATTTACATATAGATAGAGCAAACACACACACATACACACACACATGCACACACAGGCATTATAAGCAGGCAGTCTCTTGATCTTTTGACCACAGACATCTAAATTAGACACACTAAAATGTGGGCACCGAAATGTCCAATGTATTTGCTATTTTATATATATTTCCTACCCAGTTGAAAAATCTTTCCTATTTAAAGATCTCACCCTGTTTTCCTGGCTAAATTTACACAATGATGACTTGAAGAAAACGTTGACATTGTCAAGTTGGCAGTAACTAGCTATTAACAGGATGTCTTAGGATTGATGTCCTATAGCCACATGGACTTCTGTTTTTTTTTCATGGCTCTAGAGTGAAGGGCAAATGGCAGCCAAAAAACTAGCCAAGTAGTAATCAACACCATAAATCACTCATGATTCACGAAATGACTATTGCACTTCAGGTATTATGAAAAATAAAAGGAAAATCCACATTAAGTTTGGTCTCTGGGGAACGTGCAGCCTTACTGGTGAGACAGGATTAACAGAGGTGAAATCATTAAAAGGCAATTCAAGAAAGCACGTTCTACCTGGGTGCTAAATGATCCCTTTCGCACACTAGTGATGTATCCAGCTCTTGTTCAGGCTTCTTGGTGGGGTGGGGGTGGTGGGATGCACAGATGAAAGGCACAGCCCCATTCAAGGAACTCACAGTCCAGTGGGAAGACAAACAAGGACCCCAACAATGACAGTATAATGAGAACCTGCTGTGGTCAACGCATGTGCTCGGGGAGAGTTTACTCAGTCTAGTTCAGCTGGAGTGGAGCAGGGTAGCAACGACCAACACATGGGCCAAACAAACCACGGGGAGAACCAGTGCTCTGGCAGCGGGGACTCTTGAGATGGGTTGAGTATGAATGAGTCAGAGGAAGAGAGAGGATTCTAGGGAGTGGCAAGAGCAGGTGAAAACCCATGAACCGGTACAAGAACAGGGCACAACAGGAATCAGCACTGAGGGCTGTAGGAAAGGAAAAGACACGTATGACGAATGTGGTAAACAGAATGATTGGTCTCGCTTTCTCATCGCTCTGCGCCAGACTTAACACATTCTCTTCCTTTGGGCCCCGTGTACTTCCTTACCTCTTGGAGCTGGGCGTGGCCACAGCCATGTGACCTGCTTTGACCAATGGGATGTTAGAGGCAATAACAGGCACAGAGGCTTGAAATAGGAATGGGGGGTTGGGTTGCCCTGTTTTGTTTCTGCCACTGCCGCGAGGATTACATACTCTAGGAAACTATTAGCCCTTCCAGCCAGGGCCCCAGCAGAGCAGAACTGTCCCTGTTTCCCACAGATAATGTGGTGAAAAAAATAATATTTATCGTTGTATCCTACTGAGATGTTTGTGGTTTGTTATGCAGCAACTGGGACCATATAAAGATATCTTGCTGAGATGGCATTAACCTTGAGTGGTATTTCTAGCAGGATACCCTTTACCCCAGACAGGGACTGAAATCCAATGCAAGAATCTGATCAGATCTACTACACAGACCCTCCAGTTAAGAGTTTCAAAATATTTTCAGCTACAGAAACAATTATATTAGCTTTCATGGCAAAATAAATAAATAAATAAATAAATAAATAAGGCCAAGTGGATTGTAGCCCTTGCTGACATCTTGAATCAACCGCGTGGAAGACCCCAAGTCAGAAGCACCCAGCTAGACCACTCCGGAATCCCTGACCCAGAAAAACCATGATCATATATGTTTTGTTGTTTTAAGTTGCTAAGTCGTAGGGTAACTCGTTATATAGTAGTAATAAATCATTAACACATAGAGCTTCTCTTTGCAGCCATGTTGAATGTAAAGAGTCAGTTCGTAACAGAGGGGGGAAAAAAACCCTTACAAAATAAAAGATGATACAACGAAGAAAAAAGAAAAGCATTCCTTTTCAATGCGTTTGGGTTACTATACATTAAAAAAAACCAATATATCGAAAACAAAACAAAACAAAACAAAAACAATATATCAAACTTTTAGAGAAAATCTTGTTCCAATGCACATTCAAATTGGACTTTACCACATAACTACTGGGTGAGAAAAGAGAAAGCTACCTTTGTTTCTCTGGAGTTCATCTCTCAGGAGATGAGACACAGGGGATGAGGAAAGAAACATACATGTCAGCAGATTTTTAACAGCAATGGAAAGACTATGCCTCGTGCAATCCAATATCAAATATAATACATCACAGGGAAGACTCGCAAACATTTAAGTCTCACAAGAGCCCTGCCAACCCTCTATCTTTAATTAAGTTGATCTGTCCCATAAAGATAATTTTTCCAGGAATAAACCAGGATAAAAGGGACATTAAGAAGTTCCACAGATGCTTAGCATCGAGGCATTCCTGTCTGGCAACTGCTTTGCTTTTATCCTGCATTCGTGACCAAAGTTTTCAGCCAAATGTATCTTCGGTGCCAACAGCTCTTTTCAACCACAGAAATACCAAATGCAAGAATCTAACTTCTCTCTCCCAGCTTCAAATTGACTTAAGACCCAGCCTTCTCGGGCTTGTTGATTCCCAGGTAAGGGGCATGAGCCTTAGGGACTCAGAGTTAGCTTTCAGGTGTATGCAGCGCTTCTCGGCTCTGACTGCCATTTCTGTGTCTCCGAAGGGGTTATCACTGACTTCCGGCAGCCAGAGTGTGGCTGATTCCTTTTCTACCCGTGTTTGCTTTGGTGGGGTCGGGGTGGGTGGGGGGCTCGGTTGTGTTGCATCTCCTCATCCTTCTCACATCCCTCCTTTCTCATTTTCTGGAACAAAGTCCATCTTCTTCAAATTAACCACAGAACCTTAGGACTGATATAAGAATTGATCCTTAAATCTTGTCTTTCTTTACATTCGCTCCTTAGAAATTTGGTCTTCTGTGTCAGGGAAAGCTCAAGGGGAATAATTTGCCAACTTCATAAAGTCATTCAGGGATTATATCCTCAGAAAACAATAAAAAATTAATCTGGGCAACAAACAGAGTAGGGAGACTGTCCTTGCATCAAGCTCTTAAACAAAAACATGAAGTTTTCTTGTGATTAAAGATGACATTTCAACACTGTTATTTTTTTTTTAAGCCTCAGCGCTAATACTGCATCCAAATATTTGATCCCAGAGAGTAGGTATAAAGTGCTAATGACATTTATAGAAAGCAATGCATTCCAAAGGGGAAAATCGTTGGAATGATACCTCCCAGTCATTTCCACTCAACTTTTTCCAGGCATTAGCATGGGTAAAGACATCGCCACTGTTGATGGGTGGGAGGAGATAGTTAGTAGTATAAGGCTTCTCTGGAGAGAGCCCCAGTAGGAAAAAGAAATATAATGGAAAACCAAGAGATCTGTTAATCAAGGAACATGTGTCTGAAAAAGTAGAAGATAATTTACAATTATTTGCATAATGCTGATGATGTATTTGCTCTTACAATTTTCACTGTGAACACAAGACACAAATGCAGAAAGACCTGTTATTGATAAAGCTCAGCTACATCAGCCTGAACTTGTAGCTGTTGCATTCTTAGTAATTATTTAATATAAATACATTTTGACTTCTTCATTATGTTTCCAGTATAGTTATGCTGAGAATTTGCATATTGGAATAAACAGTTGAACTAGAAATTACTTTAGTTTTACCTCTTTACATTACACTAGATGGCAGTCTAGTTTTTTTTTTTTAATTATGTGTGAAGGCAGGTTATATGTATTATCTGTGAATTTCATTTTAGAACAGTAAAAGAGATGTAAATTATTTGTTGAGAAGGAGACAATATGTTGACTACTCTTGAGAATCATGGCTTTAGAGTTTGAGGCCCTTTCCTACCTCAGGACTTTTGCACACGTTATTGCTGTCTCTGCCTAGAACGTTCTCCTCTCTCTTATTGACATGCCAAACTCCTAAACTTTCAAGTCTCAGCTAAAACATCACTGACTTGCCAGTGTAAGTCAGAGCCTCCTCTTCTACATTTGCATGACATCATGGATTTTTTTCATGGCACTTACAACTAATGTCACTAAAGGAAACTATTCATGTAGTTTTTGCTAGCATAGTTAATATCTGTGTCCATGCCAGGTACAGGAAAGGCAGGAAATGCATGTCCTGTTTACCACTATGTCATTAACACCCAGTACCATGCCTGACATGTAGTAGATGCTCAGTAAGTGCTGGTTAGGTGAATGAATGAAGATACAGAAAGATTAAGTTGTATGACTAAGCAGCCAAGATTACACAGCTAGTAAGTGGCCAAGTTCGGATCCTGACTTATATAAGATTAATGCCCCAAATGACATCCCGTCCTGCTACTCAAGTAAGCAGCATCACAAACAGTGAAGTGAAATCAGTTTCTCTTCTAAAATATCACAAGTAAAACAAGATGGAATTGTCTTGTGTCAGGTTTCTCCTCTATGTCCCCTACAGTTAGATGTTATAATAGAAGTAGAATTCCATAGGTGCACCCCAAGTTGCTGGATCCATGGCCAGCTTCCCTCCAGGTAGTTCCCCTACTTGGACTCTTCCATAGCCTGGGCACATGTTAAAATTCTAGAAAAACTTTCAAGAGCCAAAATGTATAATCATGGAAAATATTTTTATCACATTCATATTTATCCAACCAATCACCTCAAAGTTGGTCATTTGCCAGGTCAAGGATGTCCCAAGCCTCTCCAAGAACAGAAGACAGTGGCAGGGAGCTTGCGAATAGTACAACCATGTCCCACTGTGACATTGTCGTCAGTTCAGCCGTTGACTTGTTTGTGTGAACTGAGCCGTGAATCATGGTTAGTAGGAGCCACAAGGAAACGGGGGTCCGCCAGACCCTGCATGGCTCTGGCCTCTCCCGTGGGAGTTCCCCACTACACCATGAATTCCAAGGTGGCAACAGGACAGAGTGGAGCAAGCACAGATATTCTGGAATCACACAGATGTGGACTTGAGTTCTGGTCCCCTATGGTCCAGTGGGGTGACCTTGGAAAACTGACAAACTAACCGAGCCTCAGTTTCCTCACTTAAAAATGGAGCTAGAGTCCCCTGGGCGGCTCTGTCAGTTGAGCATCTGACTCTTGGTTTCTGCTCAGGTCATGATCTTGGGGTCCTGGGACGGAGTCCCACATCGGGCTCTACACTGAGTGGGGCGTCTGCTTGAGATTCTCTCTCCTTCTGCCTCTGCCCCTCCCCCTATGCTCGCACATGCTCTCTCTCTCAAATAAATAAACGAACAAACAAATAAATAAAATCTTTTTAAAAAAAAATGGAGCTAGGGATTCCTGGATGGCTCAGTGGGTTAAGCATCTGCCTTCAGCTCAGGTCATGATCCCAGGGTGCTGGGATCAAGTCCCGCTTCAGGCTCCATGCTCAGTAGGGAGCCTGCTTCTCCCTCCCCTACTCCCCCTACTTGTACTCTCTCTCTCTCTCTGATAAAGAAATAAATAAAATCTTAAAAATAATTAAAATAATAAAAAATGGAGCTAATGCTGACCTCAAAAGATTTTTATGAGCATTAATAATGTGCCAAGCAACTAATATTAGCTTAACAACACTAGTCGCTTAAAAATGCTGGCACCTCTTCTCAAAGGCCACAGTGATGTCTCCCTCTAAATTCTGACAGCATTTACTTTCTACACAACTCACTTCGCATTCACTCTCCCAACTTGCACATTCAGTAATGTTCCACATTCCTTCCTTATCCAAAACATGTCTTCTATTTTATCCAAATGAGAGAGTGTGTATATAGGACTGGACACAATATTGGCAGATACATTTAGTGCCTAATAAGTGAAAGCCATAAATAAATAGTATTATCTCACACCCTGTCAAACCAAGAGCCTTACGTGAACCCTGCATTCAATAAATATTTACTGATTTATTTTAAAAAATAAATCAGATATAAATTCCAGTAAATTATGGATGTATAATCTGATCATGAAAATCATCAGTTGGATGGCTCCTGTGATCCAATATTTTTTGGAGAATGATGGAAACTGAAGGAGTTACAAAAAAACTGAAATCAGGAAACTGTCCCAGTTCTTTTCAAGTAAATAAAGAAACTCAATTTGGCCAACTATAGACCAACCAACTTATATTTTTGACTGGGTTAATAATATATGGTTCAAGATACCAGTGTGGAATATGAACATTTCAATAAATGGAATATGAAAATAGGAGATTAGTCATCTAGGAACTAGATCACAAAGATCTAGTTACACAAAGATCAGAATTAGAAACAGAGTTGTCTTCTGGGGTCTAGTTAGAATCACACAAGGCTGTGACTGGAGAGTGAGTTCAGGTCAGAAAAGTCAGGACTCAAGTTGTTTCAGGTCAGGGTACAAAAGAGGAATGTTATAGCTTTTGTGAACTTTGGAAGCCAGGATATAGAGCCATTTACCTGAAGGCAGTGCAGCATTTAGTGGGGACAGGCAACAAAACTGTAGCCCATGGAAGAAGAGCTTGTCTTTGCTATACGTGAGCCATGTGGTATAAGTAACAAGAAGAAAAAGCAGGTGAGAAATTGGGCTGTATAACCTCTTGCTTATGCTATGCAGATGGAACCTCTTTACTCCTGGGTGCTAATAATCAGACAAGTCCAAGTTGGAATTCAAGCCTTAGATGAACAACATGAGCTGCAGGAGTCCTTCAAATCCTTAAATTCTAAGGATTCTGTATATATTGCGACCCATGTGAGAACATAGCTAAAAGACTATTCCCCAGAAACTTATTAAAGGAGACAAATGGTTAATGAGAAGGAGGTAGCTAATCAGATGGAGGCAAAATACAGTCTTCTGCTGGGTGATAAGGAAAGTTGAGAACAGCCTCTACTTCACATTGCTGATGTGGGGGAAGTATTTGTAATTCCTTTTCAGTTCTCCAAAAACGCATATTCTTTGCCTAGTTCAATAATAATGATTGAGTTAATCAACAGTGTGTTTTGAACTGAGGTCATAAAATAAAAGGTTGCCCCTCAGCCATTTTAACAGAGGCAAACAGGAAACCATAGTAAGGATCAGTAGTATTGCTTTTTGCCTCAGTTTTATGAGTTTGCATGCATAATACTGCATCATGATGCAAAATATATTTCTTACTGTACATCCTGTGTATGTATTTTTCAAAAAACGTATGAAAAATTAGGTGCGCCTGCCTGGCTCAGTCAGTGGAGCCTGCAACCCTTGATCCCAGGGTCGTGAGTTCAAGCCCCACGGGGCAGAGAGCTTACTTTTAAAAATTTTTGAAAAATTATAATAGGGAAATCAGATGGAGGACTTCTAATGAAAACTTAGCCAAGACAATGGAGTGGTGAATTTCTTTTAGGAAGACTTATGTGAGACACATAGGAAGAAGAAAGTGAGGTTCCCTTAAATGCTGGGCCAGAGTACTCAACACCATATTTCTTTTTGCCTTCCTTTTGTAGTTTAGCATTTGTGTAAATACACTTCTGAGTAATAATACTTATTTTTACTTACTACAATATAGTGTCCTTTCAAAGTTATATAAGCAGCGTGATAATCATATTTTATACAACAACAACAACGACCCCACTATCCCTGGTTTTTATTTCTAGTCCTGATGTTGGCTGATTTCAAGACTCCTTGGACCCTAGTATCTTCATATGCTCTCTTTTACACAAAATGAGGGTGAGGAGAAAAGATGGCTGAAGTGTCTTCAGTTTTAAAATTCTATTGTTTTGGGGCACCTGGGTGGCTCAGTTGATTAAGCATCTGACTTCAGCTCGGGTCGTGATCTCAGGGTCCTGGGATCGAGCCCCACATCGGGCTCTCTGCTCAGTGGGGAGCCTGCTCGTCTCTCTCCTTCTCCCCCTTCCCCTGCTTATGCTGTCTCTGTCTCTCTCTCAAATAAAATAAAATAAAAATATTTTTTAAAAAATTCTATTGTTTTGATTTAGTGAAAAAGTAGATATTTCTCTCTCGCAATACTTTCTGGGTATTTGGACCACGAGATCAACCAGACAAACAAAAAATCACTGCCTTCCTTGCAGCAACAAATCCCAACTGCAACGAGGTTGAAATACTTTGCTAGGAACGAAGAGTCCCTTGGGCCTTGACCTAGAAACCCTGACCTTAAACTCAAAACCATTACCATCCATTGGTGATCATCTAAAAATCACTTCCCCTCATGCTCAAAGGGCATGTCTCACTTTCTGTCGCTCTGTCATCCTCCATGTATTTGCAGGACACGATTCTGCTTTGTCTACTACACTCTTTAGAAACACAGGTATGTCGAGATACGTAGGTCAGAAAATTATATCATGGAAATTCCTATTTCAAAGGCTGTCTGGGCCACTGTTTGAGAATTCCTGGAAGAATTTCCTCTGGTCTAAGCCTTCAAGTCCTCTTGCGGAGCAGGACTCAGTCTGGCAAGAACAAGAAGAGGACTTCCAAAAAGAACAAACACAACTTGTGACTCGCCGAGAGTGACTCAGGCGCTGGCTCTGTGCCCCCCTCCCCCGCCACCCCCACCCCTCCGCCCCGTCACAGGTGATCCATCACCGACACTGTCAAAGGATGCCCGGCGGCCAGGTCTTCCGTGTGCTAGGAGGGAACCATGCCCTTCCCTCCCTCTGCTGATTTCGTGTCCTGGCACAGGAAAAACCTTCAGAAAGGGAAACAAGGACTGGGTTGCCATGAGAGCAACAGGTACTGAGGGAGGACCTATCATGTGCGATGCGGCTCAGAGCTGCCCCTGCTCTTGGCCATTGAGCTATTCACCTACCCCCGATGAGTGCTAAAACTGGTGAGAAAGACAATCAGTGCTCAGGGGTCCTGGGGGTGGAGCCACTGTGTGGTCTGGGGCAATCAACGAAAACGTCACTCCTGAAGCCGAAGTGCAGCCGAGCCTTGCACTGAGAGTAAGAACACACCTGAGACAGGGAAAGCAAAGGACGTCTCCAAAGCGGGGAACAAGGCCTATGAAAGCGCAGAGGCAGGAATGCGTGAGGCCTGTTGGCACGAACCAAGAACGAATGCGAAGTACTAACTTTGGAATCCGCGTGTCATATCTCCAAGAGTGAGAAAAGGAACATATCCCACCCAGCTCACAAAAGTAACAGGATTCACATAGCAAATAGTTAACAGTTAGCTTTTCCCCAGATCTGCATTCTAGAAAATAGTGTCTTAGAAAATACTTGTAGTCCGTTGTCTTATTTCCCATCACTTTCTTTGTGGTTCATATGTAACCCCAATTTCCCACATCTCTTTAATCTGCTTCTGGAGTGGGAGCTCTTGGTCAATTACAGAACCGAGTGAAATTCAGTCAAAGCCTTATTATTGTACCATACAACACTGCTAAGACCTGTAGGGGAAAACAGAAAAGGCTAAGTAGGATTTCTATTTTCAAGAAACTTTGGTAGGAAAGACAAAACATTGGCCCATGAAACTATTAAATAAAATATTTATTTTACATTATATATAAAATGTAAATTATTTTAGGAAGATGAACCACAAACAGTATTTTCATTTGAAGTTTATAGCTGGCATGGTCTACACAGGCATCTGTAAATCATATGTCGATATGACCCATGGCTCACCTGAGGGCTGCCACCAACTACGGGCACCGCATAAAAAAAAAGCATTGGACCTTGGAAGGGAGCTCTTGGCTTACCATGACATACGCATGATGCCACATCTGTCCAGAGGCGGGCATCGTTTTCTAATTCTTCCACCTGGAAGGGGCACCTGTTCTTAATTCCTCCTTCTAGAGGGGACACCTTTCTCTCATTTCGCTCAAAAGCCTCTGAGAGGTGAGCTGGGGGTCCTGATCCTCCTTTTTCATACGAGTAGTTATGGCTCTTGATGAATTACTTTGTAGATTACTCAACTTACTCAGTCTTGGGGGTAAATAAATAAGCTGGAGAATGGATGGCTGGCATTAATGAACATTCATTATTCTGGACGTCATCATCGTATAAGCACCACTGTTTACACCGTGCCTCACCGTACACACCTCAGCGGCGTTCCAGTGAGGGAGGTGACTCAGCTTACCTCGTTCTCCCGGGGTCCCTGGCACGCCTGCATTTCCTGGGAAGCCTGGGGTCCCTGGGGGTCCTTGTTCACCGGGGGTTCCGGGTGACCCTGGTCTGCCAGGTTCTCCAGGAGGCCCTTGGATGGTCCGGACGGATGAGGACTGGCTGGGAATGTGGTTGAGGATGGCCGTGTACCTGGCCATGTGACCTGAGACACAAAGGGCAGAGACATCCTTCAGTGAACTGTCACATGCGGAAAGGGAAGACCGGCGGTATTATTTGTCAAGGCTCAGAACCATTCTGTTAGACAACCACAAGAGGAAAAGCACACCCCTCTGAAATATGTTCATTCCCAACTTAAAAATGATGACATTTTCCTTTGGATGATATGAACGGCTGGACTGTTTTCAGGGCGCATCTCAAATGTCTGGAACGCCACAGCTCACAGCAGTGTCTCAGTAAACAGCATGGGCAGAAGTCATAAATTTGATCTTCGCCCCCGACATTGATCTGACCCCTAAGCCCTCACCCAGCTGCCCCTTTTCTCTAGCAACAGCCCCCACCCCACTTATTTGTCTTTTTTCCAGCCCACAAAGCCTGCTCCACCCTCTTGCTCACAAATCCCCAGACAAGTGTTTTGTTTCAATCCGACTCTTCGTTGCCAAGCCTTTTTGCAGGAACCTTTACTTGGGTCCCAGCTGCAGATACTCCCACTAGACTTATTTTTTAAAAAAATCTGGCTCTCTCTCCTATAGTCCCTTAACTCAGTTATGCCTGGAAGAACGTATTTTAATAATCAGAAGTATACATTGGTAAAGCGCTTGATACCATAATGCCTCAGTTTTTCGGCAACATCAAGAGATAAGATTTTCCCACATGAGTGAATTTTCCAGATGAAAACCTATCCCTTTTCAGACCTTCAAATCTAAATAAAGAAGAGTAGCCATTTTTAGAGGGATTATTTCTAAAATATATTCAATGCCTTCTTAAGCATAGGACCACGACCGCAACTGATGACTCGGGGGCCATCTGTAGGCATGACCACAATTGTCCGAGTGGGGTCGACATTACCACATCTGCTTTTCTAGGGTCTTCCCTTGACAAGAGCCCCCCCACCCCCCTTATCACTTCTCTAGCTGTCATCGCTTTGGTCTCACACAGTTTCCCACTTTACCTTTCCTAGAGGAATTCTTCTGATCGGCTCTGGACTAAAAACCAGATAACTGAGCATGTGAGGAATTATATGCTAACCGGTGGATCGAGTTCTGAGGAGAAACCTAAGCAATGGAATAAGGAACCCAGAGGAACCTGAAGTAGCATGTGGGAAGGGGGCTGAGATGCCAGCAATAGCCCCTGGGCAGGTTGGGTCTTCCTCATAAAGTTGTGTGCAATCTTTTCTATTTCTTCTCTCCCAACTGCGTCCACAGACAGGGCCTCCCTACTCTACAGGCTTTGTTCAGCTTCCTTGCGTCACTCCCTGCTGGCTTCCATGTCCTCGAAGTCATTCACAAGAATCTGAGAACTCCCGAAGGGGAAAAAAATGCAATTTTGAACTGTCAATTTTTAGGGCATGTCTTAAATGATCATATATTTATATAAGATTTTTATTCTACAGTGGAATATGACAGCAACTATTGTGAAATCTCCCACATACTGTGGCCCATCAGTCCCATTTGGATTTAACCCCTAAGCTTCCTTAAAAAAATTTCCTGCTCATTTACACTGTATACTTGAGATGAGAAACCTACAAAATAATTCAAGGCACAGGTTCTTTGGACATTTTCAATGTTCAATTTGGCTTATATGATGTTCAAGTTAGCTTTTATAATTTATTGTGTTTTTAAAGATCTTGTTTTGGCATTAAACTCGAGCAACAGACTGAGGGGTTTGGAGGTGTGTGGGTGGGGGGTTCGGCGAGCCTGGTGGTGGGTATTGAGGAGGGCACGTATTGCATGGAGCACTGGGCGTGGTACCTGAACAATAAATCTTGTAACACTGAAAAAATAAAATAAAAGTATTTGGGGGAAAAAAAAACTGGTCATTTCCTTCAGATACACACATTTAATTTGGGCAATGTAACATAAATGAAATAAAGTTAAAATACAGGGAGCATTACCGTTATGTCGGAAGATGACAGCTTTGTACATGGTTTGCACAATTTATGTATTGATGAAAACTCTCCCAAGCGGATGTGCACCTTCACTTGATGCTGCCCCAGAGGTGAGATCTGGATTTATCTAGTACAGATGGGATTTAGGAACCAGTCATTACACCTTCTTGGACACTTATGGGACCCCCAGACATTCCTGGGTTAAAAAATGTAACCTTCCAAAGCTAAGACAGCCACTTAGGTAATGAAGGTGGAGCGGCGTGCTACCAGAGTAGAATGCTCGACCGCAGAGGTAGACCAGGGATGGCTGGCCTTAGATCTTTCTGGAATTGAACAAATCATTGGCAAAGGGCCCACGCTAGTAACCCTGTGGTTAGATTACTGAGACAATATGTCCATGGGCCTGGGGGAAACGCAAAATGGTATGCAAGTGAATGAGCACAAACCAGTTCTTGAAATACTGTGCTGCTGGCAAGTTCAAGTTTAAAATGAAGACATAGGGCACTACATCTGAAACTAATGATGTACTATGTATTGGCTAATTGAATTAAAAACAAAAAAAAGAAGCAAAGGACCTTGGGCTAACCAAAAGAAAAGGATAAAAAAATAAAAAGCAGGTATTGATTGAAATCTAGTGAGTTGACAGTAATCAATATCATGAATCATCTTTTTGAAAGCAGCTTCTGATTCCTCAGTCTACAACTTTCGAGTGCTGAGTACCTGAGGAAAAAAAATCTTTCCATTCAAAGACAAGGAAAGAATAAAAGACCTGGTCTGGGCAGCTAAGTTATATCTACACGGGCCAAAGGAAAGCTCTTGGACAGACGCCGCAGAGGAAGTGTGTGTCTGTGACCAGGATTCAGGACTCCAGGATGATCTGTGCTGACCTCTTCTTACCTGGTTTGTTATGACCATGTGTAAAGCTTACCTATCTGCACTGAGACAAAGCGTTCGCGGTGATTTCCCGAGTCACTAACTTCTGGGCAAGGCAGATCCCAGTTTGGACAAGGAACAGAGAATGACATTGGACATGGTAATGCACTTACTCTGGATGAGCTGTTCGCACACCTGACGTGCCACTGCTCGGACCATGGCTTGAGACTGCAGGTCCCCCTGCGTGAGAAGAAAGCATCCTCTGAGTCCCGGCCACAAGCCCAGCCCCATGGCCGACTTCTGGCATGCAGCTCTGACTCGACCCACTGCTCCCCCCTCGTTGGCTCCCACAGCAGATAGGACTGGCCCCCACGGTGCAGGCAAGGAGGAAGCGATTGAACGCTCACGGCACAAGGTTCCTGGGAACCTTCATTAAATGACAAATCAAGTCTTTCTGGTCCCAGATTCTAAAAAAATTTCACAGTTTTTACACAAACCCATATATGTTGAATACCCATATATATGTTGAATACCTCATGAATAGCTCTTTGGAGCTTATAAAATCTAACACTTTCTCAGGCAGTGGCTTATTTCATAGCAGCAACAACTCCAAGGACAGACGTTACACCCATTTTATAGATGAACAGTTAAACACGTTGCCCAAGGGGTCACAGAAGTGACGGGATGAGCCCAAAGTCACGGTTGCTTCTACCACAGGCGACAGCACAATTACAGGAGTCGCTGCACAATTTCTCAAGAGAGAGAGAAGGTCCTGAAAATAAACTGATTAAAGCTCCCCAGCCGCCTTGACTGTGCGTCTGCCATCAGCTGCCAATGTCAGCCCATCAGGGAAAACATAAGCCCCATTCTACTACTTGGCATTTGTAGAGAGCTTTGAATTTTCTGAAGTCTTTTTACGTCTGTTATATAATTTTGACATCGAATCCACTTCGGAGCTGGTGGAGTTCGATTCTCTCCATTTTATCCTTCAAGAAAAGGTTCCAAAGTCATCAGGCTGAATGGTAGCAAAGAGGCAACTAGAAACCAGCTCTCCTGACTTCTGGCCCATGGGGTGTTTTTCCACCTGACGATGTGCCCACAGTCCAGTGGGTTGAGGAGAGGGAGGAGAGAGGGAACGGAGTAAGAGCGATGAATAGTCACAATGGTAACAGTCATGATAGTAAATGGCCATCCTGTCTCAGGCTTATGCAACAAAAGGTGTGCAGCCGGCTACGCCTGGTAAACACAGCTAGAGGATACTCACTCTTTCTCCTCGCTCTCCCTTGGCTCCAGGAATACCCTGTAAAAAATTAAAATTGTCAAGTTACTTGTAACACTGCCTTCAGCTGGCCATAATGAGAGTGGATCTTTTCTTATTTTATTAAGATGTTTTTCCTGGCTCTCGCGGTTCTGCAGCAAAAATCGATACACAACAGGAATAAGCAAACAGCAAACAGAAGGAGCTCTTTTCAACCTTTTACTCCCCCAGACTTTTAATATGTAGACACAGGATTTTTTCATGCAAAATTGAGATCATGCAGCGATACTGCTTTGTGATGTCCTTTCACCAAATAGGTCATTCATACCTTTCCGCCCTAAGCACCACTCCATGAATTGTATTCTACTGATGCTTCATGATTTATTTTACAAGCCTCTGCTGAGTAGCTAAATTGTTTCCATTTTTAAAAGAATATCTCTCGAAGGAAGTAAATGATCTTCCATCCTAAGGTTTCGGGTAAGAGATGAGATTTGTGGAATCCCGTCACTCTGCTTTCTGTCTGTGTCACAGCACACAGTTCTTCTCCCCAATTCTCCCTGATAACGGGAGCTTGTATTAATGCAAATTCTCAACTGAATTATTATTTTGTTTTGTGGCTTAGCTACTCTTTGGCCAGTAAGAAACTGTATTAATTAACGTAAAAAATTTTACTGAAAAAATAATGGCGATTTCAAGTGTTTCTGTAATGAAATCACACTCATAAGCAAAACACGTGTCTTCAGAGCGCTTCATCTTTTTGCTTCTACTCTGAAGCAATGTTAACAGATCCACTGAATAACATTTTTACAGTCTCTACCAGAAGGATAGCAAATAGCCTTTATAGATGGAATTTACCCACATTGTCAGAATGTACCCATTGTTACAATAAACTCAACAGGTCCCCAACCAAGTATCTTCTCCAGAATCTCTATTCAGTTAACAGTCACCCAAATTCAAAATTCAGGTTTCACACTATTAGTGTGCAGGTAAATTGGCTTTCTGGAAAAATAAGATGCCCTGACTTGCAGAGCTTGCTGCTGCTGGAGGTGTAAATCCGTCTACCGTGGTTGATTTCAAGCTGCACATGTGCTGTCAATGAAGACAGAGTTGAGAAAGAAAGAGAAGCAGGTGCAAGCTGCTGGAGCCCACCACTGGTTCTGGCTTTTCCTGGCATCATGTAGGTCTATTCAAAACACACACACACACACACACACACACACACACACACACACACACATTGCATTGCAGTCTCTCGTAGCCATTCCTTCTGTTCCATGACCCCATTCCCCACATAACCACGAGTCCTTCCTCAGATACCACCAGCACGCAACTTAGAAAGCTCAGTGACTACTGAGTGACGGCAGCTCTTCCTCTGTTCAGAATCACTTGGCGATTCTTAGACATCCAAGTGACAAAGTTGGTTCTTCAATTCAAAGTCTTTTGTTATTTAGCTCCAACCTCCCTACCTTCTACTCCTCAAAATGACACTTTCACACTCCCACAGACCTGATGATCTACTCATAGACCCGATCTACTCAGTGTATGAAACATTTGAAACGTGAGAAAAATATTAAAGTATTTAGAAACATAAACCTTATGAATTAAGTATCAACAGTAGGAATATTCTAATGCAGTACTTAGTTCGACTATCAGTTATATGACACTGAATTTTTTTATTCTCGCTACAAGTCAACTCATGGATTTCTCTTCTCTCTGTGTAGATGGTAAGATCTCTAAAACCGGAAACCATAATTTATATTACTTTATATTTCTAAAACTACCTAGCCTGTTTCCCACATAAAAGATTTACTCAAGAGGCTCCTGGGTGGCTCAGTGGGTTAAAGCATCTGCCTTCGGCTCCGGTCATGATCTCAGGGTCCTGGGATTGAGCCCTGCATCGGGCTCTCTGCTCGGCAGGGAGCCTGCTTCCCTCCTCTCTCTGCCTGCCTCTCTGCCTACTTGTGATCTCTCTCTGTCAAATAAATAAATAGAATCTTAAAAAAAAAGATTTACTCAAACATTCAACTAAGTCCAATATTAAATTGAAATAGTCCTTATAAACCTAGGACTGTCGTCTACTTTCTCTGACCTTGAGCTTCCTTTCATTCTGTTAAACAAGTGAGAAGAAAAATATTAACTGACTTCAACTAGAAGAATAAATCCACCCTTTAATGTACCATAAGATAATTTTTCAAGATTACAAATGAGATCAATAATCAACAAAGCCCAAGAGAACGTTATTGAAAAATATACACACACTCATACACATAATAGTGGAATCTTAGTGCTGAGTATGTAGGTGTTCATTCTAAATCCTTTGAATTTTGTTTGAAATTTTTCATACCAATATTTTGGGAAAAAATAGATGAGATAGGATCTGTAAGCCACTTAAATTCTGAGCTTCTTTCTAAGATCAGGCCATTAAGTTGAATGGTCTCTGGGGTTCCTTACAAGGATAATGTGTTAGCATCCCATAATGTCATCATTATTTGGAACGAGGTAGCATGTGCAACAGAATTTATGAAAAATACAAAGCTGGACTTGCCAGGGGAGAATCTCCAACTCTGCGAAGAAAGCATAGCCTCTCTATAACTACTCACAGCATGAAGATTCCATAGCCAATCTATGTCTAGCTCACAAACTTGTGTCTCCCCAATTCCTAGGACTGCTCCTGGGCCACAGCAGGTGCTCAAAGATATGTTAACCGAATGAATGAATGGCTGAATTTTACTGCAAGTCTGGGTGGCAGCTTCATTTTAACTGCCTCGACTGAAAAAATTATATTTAAGACATTCTCGGGCGTTGTAGACCATTAGAAAAAGAGTTGATTCTGTTAAAAAGTATCCAAGAGTTGACTCTGTTAAAAAGTATCCAATTTTCCTTACAAAAAGTTTTTGCAAAAGTAAGATTTACAAGGCATCCTTCCCTCACAATTTTTTTGAGATATAGATATACCGGTGTCGTCCTCCTCATGTCTTAGGCTCTACAAGTGGCCAAGTCACTAGAGATGCAATGATGTCCCCTTGTAGGTCTAACTGGAGAAAAGAGCTACTTATGTTACCATGAAATAAATCTTCAGTGGAACCAGATTTTCAAGCATTAGATGCAAAGCAAAACCCAAAAATCAGCAAAGAAAAATAAGTAAATCTTCCACAGTTTTAATATATTCAGAAACTATTGGTAAATACTAGCAGTTTAACACTGAAGCTGCTTTTTACCATGTTCCACCATTGTTCTCAGTGTGTTAACCCATTTAACTCTGTCACAGCCTTAAGAGATTAACTTATTTATTTAATCCTTATAAGAACTCCTATAAAATAATCTAATTCATTCTTTCTAACAACCCTCGGAGATGTTATTTCTACTTTACACATAAAAAAAATGATTCGCCAAGAGGTTAAATAACTTGCCCATGATCACACAGTGAGGAAATGGAAACTCTGGGACCAGAACCCAATCAGCTGGGCTCCAGAGCCCGTGGTCTCCCCCAACAAAGTGTGCTTTTAGCTAAGTGAACGAGAACGCTATTCAACAATTCTGCCAGCCAATATCTTCAACTCCGTTTCCTAGCTAAACAATAATAAAAAAGCAATCAGGAGTCCCTCCCACCTAACCCTAGCAGAACTAGGTGTTCTGCTAGGTGTTAAACTCAGTCATTTCTTAAAAACAACTGGTCTCAAATATTTTTATTTTTAAACCAATAGACTATTGACGTCTCTATTTCTAGTTATCGTTTATTAAATTGGCTTCCTTGGAATGTTTAAAACTTAGAAAAAGAAGTTAGACGGTGAACCCGAGTGATAAGGAAAAGCACACAGCATCAGCCCCTTCTGGTACATAGGGATAGATGTGTTTAAACCGACCTAAAATTCCTTAAACTCAGTTTCACAATGCTGGTTTTTAAGCAGCTACAGGACACAGCTAGGTGGTCTCAGTGAAAGATCCATTTAGTAGAATATCTGTACAGCAAGAAGTTATTTTTTATTCCAACATCTCTGACATCTTTCCTTTGATTTTTGCAAAGTAAAACAAAAACAAAATAAAAATTCCTGAGCAAGGTAGGTCCATAACTCCACCAAAGTATGCTTTGAGGGAAAACACATATTCCCTGTAGATGTGGGCAAGAAAAATAGCACATTTTCCTATAATTTTAGGAACCCTTGAAATGTAAAGAAAATAAACTACAGTAGCTACATTCATAAAGTCACAGAATTTCAATGCTGAGGGAAGAGGAATGATCTCATCATGGTCCAAGTCCCACATATTAAAGATGCCTGCTAACACAAATCAAAACATCCTAGCTCCTCTAAAGCTCTCCCACGTTAGACCATGGAGAGATAATCTTCTAAGAATAATCCTCTAATACTCCCCTGCACATCAGCCTAACTAGAAAGCAAATATACCTCCATTCTTTCTTTCTCTTAACAAAGATCTATTAAGAGCCCTCTACGAAATGTAGCTGGAATCTAAGAACACAAACATGTGAGTACATGAGTACCATGACATTTCTGCCCTTGAGGAAGGGATTGTTTCAGTGGAGGGCTAGATGTGGTCTCAGTCTGAGGAGGTGAGGGGGGCCTCACACAGGAAGTGCCCAGCTTTAAAGAGATACTAACCAGAAACTCACCACGTGGAAAAAGGAGGAGAAAACAGCTCAGACAAATGGAAGGATGTCCTGAAGGCTAAACAAGTGTGAAATGGTATGGCATGTGTTGGGGGAGCTCTACATAATTTTAGGTGACTCAACTCCAGATGAAGGGATGGTGGGAGGTCAGTGGGAAGGTCAAGGAAGGGACCATCATGAAGGGCCATGTATACCTGGCTGAATAATTTGGGACCCATCCTCTGGCAAGAGGGATCCAGTGAGGAGATTCAAGCCAGGGAATGACACATCAAAGATGTACCTGAAGGATCACTCAGGATCTGGGGAATGGACAAGACCAGGGCGAGAGCAGAGGCAAGGGGGCCAGTTAGGGCTCCCCGTGATAAATTCTGTGAGAAACGAAGAGGGGTCAGAATAAAATTGCGGCAGCGGCCATGAAGTAAGAGAAAGAGTTGAAAAATACTAAAACATATAAAAGAGGGGGTGCGTTGTGTTTGCTTTATGTCTTACTACAATCCCCATCAATGCCCTCTTCCTGTCTTTGTGGGCAGAAGTCAAACCCACATTTCAAGATCCAAGTCCAACGCTGCCTCATTCAGGCACTATTCTCCCCATCCCTTCAGCTCAGGGCGTATCTCCCTCCCTATTTCTCTGTCTCTCTCTCTGCCTCTCAATGGGGTTTTCATAGCAACTTCATTGTTTTTCCCTTAAGACTTTTCTCACATTTTGCCTTTTATACCTACTTCTAGAAAAAACATTCTCTCTAGATTTTCCATGGATGTGGAAAAATATCTTGATCAACTTTCATACCCCTAGGAACCCCTCTCCCCCATGTATCTGGTCCATACTGTGGCTACCCAGTACGTATTTTTAAATGAATGAATGGGGAAGCCAATGTCCTGAGAGCCTAGATAAATTGCTTAAGTGATGTGGCTGGCACAGCTGGGTAAGGTCACGGCAGGGCCACCTCTAGAACCCAGGCATCCTGACTTCCAATGCAGTGCTCTTTAAATGCTGGAGTGGACCATCTACTCGTGTCGATTTCAAGCTAAACGCAGGGCCGCTTCTTACGCGAGCTTCATCACCATCTCCCGCGCTGGAGGGAAGACCCTGCAGCTCAGCCCAGTCTGAAACCTCAGGTAGGAATTACGAGTGCAGCAGCCACAAAGGCACGTTCCAGCCCTGGCAGTCGGTGGCTGATGGCAGAGCACAGGAAAGCACAAGGTCCTGGCACTGCCCTAGGAAACACGTTGCTATTTTCAGTGGGGCTGTCTGTCTTTCTTGGTCTCTTTCCCTCCTGCCTTCCTAGACAGACATCCATGGGAAATCAATCTGGGCCTTAACACCAGGACACCGAGCCTGCTTTACTGGTCATGCCAGACTGGCGGCCAGCAGGCGTCCGGCTGCTCACGTCCCAAAGCGCTCGGGAAAGTCTGGGCTGGACGGTTTGGAGAACAAGTGGCTTTAGAGAGGAGACCCAGAG
The DNA here is from genome assembly GCA_028534135.1 of Potos flavus. Taxonomy (NCBI): domain Eukaryota; kingdom Metazoa; phylum Chordata; class Mammalia; order Carnivora; family Procyonidae; genus Potos; species Potos flavus. Next base: position 13,474,604 of record CM052900.1, read on the forward strand.
CCCACGACTGGGGCAACCCCACCCTGTGCCTTTACACTGTCTCTGTCTCTGCTAAAACTGCCAGCGGCACGAGGCCCCTCATGCCACCAGCAAGGGCCCTTTTCCATTGACTTACAATAATATTACGAACAGGTGCTTTATTTCTGGGACAAAGTTTATGGGCATTTTGGCGTGCCCCATATTTAGAGTCTATTCAAGAGCTACGATCGGCCAGGTGGCCGAGCAGGGTGGGGTTCTACTTACCTAATGTGTTCTCCACCCTTTGTGCACCCCATTTTCTTTCCCCGAGGACCTCCCTCAGCCAGCTCTTCTTCCCCGTTCCATTGCTCACAGATTAGGATCAACCCAGCTCGGGGTAAGGGACACGAGTTCTAGGAGGGGTCCTCAAGAGTGCCAGGAATGAAAAGAGTGGCTCGTGCGCCCACATATTAGCTCATTGCCTCGTCAAATGAAAGCAGCTTTCGTTTTTTCTCATTCCACTTCGGGAGGCCTCCAAGCTTTTGATGGCCTAAAATCTCTCGTGGCTTCCCGAGAAACAGGTTTTGTACGCACGGTCTCTGACAGGGCTTTAACCAGCACCCCTTGCTCTCCGAGCCCCGTTGAAATATTCCAGAACTCGTGTTCCCAGGAGCACATTCTGGGAAGTGGACTGAAACCTGGGAGCAGAGATGAGGTTTTCAAATCTCCTTTCCGGTGAGAAATAGCCTGAAGCCAAATGCATAGAGAAGTTTGCAGTGAAAGAATGGTAGAGACAGGACTGAGTGTGTGTGTGTGAGCACGCATGTGTGCTTGCGTGTGATTACATGTGAGTGTAGAGTATATCTCCATGTGCATGACCATTCTCAGTAATGTCATTGCGGATTTAAAAAAAAGAGGTGTGGGGGGCACCTGGGTGGCTCAGTTGTTAAGCGTCTGCCTTCGGCTCAGGTCATGATCCCAGGGTTCTGGGATGGAGCCCCGCATCGGGCTCCCTGCTCAGCGAGAAGCCTGCTTCTCCCTCTCCCACTCCCCCTGCTGTGTTCCCTCTCTTGCTGTGTCTCTCTCTGTCAAATAAATAAATAAATTAATTAATTAAATTAAATAAATAACTAAAAGAGGTGTGAAGATAAAGCAATAAAATCTTTTTCTGTGACCCATTACCGGCTGGATTTAAAAAGAGGAGATATGAAAGTGTTTTGAACAAGGACATTGTATTTGGAATGAGTGTACTGTTTTGTAACGTGACCGCTGAGGAGAGGATTCATTTGGGTGTGCAAATAAGGACGTGCTGGCTAAAATCTGGAGGCATTTCTTATGTTCCTATCTTGGGAAAGGACCCTAAGGATGAAATTTCATTGACATGAGTTTTGAGAATAAAAAATAATATGGCTTTCTGGGTGGTGCACGCGCGCACGCGCGAGAGAGGTGTCTTTCCAAATGAGAACCAATGTTTCTGTTATGTTTTGTTCACTGTGGTAGGCAGAAAAAGCGTCCCCCCTCCCCAGAGTGTCCATGCTTTCATCTCCAGAACCTATGACTATATTACCTCACATGGCAAAAGGGACTTTGCAAATGTGACTTACGCAAGCATCTTGAGGTTATCTAGGGACACTGTCGAGGATTATCCAGCGGCCCAGATACAATCGTGTAGGTCCTTAAACCAAAGAACCTTTCTCGGCTGTGTTCAGAGGGAAATGGGATTATGGAAGAATGGTCAGGGAGATGAAACACCGCTGGCTTTGAAGATGGAAATCGGCCATGAGCCAAGGAATGTGGGAAGTCTTTGGATGCTAGAGAAGACAAGGAAATAGATTCTCTCCTAGAAGCTCCAGAAAGGAAATGCCAACACCTTGATTTTAACCCAGGGAGACCATGTCAGACTTCTGATCTGCACAACGGTAAGTTAACATTTGTGTAGTTTTGGGTCCCCGAGATTGCAGTAATGTGCTATGCGGCCATAGAAATTTCACTCATTAACCTCTCCTACCCTCATGCTTCAAATTTCACTCTTCCGCAAATTCTTCACCTGTTATCACAGATAATGTCAGAATGCTGACTAATCCCTACACCTAGAAGAAACAACTTGAAAGTCACAGAAGACAACAGATGTGGCTTTGGAGGCCATTTAATGCAACCACCTCAACTTACAGATGAGGAAACCGGCCCAAAAGTGCTCATTTCTTTCTCCCCTATCCTATCTCGACCCCTCCCACTGGTCACACTTGAACACCCGAAGAGATGAGAAGCACAGAAATGGGAGGTAATTAGTTCCATTCACTGGCTTTCACGTGAGTGTGTGTTTGATGGGAAATCCTGTCTTTCTCGTAAAACTCAGAAAGAAAAGTCTATTCCCATTCTTACTCATCCTTGAATTTCTCAACTTTGTATTTTTTTAACCAGGAGACAGGCCTAATTAACACATAGCTATTATACCCAATTCCTGTAAAGATGACATTGAATTTACTTAGACAAATACAGAAGAGCGAACAATGAAAATATATGTAAACAGAAGCATAGCCAATTATTCCCTATTGGGGCCATCTGTCTCTGGCCATGATATATGCAGAGTCTGATCTCAATCTTTTCCCCCAGGAGATTCTCTGGTTTCCTTTATGGATGCCACAGCGTCTAGTAAGGAATAAACATTTTTGTCCAACAGAGATGCTGGTAAATTTAAACACATAAATAAGCCAAAGATGACTGGCTGCTGCTGTAATACTCACAGGTGGCCCCAGGGCACCTTGAGGTCCCATGCTTCCTGTGATCCCTGGGACTCCAGGGGCTCCAGGAATGCCCTAAATAGAGAGACAAGAAAATAGAGCAAAGGTGAGTACTCACACATTCTCATCGAAGACAGCCAGCTCTCAAGAAGGAGAAACAAACACACACAGTGATAAATTCCCTCCCTCTCAACACCAAGATTTCAGGATCCATGGCTCATTCCTGTTCCCAATTACCAAAAAAAGCAGGGGAGACATTTTTTTTAGAAGTCACGTTATCAGTCAAGTGCAGTTCTTTCAAACTCAAGTCTTACCTAAGTTCAGCAAAAGCTAGATCAATGCAGGGGATCATATGGACAGAGTGGCCCTGATGGAATGACCAAGCCACATGGATACTGTAGGGAGAGCGCTGCACCAAAGAGTGAGTTGTTATCCTAGAGCAAAGATGGCTGCCCAGGTGAAAAGTTGAGCAAAAGAAAATTTCTCAAAAGAAATGAAATGCATTAAATCCTAGTAGTTTGTGGAAATACTTACAATTGGCCCTGGTGGTCCTGGAGGGCCAGAGGACCCGTCCTTTCCAGGAAAGCCCTGGAGAAAAGAAACACAATGTGTCAACTATGCAGTTGCTTTATATGGTTTTTAGAATAAATGTGCCTAATCCCATTTAATATTTGGGGAGGCAAGTCCTGTTGCTTGCTCTAGACTTCTAAGGATTCACTGCCTTTAAACCCTTCATGAGAATTGTTTCTGGCAAGACTTTTGTGTCTGTTGGCTCTATGAAATTGTCCAGTGTAAGAATTTTAGGTCTGAGACATGCCACTTATAAAGTAAACAGGAACTTGTTTCCAGAAAGTGGTTTTTTTTTTTTTTTTTTAAATTAAACCAAGCATAACAAATGAAAAAGAAGATGAAGTTTTGGTAATTAACCAGACAAAAAGACAAGAAGATGAGTTCGTGTCTTTCATGACCTGGAGTCAACGAGAGTTTGGGGCAGGGACTACCTATCAAAGAAACCTACATGACAAATTACTACAAGATCTGAAACTGCAACTCTTCAGGAAGAGCCTGCAGGAGACTCTGGGGGGATTTCCTGTTGCAATGATATAGTTTTGACTCTGGGCAAGCTTGTTCAATGGGTGTCATTGCTGACTTACAAATGAGGTGATGTTGGCTTCCCATTCCATGCTGGAAGAGTTTAAGGCAGAAAGCAAATTATGTTCTTTCTAAAAATATCTTCCTAAATTATTGAATGTGGGTGTGTGTGTGTTAGTTTTATGTGAAAAATATAAGGGCTAGAATGAGTTACTCTTAAATGATTATAGTTCTTAATTGTGGATGCCCGTCTTTGTAAGTAGTTAAAAATATGAAAGAGGTTCTTCAATCTGAATTTTATAATACGTTAATAAAATATGGATCAAAACATCATCTTCTACTCCACAGAGAAGTGAACTTTTTATCTTGAGATTTGTCTCTTTTTGGAATAATCTATTTCCATCTCAAACCAATGCAACTAAGTCAAACCAACCCCTTTTTGCTCACTTGCTGCCTTTCTGAAATTCCTGTCACTCTTCCAGTGAGCTGTTTTTTCCTCTTGTTTTGTCCATGAAAATCATCTTACGGCTCCCCATCGACATTCACATTATCTCTCCCTACCTCGAGGTGTCAAGTAAAAGAGTAAAGATGAGGTTGGAAGAAAGGAAATGGTGTGTGAACGGGGAGAAAGGAATGAAAAAGGGATGAAGAGGGGCTGGGATAAGTGTGTAGGAACAGCACTGGGCAGCAAAGCCCTCTCGTACATGCTCTCAAACTCCAATACTGGCAAGTCCGAAAACCAGAAAAGGGTGATGATTCCAGATCTCACCAATATTCGTGATTTTCCTTTTCTGCCCAGGCACAGTGTGAGGCAAAGTTCCCAGCCTCTTGTTCCAACAATCATGTTGGAGCCACAGGGCTGAATTCTGGCCAATGGAAAGGGGCCAGTTCTAGTCCTGGCTTATGAAAATTTCCCATGGGTAATCCTTCACTTTCTTTTCCCCTTTTGTAGCAACTTCAGAGCCCATGTGTTGAAGATTAAAGTCTCCCAAGATGGAGAGACCTTGAGTTCCTCAATGACGATATAGAGCAGAGACTAGATCTCCCTACTCCTCTCTCTATCCTGTTGACAGCATTGGGTTGTGAACCAACAATAGACTTTATTTTACTGCATTAAACCATTGAGATTTTAGGATTGTCTGTTATAGCAGTTATCCTATACTAATATACAAGCTAGTTGTTTGGGTTTTTTTTACTACCACTTCTGTTTTTTTCATTTCAGACATTCAGTCAAAAATATTAAGTCAGGGGGTGCCTAGCTGGCTCACTCAGGAGAGTATTAGACGCTTGATCTTGGGGTCATGAGTTCAAGCCCCACATTGGGCTTAGAGCTTACTTAAAAAAAAAATAAGTCAGAAGGCTCCAGTAATAGACCCTGATACAGATTAAGTTACGCACAAACACACACACACACCTTTTTTGAATTTGCTAATGAAACAGCAAAAATTAATGCTGACATAGTCTGAAAGAAATTATTTTTCATTTTGTTTAAATATAGCATGTTTGAGAAGAGGCCATTAAAAATCAGAACACGTGAGAGATGAACAGGACTTGAGAACTCCCCCAGTTCAATCCCTTCATGTTATAAGGGAGGCAAGTTGAGGCCAAAAGAGGTTAAAAAAAAAAAAGGGAATTAAAAACATTTCTTAAAAAGGAATTTAAAAATCTACTATTTCCTCAATACAGTTCACATAAGAAAAAATGGATTCTGGGCACATAGTCAATAATTTAAGAAGATGTTTTAAAAAGGACATTTTTTGGCTTCCTGCCCCAAAACTCCCAGCAGTGAATGGGAAGCACACACACGCACCCATGTGTGACACCCCCCACGACACACTCAGCGATCAACACTGCAGCACGAGGCCTACCCCAAAACACTGGGGCGATTTGGTTCACAGAGGGAGGCAAGCCACGGCGTATTTTCTTAAAAGAACACTGCATTACTGCAAGGACAACCTGCAGGAGAGAACACATCTGCGCCCCTACCAATCACGCGGATGATAAAGCGGTGAAGGGTCGGGGCTCTCCTCCAGGGGGCGCTAAAGGATGTTTTTGTGAACCCTTCTGCATTCACCTGATTTCTATACCCCACGCCTAACTCACCTGGAAGGGAAGACAGAGAAACGCTCTAACGTAACAGGAGCTAAATTTGGCGGAGGGGCTAGTGCTTTAGTGTGATCAAAAGAGAATCCTAGACAAGATGTTTGTTCACTTCGTGTTCTTGTACCTACCAGAAGCTGAGAGGGCAGAAACTATATTTATTCCTTGTTCCATTCCTAATATTTTCCTAGCACATTGCTGGCACAAAAGAGGTACTAACAAAATGTTTAATTTGAACAACATTGAGGCTCCTGGAAGAAGGGCTCTGATTATCATGTTGACTCAATAAGCATTGGTCTCGGATATAACTGGTCTGGAAACAGACAGGGCAGGGAGGAAGTGTCATGTCATCTGTCCTTGTTCCTAAGCTCTCCGTGAGCACAGAGGAAAGGCATCAGGAGTCATGTACCCTCAGAAGCTGAAATTTCATTTCAGTGAATGTCTTAGGGATAGTTTCCTAGAAGCAGACCTGGATGCCATGCCTTTGATTTACAGAGGGACTGCTTTTGGGAGAAACCAGCCAGCTAGTAAAGGAGACAGGAGAGGGCAGGGAAGAGGCATGAGAATTCAGCTTTCGCTGAAGTTGACCATCAGCTCATCCCATGGGGAGAGCTGCAGTGTGAGTTACAACCCAGAGTTGACCCATGGTCAGGTTTTATTTCCCTATATCAGTCAGTCATGGACTGGAACCAAGGTGGCATTTCCAAGGGAAATTCTCTGTGGAAGGGCCAATTTTGGATCGTTAGCAGTCAGCATCCATAGCTGCTTGGGGATGCAATACACCTGTCAGGAAAGGGGGATCCGATGGGGGTGCCAACAGTGTCCACAATGGTACATTTTACTCTAGCATTTTCTCTCATGGATTGTCGTGAACAATTGAGAATTTTTAGACACAACAGTACAAGAATAAAGGTATTAGGCTGCTGAAGGGGAGGCGGGTGGGGGGATGGGGCATCTGCGTGACGGGCATTAAGGAGGGCACATGATGTGATGAGCACTGGGTGTTATAGGCAACTGATAAATTATTGAACACTACATCTGAAACTAATGACATACTATGTGTTGGGTAATTGAATTTAAATTAAAAAAAAAGAAGAAAGGCGTGCTTAAGATTACTGTGAGTTACTCAGTTCCCTGATTGCAAATTAAAATGTACTTGTTCCACATTGTTATAACTAAAAGGATGTTACTCTGAATACCATTTTAGAGACATCATCAAACCCATTTTTCCAAAGTTTCTTCCTAACCCTAGAAAATAAAAACTTCACATTTTTCATCATGTAAATAGTTTTACATTTTAACTTTTACTCGCATGAGTAAAGTTACCTTTGAAAGATTTTTAGTTGTAAGCCACACATTTGTCACATTTAACAGATGAATGGATAAAGAAGAGTGGTATATATATACAATGGAATACTATGCAGCCATCAAAAACCGAAATCTTGCCATTTGCAATGACATGGATGGAACTAGAGGGTATTATGCTGAGCGAAATAAGTCGGTAAGAGAAAGACAATTATCATATGATCTCTCTGATATGAGGAATTTGAGAGGCAGGGCGGGGAGTCGTGGGGGGTGGGGAGGGAAAAAATGAAACGAAATGGGATCAGGGAGGGAGACAAACCATAAGAGACTCTTAATCTCAGGAAACAAACTGAGGGTTGCTGGGGGATAGAGGGGTAGGGATAGGGTGGCTGGGTTATAGACACTGGGGAGGGTATGTGCTATGGTGAGTGCTGTGAAATGTGTAAGCCTGATGATTCACAGACCTGTACCCCTGAAGTAAAATAATACATTATATGTTAATGAAATAAGTAAATAAATAAACAAAAACAAAAACAAAAGTAAATGTGCACTTAAAAAAAAAAGGAAAGTATTTGCAAAGCTACTCTGGTGCTACTCTGGTGTTCTGATAGGATCTGGATAGCTGATGATGAACGAGACAGTCTTTCCAAGGAGTTTACAGTTTTGAGCAAAGCCAACGATCGATAGAAAATGACAGTGTTATGAGGATGTACTAGAGAGTTCCGTGAGAACACATAGGAAGAATAGCTCATCCTGGCATGGGAAGGGAGAGAGGGCTTCACTGGAGACATGTTTAAATCAAGGGACCTGGGATGACTGGGCTACCGCGTGAGTCTCCCTGCTCATGGGCCACTGTGGCGCCATGTTTTAGCCCATCTTTGCAAGCCAGGCAATGCTTGGTCAGGGCTCAGGTCTCTCTTCTCACCTCTTCATCTCAGGGTGAGGAGCGAGGGCAGCAGTTTTTTTTATATAAAAGCAATAAACTTGGTGAAAAGAAAAACTCTGTAAAATGTCTGCCTGTTATAAGGCAAAATAAATGGCAAAGTCTAGCTTTGTGATTCAGCTTAATCTTGATCAAAGCTCACTGGATGAACGGTCTTCAACCCATATCAGCACAAAATGTGTTTGCATTTCCCAGAACATTTCTATATCTATAAATTTTCCATTTCATATATGCGAGCCAATCTGAGAAGATGTGTGTTTGTGGATTAAGCACCCTCATAAAAAGTGGAAACCTCAAGCACGCAATGAGAATGAATAGCAGGGAATAGAAGGTTAAGTGATAAGCATAATGTAGACATTCACTTAAGCTGAGAAATACATTTTTCAAGGGCTTGAAGTCTGTCACCCACAAAAAGGCATGTTTTATAACATGAATAACTCCAGACATTTTTCTTTTTCTGAGATTCCCACCTCAACATATTAATATGTACCCACAACCCACATTAAAAATAAGTTTTGCTCTAAAAACTTGAAAGGATTTTTATAATTTGTTTTGAAAAGAGGTGGCTATGAGCAAGTTATAAGTTACGGTTGGCTGTGATTTATCAGCAAAGGGAAATCAGCCCCTAACTCTTGCTTTCAAAATCACTGATATTTGAATGAATACTAAATTTACCTATGGCTGAAACTGGCAAAGTACACTGTTTAAAAGACATTTAATTAACTATTCATTAATGTCCATTTTGTGGTTTCCCTTGCCCTGCTCTGGAGCATATAGGTATTGAGAGGTGGTGGTCATTTCCTGTAGGGTCTTAAAAAGTTTGTAGTTTCTAAGTTCTGTGTCTCTGACATTTAAAGACTGAAACCGATGTGCCCACAAATAGTGTTGTAATTAAAATTCAAGTCAGAAGCTAGAATATTTATGTTTATGCCACTATCACATAGCGCTCAGAACTCGTGACTCAATCATGAGACACACCACCCATGCCTTTTCTGAAGCCTAGAAGGGTGAGTCACAGATACTAAGCCTCAGAGACTGGAACATGCCAATTGTTAATGTCCTCTGACTTACACTACACTGTCAGGTAGAGTGGGCTCTCTAAATAGCTGGCATCCGATGAGTTTGTTTGCAGGAAGCAAACCCAAGCAGTGAGGGTTAGAGAAACACTTGAAGAAACTCCTGCTGGATGATTTCCACCCTGTGGCATGGGTCTGGACTGCTGTGAGCACCAGCAGGCATCCCAGCAAGGCAGTCAGCCACAAGAAATAAGACTGCTACTTGCAGCAAAGGATTATGCCCAACCACCAGATTAAGAGGCCAAGCACCAAAAAGCCACAGACTCTATAAATATTGGCCCAGCCTCGATACCCAAGATCAGTCCTTATGTGGGGTACCATGTTGAGTCACCCTGGGGAATTTTCAGACACACACACAGTATCTGTGTGTGCATAAAAAAGTATATACAGGGGCGCCTGGGTGGCTCAGTGGGTTAAGACCTCTGCCTTGGGCTCGGGTCATGATCTCAGGATGCTGGGATCGAGCCCCACGTTGGGCTCTCTGCTCAGCAGGGAGCCTGCTTCCCCCTCTTTCTCTGCCTGCCTCTCTGCCTACTTGTGATCTCTCTCTCTGTCAAATAAATAAATAAAATCTTTAAAAAAATGTGTATACAAACACGTGCACATATTTACATATTTATGCACAATATACTTCTTAATATGTTCATATATGTATATATTACATATATAATTTAAATGTATATATAGAGAGAAATACAAACGTACTTTTAGTAACCTGAAGTGATGACTTGGGTGAATTGAAGCAGCAGCAAAATTCTGTGCAAGGAATTACTTAGCCATACGATAGGCCTCACCACCATACCATCCAGTGATTCTAACACCTAGCTGCTTATCAGAAGCATTAAGCTTTTTAAAATGATAAATTGCAAAGTCACACCCAGGCCCTTGCGTATCTGATTCTCTGAGGTCCAAGCCCAGGAACTGGTGTGCTTAAAAACAAAGCAAAACTTGAAGGACCCTGGTCCCTTATATTGAGGAACTGCTGGTTTGCAAATATAAAGCATCTGGCCTGACCCTGAGGGATGGCGGAGAACCAGAGTGCAAGGCAGATATCATCGGCGCCCTAGGCTCCAACGAGAGTGTCGGCAAAGCGGTTATAACATATAACCAATTCCCTAAGTAACGGTTCTCAAATGTGCCCTGGTGTGTCACCATCCAAATAAGCGTGAAAAGTAATTGAAACCTATTCCTCTGTGCGAACTATCAACTTCTGCTTCACCAAGAAAGTAGCCCAAACTGGCTTCTTCCAGCCCCCAAATTCTAGGCAAGATAATTTCCGTCCTGTTTATTAAATATCTTGAATGGAAGACTTTCCTACGTGAACAAAATCTCCCAGTGACCTTTATGTAATAGAATTTTGTGGAAAGAAAGAGCTCAGTGTTGGAGCCAGAGAGATAGACCCTAATCCTGCCTCCAACACTTGCTAGCTGAATGGCATTGTGCTTCCATTTCTTTTTTAAGCTCCAGATTCTTCGTCTGTACAATAGAGTAACAATGGCTGGCTTTCATGGTTATTCTGAAGATTATAGAACATCACATCGTAAAGCACCTGCACTTAGTCAATAATTAGTCATAATGATTCCTGCCATTTTTATTCAAATAACCTGCGAAGTTCCAATGGCGTATACTATCATCGCTGTGGTTGATTTATAAAAACCCATCTAGACTCACAAGAAAGAAAATCAAATCATCCTCTCCACTAGCTTTGTGATGGCTTTTTACATTTCTTCTTCTGAATGAGGAAGATACTCAAGGGGGATATTATCTTGAATCTTCGTATTTAACAAAATATTCCTTAGATCAATCTCTCATCACTGCTCAACGTTTATGACGGGAATTAAATCCAGGTAACTGACTCGAGTTCTATTTCTCAAGGATATTTTAAGTCCAATTCACTTTGATGAAATGGGACATGCATCACAAAAACGGCCTTTGTATACATCGAACCCACATCAAAAGGACACATGTTCCAAGTGTCCTTTCAACGTGGAATCCAAGAAAGTTAAACAACAGCAACAAGCCCCTTGTCTTTTCTTCAGGCTCTTTTTTTATGGTTCTTTAAAATCTTCTAAGGCATCTTAATACATCAAGCTCAGGCATTATAAAATATTATACTGTCCTGACTTATTAGGTTCACATTCAAAATAGTGAATACTAAGATAAGCTAAAATTAAATTTTTATATAGAAATTCTTTATATGAATTTATTCCCACAGTAACTCTACAGAGTCAAATATTTTTTTCTACTTCACAGATGAGTAAAGTGAGGCTTGGAAATAGTAAGTAACTGGTCCAATGTCATTATGGTAAGGGCTCAATCTCAGGCCTGGCTAACAGCCCAAATCTATCACATTCACCATTGGCCCATCCTGCTTTTCATAACCTCGCAAGTTCAGCAGAATTCATATGCAGATTTTTTTTTTTTTTTTTACTACTATTTCATCTTTTGCAGCTGAGAAAGGAAGGCTGTGGTTATGGCATGAAATTGCACGGAACAGTAACCTGGGGCAAAGAAAGCATTCCAAATTCAGTTCATTTGGAATTTAGAAACGGATAACCTCTATATTCCGACAATGGAGGAATTACTATCTTTCAGGTGCCATAAAAGCTCTATCTCCTTGTCATTTTTATTTCTTGTCACTCTGCCTTTTTTGTATAACCATATTAAGAATTGGAAAATAAAAATAATTTTTATAGTTTCTGTTTGGAGCATTTGACAGAAAGTTCGTGTCTTGAACATAAGCGAACCTCAGAACTGGAAAAGAGGTTGCGTTTTCTATGTTTTCCGCCCTTTTCAGTTTTTTCTCTTACTTCTATCTATCGTCCATGTCTTTTTTTTTTTTTAAGATTTTATTTATTTTTTTATTTGACAGAGAGGAGAGAGATCACAAGTAGGCAGAGAGGCAGGCAGAGGGAGAGGGGGAAGCAGGCTCCCTGCTGAGCAGAGAGCCCGATGCGGGGCTCGATCCTAGGACCCTGGGATCATGAACTGAGTTGAAGGCAGAGGCTTTAACCAGCTGAGCCACCCAGGCACCCCTATCGTCCATGTCTTGCCTGTTCTTCCTAGTTTCTCTAAGGACCTCCCGACATCTAGAGCAGAGGCTGAGACCCACCCTTCCCAGAGGAGCTCAAAGATCACATGAAGGCCGTAGGGTCACACACATCAAGGAAAGAAGAGGGAGGAACAAGAGGGAGGTGGCAAGACACATAGTGAAAAAGAAAGAGGCGCCCCGAATGCTACTGGCCAGAATGGCTGGGAATGAAGGTGACTGCACTCAACTGTTGAATCTGGACTTGAGCTGTTGCTTTCTATACATAGCTACCTTCTTAAATTTTTTATTTTTTGAATACATAATTTCTTCTCAGCTTTATTGAAACATAATTGACATATGACCCTGTGTAAGTTTAAGTACCTATGTGCTGATTCGATACATTTATATATCACAAAATGATCGCCACCATAACCTCAGCTACGCCCTCTATCCCATCTCATGGGGACCATTTCTTGTTTGCGGCATGAACATTTGAGACCTCCTCTCTTAGCCATTGTTGCCTTTTAAAACGTGGCCTTGCACCGTGTTCTGTCGCTTGCCAGCAAGAGGCCAAGATTTGTTCAGTGAAGAAGTCCAACTTTTGCTGGACGTGCTTATGGCCCCAGGCCCAGCGCTGAGTATGAGTTGCCTCTAAGAGTCAAAGATTCCCCATGGGAAAAGCCAGAATAAGCCAGGAACATTAGAAAACATGTTCCCTGTTTAAAGAGGAGATGTTTAATCTTCTCCTTTTTATTTTTGCTAAGCTCTCCCTCTTTCCAGGCCAAATTAAGGGGGTAACATTGACGCCGGTTCCAGGAAAGAGGTGCTAACCTTTCCCTAAGCTGACAGTCAAGGTAAGGGTGCTACCTGTGGGCTGGGAGTTCTTACTTGTCAACGAGAGAAGACAGAGATTATAAAGAACGATGGATGAGCAGGAAGGAGTAACCTACCGCTCTTACAGCCTGCCTCCCGCTCTCACCTCCCGAGAGTGTCCAAGGACCAGGAGGCACTGGTTGGACACCATCACACAGATTTATTCCAACTGCTCCCTTCTCTGGCTATGGTGGGCTTTCCTCACTCAGGATCAGGGGCAACGAAGGTGCAGCTATAGGAAGTGATTTCAGCGGGCATTGAGACGAAAGGACAACATACCTCTGCCCTCCCGATGCCCTGGGCAGTCAAGCCTAACTGGACAGTTTTCTGGAAGTGGCTTTTCAGGCATTTCAGTGGAAAGTCCCATCATCCAGTGTCTGTTCTATACTTTGGTTGTTATTATTTCTTTTATTTTTCTCTTTGCCTTTTAAGATGGCTAAGGCAGAGGAGGAATAATCATGAAGTTTTGTCCCTAGGACTCTCAGCGACACCTGTCTCCCACTGCCGAACCACGGAGACCTGCTGTCCCAGAAAGACCTGGCCCTCCGTCAAGGTGCTCTGTGTTCCGGATCTGCCATGAGCCCCATAAGTCTTGGCTCGGGACCTCCTACTTTACAATCCTGCCCAGTAACTCATTATTTTAGACCTTTTACTTTCCTTAAGCCCCCACAAATTTGACTAAACAGATCAGAGCCACCTAAAACCACTCTGTTTTCATCCACTTTTCCTTCTTTCTCTGCTGTCTCTGAGGAAGACCCATTTGCTTTCCTGGCCCAGGTTGAGAGTCATGTTCCTGACACCACCACTTTCTTCTTCCATGTCCTACAAGTAGATGGTCTAGGAATTGCCTCCTTTCACTATTGAAAGTCTCTCCTCTTCCAGATCCTTCCGCTCTGGAGGCAGCACTGGAAACTGTCTCCAGGCTGAGCCCAGCACATGGCACATAGTATGTGCTCAATTAAGATAAGTGCTCAACTAATATCTTATTAAATAAGATCTACGCAGCTTCTCCCTCAAGCAGGGCCACCATGTTATACAGTTCTAGGGGACACCATTATATTTTATTCTGTGTAAACGGCACCCCTTAAAGTTCTACAATGAAATACTATTGTCCTTTTCTAAAACAACTGTCACAGAATTTGCACAATACTTTTTAAACATGACCCAGCAGAGATTATCTTCTGAAAACCAGTTTCAAAAAGTAAGTCCATTTCCAACCAAGAATTTTTCAAAAGAGGAACTGAACACATTCTCAAAGTTTTTTACCTCCAAACTGAGGGAGAAAGGACAATAAAATCCACCTACAGATATCTCATCACTTTATTATAGCTCTAAGACTCTTCATTCTCTAAAAGAAAACATGTTTGAAGGAATAGCAAAATAATTATAAAAAGTCTGTGTTGGTATATTGGCTTTAAAAGGAAAAAAAATTTTTTTAAAAGAAAGTATTCTAAAACCAAATGATCTAAACACCAATCCAATATGTTTGATTTGGGAGTTCTTTGCCAAGACTCATCTCCACGAATAGATAAATCAAGTAAATTCATCGAACCAAATCTTTAGAATTGACATTTCCAGAGCTTCAGGCATCACGAAAGAATCTAGGTGTGTAACCGAACAGGATCTTAGCCTAAGCCCTTTGCCAAAATATATAAATACTTCTAAACACTCCTTCCACATATACAAGAAACCTGCATAAATCTAACTTTTAGAGAATGCCTCCTTTACATACAGTTACGTGGACATGATTTACAGACTGAGTAATTCCATTTAATGGGCAAAGACTAAAAAGATTTTAAGCAAATGAAAGTTTGGTGAAAAAAAAGAAAAAGAACATGGAAGGAATTTAAGGCCCCACACCTATACTTCTATAGAAAAACAATCTCCTTATTTTGAGCCATATAGCCATCCGGAGCTAAAGGCAGGTCTTGTTTGAGTAGACAAATGAGTCTTCCAGCCAATCATTTGCTAACCCATGGGTAAGCTGTACCAAAAATAACCAGTGCATGCCAAATGTGCTGTCCTTCATTGGATTGGACCTAAATGGTTGCCACTCAATATAATTTTGTCTTGAGGGAAACTATAGAGTCACCCATACCCTAAATCGGTGACAGTTTAAGGAAAAAAAAAAAGATTTACTTGAATTTGTGTTTATCTCTCCAGCTTCATTTCTTGACAGCCTTTCCAAATCTAAGTGTGTGCACGTATGTGTACACAGATACACACACACACATGCACACACTGCACTCTACTCCCCAGCCACACTGAACTCTGTGCAATATTGGAAATGGCCCACCTTATCTTCATCTCCATGCCTTTGTAGATTCTGTTCTCCACTTGCAATGGCTTTCTTATCCTCATTGCTGTCCATGTGGATAGGTTAAAAGACTAGATAATTGACAAATATCAAATAAATGAAGAACACTGTGGATAGTCATAATACTTAAATTTCAACTCCTATGATCCTTGATTGCCTTTAGGTCTGTGCCTAGAAATTTGAAAAAACTGGAAAATCTGCTAAACCAATGCGCACAATTCAGTGTAAATTGCATTCTGGTTATGGGAACATTCATAATGTTGCTAATTTGGGAAGGTTTGATAAAAGTTCTCAGATTTTGATGAAACTAATGGACGTAGGAGATGTCAGTGAGGGGAAATAGACACAGGATAGGCAGAAAGTAGATAGACAGGAGGAATAACAAGGAAAAAAACCACCTAGTTTGACTTTCTTGCGTAGAAAACTATCAGAAACAAAGAATGTCTTGGTTAGGAATCAGATGTGCTAACAACCTTGGGCAGGTCCTTACCCTCTGGCCTGGAGAGCCATCGCGTCCTGGTGAACCAATGCCTCCTGGGACACCCTAGGTAGAGCAAGGAACAAAAAAGTCGGAGTCATGGAAATCGGAAATCAATTGCCTTTCCACCCACCTTCCCTGAAATAGATCAAGAGCGCCAAACGACCTAATAGCATAAAGGTGAATTCAGAATCCAGAAATGATTTGTAGGAAAGAAATGTCCCCCACCAAGTCTCATCCTCGGGAGTATCAGTATGACTCACAGAGGTGACTAAGGTGAATGAATACAGGCTAACACTCTTTAATACAGAAAACACTGCTAAAATCACAGCTGACTTAAAAGCCACAGCCTTGTCTCCCATGCCCCCCACCCTGGTAAGGCTCTAGAGCTAAGAGCATTTGTGGGTGCAGGGCAGAGGGAGAAGGAGACAGACAATCTTAAGCAGGCTCCATATGGAGCCTGATGTGGGGCTCGATCCCACAACCTTGAGATTATGACCTGAGCAGAAATCAAGACTCAGACGCTTAACTGACTGAGCCACCCAGGTGCCCCAAGCTAAGAGCATTTTTTTTTTAGCAGACTAAAAAGTAAAACTCATACCTGTGGGCCAGGAAGGCCAGTCTCTCCTTTTTCTCCTTTAGCACCCGGCATTCCCTGAATAGCCAAAAGCATTCGGGGTTACGTTCACGTAGGGTAAATTCTTGGTCTCTTCCTTCTCTCCACTGACTGTTGTAACGTTGTCAACATTAACTTGCTTTCACACTAACACCCAAACACAGTATGTTTCCCTTCTCACATATGCTACCCCCCGTATGTAAGCATGCCTACGGAGCTGAACGTTTATGTGGCAGAAGAGTTTACACATAGAACACACAGTCTGATATGGCCGAGCCCATACTGTACATTTGTGGAGGAGAGACTGAACAGTTTGATACTATCGATAGTTTAGATTTTTAAAGTTCACCTCTATCTAGAGTTCTGCTTTTGTTTTGGCTAGAAAGATACACGAACGGAAAAGCAAACACAGAACCTGGCAGGTAGTAAGACCTTACCAAAGGCTTATTAGTAGTAGTACCAATTGAGTCACTGGAATGCTAATGCTTTCTAAACTGTGAAAATAACCCCGGAACAGAAAATTTCTCAGCGAGGGAGATAGAATCATAGGCCCAGAAAGACGGCTAAAAATGGGCTTAAAAGGCTTGTTTGTTTCAAATATTAATTTTAGTTAATAGACATTGGTTTTATTCTTGAAATCTTGATCCCTAGAGGAAGATTAATGAAAATCGGTAAGTGGCATTAAGTTTGTTTTCTGTGATACAAACAGCTTTTACAAACAGAGTTGGTTATATAAAATACACTGTCTATAATCTAAAACTCTAATAAGTGCACTGTCCTTTGATGCCCATTGAGATAAAAATTATAAATAAATGGCTTCCATGAATCTATATCCATGATCACTACAAATACAAAATGAACAACTTGAATTTGTTACTTTCTAGATTTTATTACATCTGTTAAGGACTTGATCCAACAAGAAAAAGGAAAATAATTGTCATAGCCCCATTTCTCTCCTTAGGCAAATTGCTTATAGATATATCTATTCTGTGTGGACGTATCTATTTGTAAAAACCCTCACCACTTAACAAAAAATTGGCTAATGAATGAACTCACGATCTCTCAGTTAATGCTTCCATTTCTCAATTCTTATTTTTAGGGGTTGGAAGGGACTGAGGCTCATTATAAAGGGCAAAGAAGACAAAAGTTCACTCTTTGGAACTCATGAAAAAGTGATCCCAATAAAATCCACCCAAACGTTTACACACTACTCACGGGCATTCCTTGAATGGACAGACCACTTGGTCCTTGGGGTCCAGGGGGACCCTGGGGTCCTGGAGGGCCTGTGTCACCTCGAGGGCCCTCTGGTCCCTGGAACACGAGAGAAGAAAATCATTCCAGAGGTAAGTTAGATTCTCGGTACTCAAACAATATTTTTGCTTAGAGCACTTAGAATTTATTTCCTTACAAAAAATGTTCCTAAGACACAAAACGCTGATTAATAGCAAGACAACATGCCTCAAATGGTACACCACCCAGACAAGATGTCATCAGTAAACCAAAAGAGTAAACACATAGGGGTTGCTGCAACTTTAATTTTTTTCTTCCGTAAATAAGAAGGCTATGCCAACTATGTGAGTAACTAGACCCCCCACACTCCATAACAAATCCAGAAGAGAGAAGTACTTCAAGACCACCCTCCTGGTCTATGGCATGGAGGTTCATACCATCCAGCTGAACTATATTCTCTCCACCTCCATCTCTGTCAGCCACCCATCTTGGGGGCGCTCCTGCATTACTGAAGACTTTGCACCAGTCCCTGTTTGCTTCCTCCTCTTGATCCCACCATCCCTCTGTACCTCTTCTGTGTCTGCCTAATGACCTGCCCTTGGTGCAATGTTACTTGATTACCTTTCTTCTCAGAATCAGGCACTCCTGTTCCATTAGCAACTCTTATTTCCACAGTTTGGACCTTGTGGTTTAGCTAAAGCTCTATCACCTCTGTAATCTTAGTTCCAGAAAAAGTACATCCTCAACTCCTTCTTCTTGCCCTTCTCTCATTCTGGGACTCCAGTGAAAACTAGTATAAGTTAAGATTTCCAACACCTGGATATCATGTTAAATGTGAGGCTGACAAATCCATTACTTGGGACAGGCAACACAGAAGAAAAAGTGGGGACAGATAATGAGCGTAGTTGGTTAAGTTTCAGGTTCACGGGGATAACCATGTGGACACGTCCAACTGTCTGGGGATCGAGAGATGTCTGAGCTGGGATGGATTTTGGAGTAGCTGGAGATGTGTTTGTGGGTGAGGTTCTTAAAGAGACTGTTGAGAGAGTTAACAGAAGAAACTGATAAAGATGAGATGAAAAGCGGGTAGAAAGGGTAGAAAGAGAAGCCTGAGCAGTGTAGGAAAGGCCAAAGGGGGGGGGGGAATTTCTAACAGAAAGGTGTCCAACCATATCAAATGCTGTAGAGATCTCAAGTAAGATAGAAATTAAACCATAGCCTGTGGATTTGATAACAAGGAGGTAATCGGTGACCTTAATAAGCAATTTTACAGGATTCTTATAGGAATAGAAGTCATATGCAGGTTCAGTATGATTCTGGTTATATATAAATGGAATTATATACTATGAACTTCATTGGTTCATGCTTCTTTCATGTGTCAGAGTGGTGTTGAGGGTCATATGTTTTGTTGCATTTTCCATAACATGTCCCTTGTGATTGCTGAGTGTACTCCATTGCATGGCTGTACATAAAATTGTTTATTCACCTTTTAATGAACATCTGAATCATTTCCATTTTTTTGCAATTGTGAATAAAGGTGCTATGAACCAAATGTACCAAAAAAAAACCGAAAACAACTTGGAAGTGAGGATGCAGAAAACAAATGAAAACTATTCTTTTTTTTTAAAGATTTTTATTTATTTATTTGACAGAGAGAGAGATCACAAGTAGGCAGAGAGGCAGGCAGAGAGAGAGGGGGAAGCAGGCTCTCCGCTGAGCAGAGAGCCCGATGCGGGGCTCGATCCCAGGACCCCGAGATCATGACCTGAGCTGAAGGCAGAGGCTTTAACCCACTGAGCCACCAGGCGCCCCTGAAAACTATTCTTATAAGAGACATAGTGTAAGAGGAGGGGAGATAGAGATAGTTAGATTTAACAAATATGATGGAAGAGACAAACCAGTAATTGACAAATATTAGTTAATGCTTATAATCATTGAATCATACATTAATTAAATATTATTGAGGAATAGAAAATGGAGCGAAGGGCAGAAAGTACATGGTCTCATTTTATTCTATACAGTATGAGACAAAAATGATGGGGAGAGCCCAGCAGCAGAGCTGCTTTAAGATAATTAAGATAATTTAAGATAATTCTTATTATCTGTTTGCTACAATTAAAATATGGGCCCACAAAGTGGAAAATAATACAGCATGGTGCTTTCCATATGGAAGGTATACTTCATCTGTTTCTACACTATGGCGTTGGTGGACATGTGAGGATCCTTTGTCTAACAAGATATTTTCCTAAAACCACTTCATACTTATATCTGTGATTCATCAAAATGATCGTGGAAAAGCAACCACCTCAGTAGTGGTCTTGTGGAAATGGATTATCAGAGATAAGGGGTCAATGTTGGGATCATCAAACGTCCATGAACTCCTAATAAGTCTTCATGATCAGAATCATCATCCGGTGAGAATGTTGGAAAAACAATGGGATCCTGCTGGGATCCCAATGGGAGGAGGAAGCCAGAATCTACAGGAGCTCCTGGGCACTGCCCTGAAGTGGGACTGAGGAAGACCCAGTGTATTGGTGTCTGAGAATGGGCTTTCAAATCACTGGCCTTCCTTGTAGGACCAGAAGAGAGAGAGCCAGGTAAGAAACATCAAGTCTTTGCCTAAGATACGTGTCACAATCTCAGAAAATTAAACAAACAAGAAAGGAGATATCTCATGATTTGAATTTTGGCTTGGCTAGTCCCTCATTATCTTCAGTCTTCTTTCATTTACTTCTCTCCACTCCCTCCCATGTTAGCCTCTCCCTTGCTTAGCTTGTTTCCAGTTTTTATAGTAAAAATTTTTGCAGTGTTCTCTTCCCCGTGAAAAAATACGATGCAAATTGAGTGAGTGACTGTACTGAAGCAGTTAAGTCAAGACTGCAAGGTGGGTGGAGAGGAGATCCTGTGGGGCAACAGGTACAAATGAAACGGGGAGTCAAATTACAGAGGGCCTTGAATGCCACACCAAGGAAGGTGAATTGTATTCTCAAGGCAATCGCATAAGACTACAAATTTAAAAGTATGATATGACCCAGCATAACTTTAAAGAAATAAATCTGGGGGCAGATGTGAAGAATCCATCAGAAAATCAAAATCACTGGAGCCAGGAGACCAGTTAGAAGATCTGCCAAAAGCCAGACAGAAGAAGATGGTGAGGCCTGAATTCAATTAGTGGCTGGGCTTCTGCCCATCCCTTAGGGCGCCTTTGTGCAAAGCAGGAAAACGTGTGCCTGGACATGGCTTGGCAAGGCTTGGTCATCTCAGCTGGTGCCTTTGTGCAGCGCATGGCCCACACCAGCACACATGGTGGCCCTGGGCAGTGAGAACGGAAAACAGAGCTGTGTGTTTGATTATACATAGGGGGAGGGAGTAGGACTCTAAAACTTGAGAAATTACCCGGGAGGGAGTGCTGCCTAGTCGTGAGTCAGTTTTCTCCTTACTTTGTTGTAGGTAGAGAAAGAATACTACCTTGGAAACTAAATCACGAAGAACACTGACATTCTATTTTTGACCTGGAAACCAACATTTCTTTCACTAAGTTCTTAAATATTTTTATGAAAAAACAGAAGTCTTTAAGAATAAGGGAAAAGGCTTAGACACAACTTTCCACAAAAACACAAGGGGTTCTAGATTGCAAAAGGTAAACAGTACTGAACTCCAAAATTATATTATTGCTAGTTATGAGAAAGACAGAGATGCAGAGAGATAGAGAGAACATTACCTTTGGACCCTGTTCACCTCGTTGGCCCTTTGGTCCTCGGAGTCCTGGACCACCCTGGCAAACAGATGTTAAGTATTAGCACAAAGACAAGTCTTAAACAGCATGTTTCATCCATTTTCTTCAATAATATGGATTATGTAATTCTTATTTTGAATAAAGGCCAACTCATTGTGTAATGGTATATGTTCATTATGATCCTTTACTGGAAATCTGCCACCTAGACTCACCTCTTCCTGTGATGATTTCATAGTTTGGGAAAGCTTTCTATGCCAAATCCTTTCAAATTAAAAAAAGCTACAGTACTTTGAAATTTAGCGTGTGAGATTACTACTATTAATGGATGCAAATAAAATACACTGTTAATCTAAAATTGTGTGTCTTATACCACAACTTTGAGATTATTCTTTTAAATTATAAAAAGAGTATAAAAATAGTAACAATTCAATTTTATTTACACCATAAAAGGATAATCAGTGTTTCTGAAACTTCAGTTATTTGCATTCTCCATAATATTTTTGTCTTATTAATGCACCACCTGCACAATTACTTAATGTCATTTTCTTTATCTAGATATATATGTATGTACATAATACGTATATATGTATGTGTATATGTATTCTTGCGAATATATTCTTTGTATATATGTGCATAAATATATATGTGTATACGCTGAATATTTTTCAACTGACTCACTATTTCACTTAAATCTAATCTTAAAAGCAAATATTTTGGTATTATAGTTAATTGAAAAATGTACTACTTATTAAGAATAGAAAGTAAACTTAAAAATATACTATAATATTATTAAATTCAGCTAGATTTTGTTTCTGTTAAAGTCTGCAAGCCATGGGCTTCTTCTTTGTTAAAAAGATGAATAAGTATTAGTGTGCACCAGACTGAGAATATCTCTTTCACCTGAGCAAAAGGATTAAAAGCTCATTGAAAATAGAATAGCTTGGGGTGCCTGGGTGTCTCAGTTGTTAAGCATCTGTCTCTGACTCAGGTCATGATCCCAGGGTCCTGGGATGGAGCCCCGCATTGGGCTCCCTGCTCAACGGGAAGCCTGCTTCTCCCTCTCCCCCTCCCCCTGCTTGTGTCCCCTTCCTTGCTGTCTCTCTCTCTGTCAAATAAATAAATAAAAATAAATAAATAAATAAATAATATCAAAAAAAGAAAGAAAGAAAGAAAGAAAATGGAATAGCTTTCTCAGTGTGTTTCCAATTTATTTCCTGCTACGTACGGGACTCCTGAAAAGCATTTTGTGTACTATCAGCAAAACACTCACATCACTTGGGAGAAGACTGTATCAGGTGACCTTGAAGGTTTCTTCCAGCTTGTTTTAACCACTTAAATTCATTCCCCTCCTCAATAATATCTGGTTGCTTATCTTCTAGACTTTTTTTTTTTATTAACATATAATGTATTATTTGCCCCAGGGGTACACTTTTATTTTATTTTTTTTAAGATTTTATTTATTTGAGAGATAGTAAGAGAGAGCACAAGCAGGGGGAAGGTCAAAGGGAGAGAACAGAGACTCTCCCACTGAGCAGTGAGCCTTATGTGGGACTCAATCCCAGGACCCTGAGATCATGACCTGAGCAGAAGGCAGAGGCTTTAACCCACTGAGCCACCCAGGAGCCCCTTTTTAAAAGATTTTTATTTATTTATTTGAGAGAGAGAGAGCACAAGCAGAAGGAGGAGCAGAGGGAGAAGGAGAAGCAAACTCTACCCTGAGCAGGGAGCCTGACATGGGGCTTGATCCCAGGACCCTGGGATCATGACCCGAGCCAAAGGCAGACACTTAACTGACAGCCATCCAGGCGCCCCTTTTTTTGTGTGTTTAAACACTTCTGTAGTTAACATCCTTACACAGCCTTGAAGCACAAACTTCAATATTTAAGTACAAATGTTAATATTTAGGATATCGATGAGTGAATTATAAATGAAATTTGGTGGGTAGGCAGATATATCGTCAAACTCCAAAAGAGCTGTGGCAGTTTACTCGTCTACCAAGAGTTGAAGAGGGTTCCAGCTTCTCTAAACCTCAGTCACCACTGGATCTTGAAGGGGAGTAGGATTTGTCACCTCCCAGTGTGCCCCTTTGGCATAAGGATTATTTCAGTCTGATTATTTAAGAAACTGCAGACACAGGAGAAGCCCTGAAAACCAGAAACCGAGTAAAATTTTGTAAGAGACATTTACATTTATGAGGCATGTCTCCATTTGTAAAGGTATCTCCCTCTCCGTACCAGGTAGAAAGGGAAGACTCTAAATCTCTAGAAACTTAGGAAGAAGGCAGAGACTGAGGACTGCATAACAGTCTCATCCTTATTTGCTGCGCCTTTCCTGGTAACCTCCCCAAACAGACTCCCCATCCCCAACACCTTTTTTTTTTTTGTCTTTAGCTGAAAATGATATTTAAAGTGATGGCTTCAGCCACTTTGGGGAGTTACTCAGTTTTCCTGGGTATCTCCCGTGTATACAGGAGTTACGCCTGTTATTAAACTCCTGATTGTTTCTCTTCTGGTAATCTAACTTTTTATTAAAGGGGTGTCTCAGCCAAGAACCCAGAAGAGTAGAGGGAAAATTATTTTCCCTCCCTCGCAATGTTGTCAAACTTCATTTTTACCAAACTAGCTGTTAAAAATAATATTTTACTCTTATTTTAATTTTCGTTTCCCTTAACACTACTCTAATTGGCATCTTTTCATAACTTTTGCCCATTTGCATTTCATCTCAATGCAACTACCAATTTCTATACCTTACTCAGTTTTCTCCTGGGTGGCATGTCTTCTTCTCTTAAATGTGTAGAAATTCCTCAAATATTTGGATACCACACCTTTCGCTGCTATGTAGGATGCAAATATTTTTCCCCAGAGTGGCAGACACTGTTGGTTGGCTACCAAGCAGTCTTTCCTGACTCCCTTCTCTATTTTATTTCTCCTACTACAAAGGCTGAAAAAGACAGATTTGCTTGCCCCACCTCCTTTGCAATCAGGAATGGGCACATTAACCACTTTGGGCCAATGTGATCAAGAGGCCACAAGCCCATAGAAAGGAAAGTGGGAAGCTGGGACAAGCTTGGGGGACCATCCACCTCTAAATCTTTTGTTGAGCAAACAATAAATACCTAAATGTCCCAATGGTTTACACTACTGTGCCAGTCAAATTTTCTGTTCCTTGCAGTAAGTGCAGTACTTCCCAATTAATATACCATTCTGGCACAAACTCTTTACGTTTTCCTGAGCATCTTTAATGATTGGTATTTAACTGCAGGTTTTGTTCAAATGTGACAATTTGGCTCACAACTATTCATGCCAGAGGCACCATGTCTAAAAGCCTGGAACCTTTTATATTTGTAACTTGTTTTGCACCTTACCCTTAACCTTCAACACTGAGCATATGACAGGAATTCAATACATTTTTGTGGATGTTAACTTCCATCCTTTTAATAAGAAAGGGTTAGTCTAGGCAAAGGGAATATGGTTCATTCACCCGTGCCTTCCTACAGTTGTTTTGTAGCTTTATTGGCACAGTACACCCACGTATAAATTCTTGAATGAGAAAATAATCACAACTATGTTAAATCATTAGCCAGGGTTTACTGCATATTGTTTGGGATACTATTTCTTGAATAGTTTATTGTACTTTAAATATTTGAAAATTTCAATAGATTTTCCCCTATTTTATAGCTTTCTCTCCAAGTCAGAGCAACCCTTCTCTTTCACTACTCTGCTGCTTTTTTCTCATTACAAAGTCTGACTCTTAGGTCATATGTAAATATTTTACAACCTGTTCCAGCAGTATCGCAGATGAAAAAATTTGAAAACCCTCCAGCTAAAAAAGCTTATTAATGTTGCTTAAAATAAAATAAACATTATTATAATTAAGAACTGAATGCATATATACCAGAAATGAAGAAAAAACAAAAACCAGAGAAGCAAGCATGTGCACAGAGACTGCCTGGGGGAAGATGGGGAAAATGGTTCAGGACTCCTGCAAAGTCTGTATTTTATAGCCTACACAAAGCAAGGAAATGTGAAATAGGTGGGGGCAGGGTGGGAAATGAAATGTTCTTTAAAGCTGAGGAAGTTGAAAGGTTTCACTGTGAATCAGGTGGAGGGGAGGAAACAATAAAAAAATAGCAGGTGGATGACCAAGATGTTGCTTCCAATGTAGCTATGGGAGGAGCAGGAAATGTCTTTGCTAAGAAATATTACCCAGAAGTTGATTCTCATACAATCTAGGGATCAGAATTCATACTGCCTGTCAGGAGCCAACAAAACTCCAAAGTCAAATGTCTAAGGTGGATTTCAGTTGGTTATGTACCCAGGAGCTTAGCAGAAGCAGGCATAGATATTCTTTGGAAGAATATAGCCCCAAACTAGCTCAAAGTATCCCCCGACGGGGCGCCTGGGTGGCTCAGTGGGTTAAACCTCTGCCTTCGGCTCAGGTCATGATCTCAGGGTCCTGGGATCGAGCCCCGCATCGGGCTCTCTGCTCAGCGGGGAGCCTGCTTCTCTCCCCCTCTGCCTGCCTCTCTGCCTACTTGTGATCTCTCTCTCTGTGTCAAATAAATAAATAAAATCTTAAAAAAAAAAAAAGTATCCCCCGAGATAAAATTTCAAGTAATACAAGCTCAAATATACCCCCCAAAATCACACAATACATGTGGAAACAAGATAGTATGAGTAACAGCAGCAGAAAAAAAATGGCAGACTCAGAACCACGTACAATGCAGATATTGAAATGATCAGATAAAATAATTGTGTTTAAAATATTGAAAGAAAAAATAGTTTTGAAGTATTACAAAAGAAGAAAGAGTATAGAATGCCTAGAAGTTCTGAAAAGGAACCAAATATAACTTCTAGCTGTGCTAAATATAGTCATCAAAATCAGAAATACAATGGATAGGTTAAATAGCATATTAAACATAGCTAAAAACAGAATATACTAGAAACTAAATTTGAAGAAATTACACCAGAAGAAGCCTGGAGATACAAGCAGAAATAAAAAAGGTTAAGAGACGTGAGAGTAAAAAAGTGTATCAGTTGAGTTTCAGAAAAACATAATAGAGATGATAGGAAAGAGGCAGTATTTGAAGTGATAGTGACTAAGAAAACTCCAAATTTAACGAGAAACATTGCCATTCAAACTCATGAAGTCGCAAGTTTTCTAAAATGGCAGATCATCTACGTCAAAACCCCGCAGCAGGGCATGCTGTGGCTGAAACATACAGGGCATACTGAAACTTCAGATCACTAGAGACAAAGGGATCTTGACAACAAGATCTTCCCATTTATTAGTTTGCAAAGTTGTCTCACTGCTTTAATTAAGGCCAATATTTAAAATTTTTAAGCAAGACAGGAGGCTTATTGTTCTCTTATATTAAAATCTGAGCTGATAACTGGTTCAGTGTCGTAGAGTAGCTTTACCACGTAAGACCATGTGGAAGCTTGGTTGCTTCCATTTATTGCTCTGCTGTGTTCTAGGGCACTGCTTACCAAAGTGAACCATTACCACATGTTCCCAGAGCAGTATGTTGTGAGAGGTGAGAATGGATAAGGAATTAATTTTGTTTTCACTTAAGAATAACATCTAGGTTGACTGCATATCCCTTTTCTCTCACTGGCCAGATCTTGGTCATAAGGTGATATTTATTTACAGATGCTAAGAAGTCAGGTCCCTAGCTGAATGGCCATGTGCTTAGCTAAAACTCAGGGAATTCTACTATGAAAAAGAAGCAGTGGCAACGAATGCCGGGGGTACATCAACAACCATCAGAACTATCTTTTGATAATATGGGGAAAAAAGTATTTTGCAATGAACAAAAATTGAAAATTTTCTATCAATAGTCTCTCTTTAAAGGAACATCATGGGGCACCTGGGTGGCACCATTGGTTAAGTGTCTGAGTCTTGGTTTCGGCTTTGAGGTCATGATCTCAGGGTCGTGAGATCGAGCCCCTAGCAGAGCTCTACACTCAGTGTGGAGTCTGCTTGAGGTTCTCTCTCCCTCTCTCTCTGCCCCTCCCCCTGCTTGCTTGAGTTCTCGATCTCTAAAAGAAAGAAAGAAAGAAAGAAAGAAAGAAAGAAAGAAAGAAAGAGGAAGGAGGGAGAGAGGAAGGGAGGGAGGGAAGAAGGAAAGAAAGGAAGAAGGAAGGAAAGGAAAGGAAAGGAAGGAAGGAAGGAACATCCAAAAGGTGTATTCCAGGAGAAATAAAAATGATACCAGAAGATATTGTGAGCAAAGAAATAGCAAGTATGGAGGCAAGTCTTAACACATAGTAATTTATAACAAGTACTAATAAAATGTCTAGTTTGTGATGTTAAAAAACGTACTAAAATACTGGATCGTAACAGTGTGTAAATTATAAAAAGGATGATGTAAGAGAAAAAAATTCCAAGAATATCGTATCTGTTGAAATGAGGGTGAAAATCTTGATCTTTTTAGACTTTGTCAAGCTAAATATGTTTGTTAAAATCTCTTGGTTGACTACTAAAAGAACAGCTACAGACAGTATAATTTCCAAATTAGTGGAGGGGAGAAGAAAATAGTAACAGCAAAAAGCCAAAAAGTGTAAATGAGTAGATAAAACGTCAATCAACCAAGAAGGCCACATATATATCATGTGGGACAAATAGAAAGCAAAAACTAAGGTGATAGATATAGGAATATTAGCCCAAAGAGGCTAATTATCACAAACAAAAAAAAATAGAATGAATGGACTAAACTCTAAAAAAAAAAAACTGCAAACCCAGATTGAAAACAAAACCTAGCCATATACTATTTAAACAGAACACATCTCAAACATAAAGACAACAGAAAGGCTGAAAACTGAAAGGATGAAGAAAATGGGCATCAAGAAGGGCACATGATGTGATGAGCACTGGGTGTTATATGCAAATGATGAATTACTGAACTCTACTTCTGAAACTAATGATGTGCTCTATGTTGGCTAATTGAATTCAAATAAAAAATATATACATATACCAGGAAAATAATCCAAAAGAGAAATTTGGATTGTTGATATTGCAAGTCACTAGCAAGATGATGGTTCTCAATTTTTTATACACTGTAACACAATCTCAGGATATACAAAGCAGAACTACAAACAAACTTTGACAGACTGAAATTGAAGTAGAAGATTTTAAACATCTAACTCAGCAACTGAAAGATAAAGAATTAATGCAGATAAAGAAAATTCTAGCAACACAATTTATAGTTTGATTTACTGGATACTTATGTTTAGAATTCTAAACTCCACAATTAGAAAACACACACTCTTCTAGAGCATACATGGAACAGCTGTGAAACTTGACAAAAGGCCACAAAGCAAATGCCAAAGAATCAATAAATGTCCAAAAATTCATACTTTGCAGACTATCTTCCATAAAAAAAGTGCAATAAAATTAATACAAGAAAAAAATTAAAATTGCACATATGATCGGAAACTTAAAAAGACACTTCTAAGTGAACCATGGCTAAAATGAAGGAATAAAGCAAAATATGAAAAATGATAGCTCACAGAAATATTAAATTTAACTACACTGGCATTGAAATTTCTAGACAATAAAAAGTCCTATAAACAACAACAAGCAAGCCACAGACCAGGAAACGGTATTTGCAAACCATATCAATAAAGGAATCGTGTCCAGAATACATAAAACCACTTAGAAACTAACAAGCAAAAAATCTCTGCGCAACAAAATCCCAGAAAAGTTTATAAACAAGTATTTATATAGAAAGGAATCCAAACGACTCAGAGACAAATGAAAAATTGCTCCATCCTACTAGCACAAAGGGAAAGTCGTATTTAAAATAATAACCACAGGGGCGCCTGGGTGGCTCAATTAGTTGACTCTTAATTTCAGCTGGGGTCATGATCTCAGGGTCTTGAGATCAAGCCCAAAGTTGGGCCCTGTGCTGGGCGTGGAGTCTGCTTAAGATACTCCTTCTCCCTCTGCCCCTCCCCACTCATTCTCTCTCTCTCTCTCTCTCAAGAAAAATAAATAAATGAATAAAATAAAACAACAACCACAGGGTTTTATACCCATCAGATAAGTGAAAGCTCTTGCATCTGGCAACACCACTGTGCTGGTGAGATGCAGGGAAACCAGACCTTTTCTAGAGTTTGTGGGAGAGGATACTTGGACAACCATCTGGAAAGGCAATTAGTGGTTTCTTCATGAAGCTGAAGATATACCCTCCTTATTCTCCAAAAAATCGGATCCTGAGTTACTGTAAGAGCACTCAACTCATGTTCGTAGAGACATACGAAGGATGCCCACTGTAATAATAGTGTAGTAGAGAAATACTCCACAGCCATGGGTCAATAAACTCTAGTTTATATAATGGAATAATGTGCATTACCTTTGATAAAGTTCAAAGACATACCTTTTTTTAAAAAAGATATATTTAGGGGCGCCTGGGTGGCTCAGTGGGTTGGGCCTCTGCCTTCGGCTCGGGTGGTGGTCTCGGGGTCCTGGGGTGGAGCCCTGCATCGGGCTGTCTGCTCGGCGGGGAGCCTGCTTCCCCCTCTCTCTCTGCCTGCCTCTCTGCCTACTTGTGATCTCTCTCTCTCTCTCTCTGTCGAATGGGTAAATGGATAAAATCTTAAAAAAAAAAAAAAATATTTATTTATTTGAGAGAAAGAGAGAGAGTGCATGAACGCAGAAGGGACCACACAGGGCTCGATTTCATAACTCTGAGGTCATGAGGTGAGCTGAAACCAAGAGTCAGATGCTTAATTGACTGTGCCACCCAGGTGCCCCTCAAAGACATGCTTTTGGGTAAAAAAAAAAAAATCAAGCTATACACAGTTGAAAACAAATCTGTGTTTCCAATTACAAGATTAGACTAAAGACAAACCCTTACATTAGACTGACGTTTCCTAATGCACAGAATACTTATATATATATTATCTGGTGTATTCCTCAGAAAGTCAGAGAGATGTGGTGTTAGTTTATATATGAGGAGAAATGGAGGTTCACAGTGGTTCAGAGACTTGCCTAGTCTTATGATTTAAATTTAATGCTTTTACCATGACTCCCCATTGGCTTCTTTGGGATAAAGAGTCTTCTGTTCCAAAAAAAAAAAAAAAGGAGTTGGGTTCTACATCTGCCCTTGAAAGAATGTTCTATGTGCCAAAGGCAAAGGAGAGGCTGCTGGGATATATTTCAGACACATTCAGCAGGTTCTCTTCCTTTTTGTTCAGTTCAAGACATGTGGTACACAGATGAAGGAAAATTCTGGTGGGGGGGGCCAACCTGGAGTGAACCTTCACGCTGCCTGTGTGATCTATGCACATATGTGGGCAGGCCCGCCTGCCTCCCGCAAGCCGCCGTGCAAGGACTGCTGGGACATCAGAATCTTCCTCCTGCAAGGTCTGGATTTCTTTATTTGCTTGTACTTCTTCTCCTTGTTTTCTCTTTCTGCCTTGATCCATTTGCCATTTCCTAACCACAGACCAACTATATTACCTTAAAAACACCCATACCCCCAGGTTAGCAGGTCAGACAGGAAATGAGCACTTAAGCACATTAAATGGAAAGATCCGTCATGGTAAATTCAAAGAGATAAGTAGTGCAATTATATACATTTTATATTTTACAAAAATATTTTCTTTCTCTCTCTCCCTCCTTCCTTACTCCTCCTTCTCCCTCGCCTCCCACTGGGCCAGTCTCCCTCTCTCTCCAGTTTTGCAGGAAGTTTCCATCAGCAGTGGAGAACTTCATGTTCAGATAGGGTATTTTTCCTGGTGAATTCAAAATCCTTCCTTCGCATATCAATTTTAACACATAATAGGCAAAGGGAGGGTATGCAAATCTTACAGGTGCAAGTAGAGGGCCAACGTTTGAAACATTCACACTGAACATAAACCACAGTTTAAAGGGAAGATTTTGGAATATGTAACAGTTTGAAAGACAGTATGGTATAGAGGTTAAAGAGCATCACATATAGGGTCATAGAGACCTGGATTTGGAGAGAAGCTGTGTTCTTTAGGCAAGTTTGTTTCTTCCTTCCTTCCTTCCTTCCTTCCTTCCTTCCTTCCTTCCTTCCTTCCTTCCTTCCTTCCTTCTTTCCTTCCTTCCTTCCTTCCTTCCTTTCTCTTTCTTTCTTTCTTTCTTTCTTTCTTTCTTTCTTTCTTTCTTTCTTTCTTTCTCTCTCTCTCTCTCTTCTTTCTTTCTTCTTTCTTAAGATTTTATTTATTTATTTGACAGAAAGATAGAGAGAGCCAGAGAGCAAAAGTTGAGGGGGGTGGCAGATGGAGAGGGGGAAGCAGGCTCCCTGCTGAGCAAGGGGCCTGATGTGGGGCTTGGATCCCAGGACCCTGGGATCATGACCTGAGCCGAAGGCAGACAGTTAACCACTGAGCTACCCAGGTGCCCCACTTTAGGCAAGTTTCTTAACATCTCTGTGCTTTGGTTTGCTCATAGGATTAAGTACGTGTTTAGCACAGTGGCAAGCACATATTAGACACACAACAAGCGATAGCTATGAATATTATTAAAGAACATTTAAGTCTGAACGAGGCAAGACTTACTGGTGGGCCTGCTGGTCCCAGAGTCCCCGTATTGACTTCAGAACAGGAGCAGGAATGTGGTAGCTCTGGGCAGGTCTCCTCATCCCTCTGCAGAGAGTTAAAAAAAAATAGCACAGCTATTAACAAGACAATCTATACAAATGGCTTTATGAGCTCAAAGAAAACACTTGATTTAAGACACTTAAAAAAAACCCAAAACCTTCAAGTGAACATTGGTGTGGAAAGGCAAAGAATATTCTGCCCGCAAAATATTTTCCTTAAGGAAAAATGAATGAGTGGTGAGTCACTGATAATCATCATTTCCAAAAGATGTTGGTAAAATGAGCTTGGGGATGTAGGTGTAGAAAGGAAGGCAGAAGTGGGTGTAAAAGAGATTCTGATGATTTCATTCAGTACATAGAGGAGTACTCTATGAACTAAAGGTCTTGACACTTTCTTATTTCTATTTCAAAGGATTAAAAAAAAACATGTTGGAATAGTCAACTGCCTCAGAAACACATAAAACAAAATAAAAACAGTGGTTCAACCCATCGTCAAGTCCCTGCAACAACCTTCCTTATGACTCACATTCTGTGGTTGAACATAAGGAAACACCACGGCAGCCACCTAAAGCTGTGGGATAAGAGCTCATTTTTCTTCTCTTGCCCGATTTTGTGGCCATATAACATTACAAGATAGATTATGAACATGAGGCTGGACATCTCTGGATATGTTACTGGGGCATGAAGACAGAGCACCTGCTAAGAGTGATCACGCAATTTGTGACTAGCCCATTTGAAGCACCGGCCAAAAAAGAGTCTGCACCAGGATAAGAAACTGCAGAAATTCATAGGGTTCACCGGTCCCATTGGACAGGGAGAAAATAAGCTTCACTTCTTAAGACTCTGGGGGAAAAGTAAAGCTGGAACTGAATAGAGCACAGATAATAATTAAATGATCAAGTGGAAAATAATCTCCGTCTCCAAAATGTTCACAATGGAAACCCAGATAATGTTGAGCAGAGGGCCCATGTATACTGCATATAGTTTTCTCTATATGTTGGACAATAGTCAAGGCTTCCAGCTCATTATAGGAAACCCCCCTGCTAACACATCTGGACTGTATCTGGGCAGCTGGAGTGGAATACAGATTTAAGTATCCTGAAAGAGCCTCCGAATAAGGCTGGTATCAGGCCTCCTGCGACCAGAGGCTCCATAATGGTTTTGCCATTGCTGCAACTCCATCTCCATCCATGTCTTCCTACCATGGAATGGGCATGTCTTCAGTGATAGAAATAACAAGAAAAACTCTCATCAGGCCTGGGTCCTTCCTAGGAAAAGTGGTGATTGCATTTTGCTAGATATGGTGTGGCTTCTGAATGTTTCTGCTTCCAAATTCCAATCCATCTGTGCTTAAGCATAACATCTCGGAGTCTCGGATTTAATTCTTTATCAGAGTTTACTGGGAAATTAATTTTGATGAAGAAAGAGTAAGTTACAGTTAACTCTTGAACAACATGGGTTTGAAGTGCACTGGTCCGCCTACATGTGGACTTTTTTTTTTTTTTTCAGTAAATACAGTACAGTACTAAAAATGTATTTTCTCTTCCTTATGATTTTTACAATAAATCTTTTCTCTAGCCTTCTTTACTGTAAGAATATAGTATATAATGCATGTAACATACAAAATAGGTGTTAATCAACTGTTTATGTTATCGGTAAGGCTTCTGGTCAACGGTAGGTAAGTTTGGGGGGAGGTCAAAAGTCATACACAGATTTTTGACTGAGTGGGAGGTGGGCTGGTGCCCCTAACTCCGACATTGTTCAAGGGCCAACTGTATTTCCTTCTCAAACAGAGTCGCCATGAATTGAATGTCTGCAATAGATGATGTGATCTGGTGTAAGGTTAACAAGGCCAATCTCTTAGACTTTATTAGATGGCTGCATGCCCATTCTCGAAGTTTACTTATTAAGACATGACTACTCCCCAACCACAACAAGGTCATCCATTTCAGCTCACTGTCCCTGAGAATGCTAAGATATGAATCTGTTTTTATGCATACAGGTAAACCCCACGAATTATACTTGGTGTTACTAATGATAAAAAGTTTGGTTTAGTTAAGTCACATAGGTTATACAGATTATGACTATGATTTCAGAACTGTGTGCCAAGATGCCCTGGGGCACCTCAGCGAACTTCCAGGGCACCATGAACATTTTAAAACCTCAAGAGAAAGAGCAATATTGGGCACTCACTGGACTTCGTACGAAAAACCAGCTCAAGGTAGCTCATAATCTTAACATCAGATATTGAAATATTTTTTGATGACATCATACACTTACAAATCTGGGGCTTTGGCAGTTTCTTTGATGGAAAGCAAGTACCATGGAAAAAAGTCAATGTGGAAAAAGAAGTGAGGTGGCGATGTCCAATCAGATTCCAAGGTATGAAAAATTGGGTACTCCTGATAGGCCCATCCATCCCATTAGTGAGTAGTTGTGGTTATATGAGAATAAAATAACAATACCATTTTCTCCTTTCAATTCAATGTCTTATTTTTTCACATGGCTACTGAGTTCTTAGAGCATAAACACTTAAGATTTTTGGACCCAATGGATTCATATATGGAATTGTTCAGCATTTCTTTTGGCTTGGGGGTACCACGAAAAAAATTATTGCAACACCGCAGGTTTCCTGAACCAGGAAGTTTGAGAACCTCTGGACCTTGTGTAGATGGCACCCCCTAGAGGTGTTCAGCTCCGCCATGCACATCAGCGTGTCCTGCTGACGTCAGACGTGCCTCCTTCTTAACCTCTTCTGATTTTCATTACCATCACGATGAATTAGCTTGTTATGAGTTTTATGAAATAGCATTTAATTTTCAGAGAAAATTACAAACAACTTTAGAACATCTCAATAAAGAACAGACCTACTAATAAAAGAAGAATTCTTACCAGGCCTGGAAGTTCACAGCATTTGTCTCTATTGGCCCATGATGCGGAACAGATAATATCAAACATCTGTAACTGGAACTGCAATTTAAAACAAAATTGTCATTCAACAAAAAATAGACATGCTCCATCTATAATTATGATTTCATATTCTGTATCACATAATAGAACACTGATACATTTGTAACATGGTCATGGTCATGACCAGTGCCCCGGCTACCCCACAACATTCCATGTATCTCTTTTCCTGCACATCTCCCACCATACAGTGTAATTATTTATATTAGCTCTTCCTTAGACTGTGAGCTCTTCAAGGGACAGAGAACCACTCTTTGTGTCCCCATCATATGTGGGGGGGTAATAGAGATTCACGAAGCCTCGTCAAATTAATTCTGACTTCAATCGTTTATGCATACATTCAACCAATTTTTCTTTAGTGTATAATGCAAGCCAGATACTACATCAACCTTTAGAATATGACAATGAACAAAACCAAAATCCTTCCCTCAGAGATCTTACCGGGAACGAGAGGCACATGAGTGCTGTTTACAACATTGTAAATGTTGTGACAAATTCACAAATAGTATTGTGAGACTCTGTGCTGAGTGTATTTTTATTTAAGCCATTGATCATGCCATCATATTAGTCTTGTTCTACTCATGTATGTTGGCAAAACTCAATGTACATTTCGAAATATACAGAAACGTCATTGTAATATTATTAAGAGCTAACATTAGCTTCATGACCCAACCATTTCTAATATTATATTTCTTCTGATATAATTTTCAAGTATTATACATGTCACCAATTACAGAGCTGGGAGAAGGATGAAATCTTTTCATTTTAAATCTACAAACTTCCTTCAGCGAGTGGTATTTTCAGCAAGTGCTAGAAACTCCCTGGGTGCCTTATTTTCCCCCAAGTGAGTTTTGCAAGATTAGTAAAGTAAAGCTTAAATTTTGAAAGTAGATTCATGAATCAAGGCATCGCAGGGTTTTTTTGTTGGTGGTGGTTTTTTTCTTTAGACAACTATTGAATTGTTCGAAGAAATATGTGCATGGCTTGCTGCTCTTTTTTCTCCAGATTAAAGAAAAAAAATCCCAATGGGTAGGATATTGGAGTCTGTGGAGGGCAACCATACAACGAAATAAAGATCTTTAAAAAATTCGGTTTTAAAGGTTTTTGGACCGAGAACAAATAGGTTTTTCAAATTAAAACAGTTTTAAGGAATGCTGATTTTTATGATTAATAGCAACAAAAGTATTTCAAGGACCATAGGGGTCAGGAGTCTGTGGAGCTAGACTGCCTGGGTGTAAGCCTTGAATCCTTCACTCACAAACTAAGTCATTTTGAACAAAGTATGTAATGTGCTCAGGTCCAAGTTTTCTTCCTCTGTAAAATTAGTATAATAATAGTAACTAGCTCTTTAATAATAACTATTCATTAGCGTAATAATAGGAGCTATAACAGTAAAATGAGTCAATGTAGGGAGATATGTATAACAGTGTCTAGAATATAGTTATTATAAATAATAAGTATTATTATTTAAAGATTTTATTATTTATTTATTTATTTGAGAGAGTGAGCAGGGGGAAGAGCAAAGGGAGAGGGACAAGCAGACTCCGTGCTGAATGTAGAGCCCAACACAGAGCTCAATCTCACAACCCTGAGATCAACAACTGAGCCACATCAAGAATTGGATGCTTAACCAACTGAGCCACTCAGGCGTGCCTAAATATTATTTTAATGGAGCATGTATAGCCCTTTCATTATTGAATTCTTTTTTTTTTAAGATTTTATTTATTTATGACAAGCAGAGAGATTACAAGTAGGCAGAGAGGCAGGCAGAGAGAGGGGGAAGCAGGCTCCCTGCTCAGCAGAGAGCCCAATGCAGGGCTCGATCCCAGGACCCTGAGATCATGAGCTGAGCCAAAGGCAGAGGTTTTAACCCACTGAGCCACCCAGGCACCCCTCATTATTGAATTCCTTAATGTGCAGAAGAATATAATACAAAGACCAGAAGCATAGAATCTAAATCAAAGTTATGTGTACTGAGGGCAGAAATATAACAATAATTTGTTTCCACAATAATCCTATCTGTTTAATACTTTGAGAAAAATCTAAGCAAATAATGACAACGATAGCAGTGGGCATTTGTTAGAAAACTACTATGTGCCAGGCACTAGCTTAAGGACTTTGCCTGTATCACGTCATCTTTAGATCACCACTATGAGGTATAAGTAATGCCAACCCCATTCTGCAGATCGGGACCTAGGAAGGAAGAGCCTAAGAAATGTAAGCCCATGTTGAAATTGGAGTTCTGGTTGGGATTTGAACAGCACATTTCATTTCCTTGTGGTTCATTTTGTAGTGAAAGGACCTTTGGTTTAATGTTCAATATGCAGATACCCCAGCCTAACAAACTTTACAATGCCATTTGTCTGGGGGCATTTATTAAATGGGGCCCATTATGACAGTATTAGATAGATTCAGTTCAATCTAAGGCATTCATCCATTAAGAAATTCCCCATTTCTGAATAGAGCCCTCAGTGTAAAAGCATTTTATTGAATGGAAAGATGTATGTAAAGGAAAGGACTTTCATTAGCCCCAGTAGGGACCAGGCTTTCTTGAAGTTTTTCGAATAAACATTCACCACCTAATCACCTGTAACCCTATGATGACCACATGCACACCTTTGGCTAAACTTCTGTCCCATTGAGTTATTGGGATCCTTATGAGTTCATTTTACTTATTCAAAGGGTTGAATAGCCCACTAAGTGCTGAATGAAGCCAATACTATCATTTGAGGAATGCTTGTGGGCTGTCTTTCCTTTTTCAAGTTTGATGAAGTCAGCAGCCTTTTGTGTCTGTATGTGAGTACAACAAATTTTATTCATAATTGTTTTGTATTCATAATAGCTTAGATTCCTCAGCCTTTATTTAGGGATTTGTTTCCAAGGCACATTTCTGAGGATTGATTAAAAAAACCCTCTGACTTTTATTCGAAAAGCAACGACATACATATTTGTAGAGCTATTATGTAGGAAACAGTACAGACACTTCAAAAGATTTTATATTTGAGTGCCTGAAAATACAAGACGATGTGTTTCAAAATGAACAAGAGTCAGCTCCTTTTACTTTTTGTAATTTCTTTCCTTTCTAACTAACTGAACTTTATAAAAAAAAATAGATGTGTGAAAAAGAGGGCAAGAGAAAAGGGGATGCATAAGCCCCCACTTTCACCTTTTCTAATACCTTCCAAGGGAATGCTTAGCCAATTACAAAGGCTCATTTTTCATTATTGGACATTTTGGTTTGGGTGTAACACAAAAGGCAAGTCATGTGGGCTCAAATGTTAGCACGAAAATAAGATTAAAATATTTCTCATCGGTCAAGTCACTGTGATCTGTGAATGGGAATAAAAATGTAGCCTGGCTCAACTTTCCACTCATTACCACATTTTACCCTCTGATTTTTCTCCAGCATAGCATAACTAAGCTTATAATTTGAAGTCAAGCTATACCGAAAATTATACAAATATTTAGAGAGATTTACATTGTGCAGGAATACTGGAGAAAGAGCACTGAGGATGTTGGTCACCTTCTGCTTTAATTTGGTGTTTAATTTTTACTGACTAAATCTCAAAGCTAAGATTTATTAAGCATCTACCCCTTCCCAGCTAGTGAACATGGTGTTTTTATTTGCTCTCAATTTATTGAACTTAAGGGAAACCGTAATGGCATTAATTGAATGAGAAGATGAAAAATAACAGCTGTTGTACCCATTGGCAGTCATTAAAATGTTTAGGTGTAGCCATACTTTGTGCGGGCCATTTTGATTGCTTTTACTTTTAAGGTCAGAACTAAAATAATGGTGAGTCTCCAAACATGTCAGTGAACAGACAGGGCATAGACACAGACCAAATTCCCTCCTCTGCTTTAAGTTCCTTAATGATCAGCCTGACCGAGTGGAAGAGAGCTTAGCATGGTAGGCAGATTTCCTTGTGCAAGTCTGATACAATCTCATATCTTATTTTCCTCACTTTTTGAAAGGGTATTGCTCTCTAGCTTCTTCTGGTCTCAGTTTCTGAATCTGTAAAGTGAGGATAATACAAGTATCTCTTTCTGTGGTTATTGGAGGATTAAACAAGATAAATAAATAAATATTAGCTACTATTATCATTTTAAGGATTAAAATATATAAATTCATAGGAAAACATGATAATTTTCTTGTAGTTTAAAAACACTTGTTTCTATAGCATCATTGACGAGTCTACTCTTGATTCCTACGTAAAAGCTTTAACTCAGTAAGTTATATTATTAAAAACTCTATAACATAACTTGTAATTGTCTTTATTTACATAGCAAAGGATCAAACAAAAGTCAATTGGATAATCATAAAATTGTTAGATTTGAAAAGCTGGAAGAAAGATGCTAAGAACATGATCACACGCCAGAAGCTCAAAATATTTCTAGGATCATCTCTGGCAACACTATAATTTCATCAGGTATTAGAAAAAGTAGAAGAAACTTCTTAGGAGAGAGAAGAACCGAAAGGAGAAGCATAGTTGTTAAGTTTCTTCCCATGTATGTTTTAACAGCTAAATTAAGCCCTTATTAGCTTAGTCCCACTAGAGACTCTTCACTGTCTATAAAGATCTCACATTACTGAACACAAGTTGTTTTTATTACAAATATGAGCAATTTAAATATAGTAGTTACTGTATCCCCAAATCCATTAATCTCTCCTCCACTCAACTTTGGTTTAAAAAAAATCTATTTAGGGCAAATCAGAGATGGAGACGAACCATAAGAGACTGTGGACTCTGAGAAACAAACTGAGGGTTTTGGAAGGGAGGGGGTGAGAGGATGGGTGAGCCTGGTGGTGAGTGTTAAGGAGGGCACGTATTGCATGGAGCACTGGGAGTGGTGCATAAACAATGAATCCTGAACACTGAAAAAATAAAATAAAATTTTAAAAATCTGAAACTGAACACTGAAAAAATAAAATTTAATTTAAAAAATCTATTTTCTTTAAGGACTGAATATTTAGAGTTTTTCCATCATCTGGCATTTTTTGAACCATTGTTGAACTTGCAGGGAATGTTGACCTATAAGTTACTTATCTCTCTTATATGGTAATTACTCCTCCTGGAATAATCCAAAACTTGCACATTACATGTTCCCTTTTGCTCGGTATTGGGGTACAGATGTAAATCAAGATTACGTTACCAGTTTGTGACTTCTAAATTGAAAACTGAAGACTGAAGCTTCTCTCTTGCTTTGCACTCAAACAATTAATAACCCAAAAGAGCAAGTGAGTTTCCAATCACATTCTTGAGATCTAATCTAATATTATCCATTTCACTGTAATCAAATTCTTCAATAAGTGGGCAGACTGAAAATCTATTTAGCAATCCTTTGTAGACTTCTAGATTCTAACAAAAGCCACAACTTTTTTTTCTTAGTAGCCTTACAAAGAACTCTTTAATTATTGACTTCTATAAATTCCCCTTTGTCTACTACTGGCTGAAAGTTACCACAGAGAGTGCTCTGTTTAATTGCTTTTCTTTCATGTCCTAAAGTAAAGATTTATTACTGGTAGACTTAAAGCCTACAGACACTTTTGCTTTCAGAAATAAATTCCACAATATTTAATTGGTTATATATTTGGAGTATCATTATTACATAAAGTATACTTCAAAATATAATTAATATATTTGCAATTATAAAACTGTAATTTTAAAATACAAATTATAATTAGGTGAAGGTAAGATATATATAACCTGTCTGTTATCAATGCCCCATATGGAATACAATATATACAAAACAACATTTTAAGAAAAGACATGATAAAATTCAAATAGATGACATTCTATTTAGTTTCTATCAAGTGTTTCTTGAGAACTTGACCTGTTCATCTGAATTTATTAGATACTGTGATGTGGGGTAGAAGGAGGTAGTTGTAAAAGAAGACTGAGACCTGATTTCTGTTTTAAGGGATTTATACTCCGGCTAGAGAGGTGAAATGCGGATATACAGAAGAGCAAGAAAATAATAGATGGCTACAAATAATCAAGTGTTAAGCATTAGAAGTTTAGAAAAGGTTAGATGGGGAAGGTAATATTGACATCCTTCAGTAACAGCTGCTCTTCATCTAGTGCTACTGTCAGGGATTTTATATGCAATTTCTAAAATAAAAAAAAAATAATAATACTAAGTGATTTGGGCCCAGAATCTTAAACACCTAGAATTGTTTCTTTCTTAGATTGGATCATATTCATTCATCCATCGAAGCCTCCATCTATATATGTCCATTTACCCCTACAAGATAATCCCTAGTTTGCTAATTACGGAGCCTTATAAATTCTGGAGTGTGCTATCATAAAAGTCTCTTCTGTGGAGCAGAAGATGGTGTGTTTCTTAATCAGCATGAAATACAAAACATTAAGAGTTGACAACTCCTTGATATAATGCAAACACTCTTTTTTTGGGTGGTGAAAAGATTTATATTTAGATTTAGCTGCTGGGTTCAGTGTGGTGATCCCAATTTTGTTGGCAACATTCAAAGCATCATAGTCAGGAGCCAGTCAAACATTTGCCTTCTCTCCACTGGGCTTGATCAAGGTGCTGACCTTGGCCACAACAATGTCATAGAGCTTCTT
Source organism: Potos flavus (assembly GCA_028534135.1). Lineage (NCBI taxonomy): Eukaryota > Metazoa > Chordata > Mammalia > Carnivora > Procyonidae > Potos > Potos flavus. Next base: position 13,516,224 of record CM052900.1, read on the forward strand.
CATAGCCCACTTGATCTAGTACTTGTTGGCCTTGACATCTACAATGAGGATGAGTGTGTTGTCTTCTATTTTCCTTATGGCTGACTTGGTGTCAGAGTAAACTTGATGATGGAGTAATGGTCAAGCTTGTTTCTTCTAGCGGCGCTCTTTCAAGGATATTTGGGCTGCCTGCAGAAATGCAGTGCTTTGGGCCCTTAGAAGGTAGGTGACATGTGGATCTTTTGTGTGTGCGCTTGTGTGTGTGTGGACGCCTTTCAGCACCATTTTCTTGGCCTTCAAAGCTTTGGTTTTGGCAGGAGAAGGGGCTTCCTTCTTTGCTTTTGGCACCATCCTCTTGAAAGTTTATAATGTAAACATTCTTAAAAATCCCTTACCATAACCGAAAACAAGACAGCCTTCCATAGCTTTTATATTCTCTCTTTCCAAACATCTAATCCATGGTTCTCCAAAGGTAAGTAGAAACAAAAGCTACAGCAAAGCTAAGTGTTAAACTAATTAGCACATATCCATCAAGGTCTGAAAGCATTAATGCTCCCCTATGTACTTAAGGATTTCCTTGTATTGTTACCAAAAAGAAAAATGCCACTAAATAGTGAAATGTCCCAAAGTAATTCACTTTACCACTCTGGGACTGTTTGCGAGTATATAAAGTGAATGGGTCATACTAGAATAGTGGAATTAGAACTGTGTTCCTTGAAGCTCCCTTAGGGACCTTTGGAGGGTGGGGTATAACCTGCTACTCCATGTCCTCTCTCCTATTCAATTAGCATGGGTCTGTTTTAATCTTATTTATTTCTTTGACATACTGGAAGATTTCATTTGTACAAAGTGATCTGCAGCTTAAAAAGACTCAGAACCATCAAGGCATTCTCCAGTTCCATACAGCTGGCTAGTACTACAGACCTAGAAAGCACAAGACAGTAATAATGACTCATAATTAACCTGATGATTCTGTTACATAGAAATGTTCATTAAAATAGTTGGAATTGTTTATAAGAATAAAATGTCCTCTAGGCTAATTGGTTCTAATTATGGAATGACTCAAATTAGAGAGCATTGCTAATTAGCTGTGAACACATGGTGTTAAAACAAAAGCTTGTGTACACTATTCTTTTTTTGTGGGTAATGAGAGAAAAGAATGTGATTCCTTTGCCAACTGGAAGTCTCCTTGTCTTAAATTCTATGTTATATGATGAAAAATATATTATCTTCAAATGATTTGTTACTAAATAAGTTATGATTAAAGGGTAAATTCACATTAGCAATAACAAAAATCTAGTTTAAAAATGCCCAAATCTAACCCAAATGAGAAACTTACATGAATTTCCTGTGTATATTATATACAATAGTCATACATTTTGCATGAATTTATATTTGCTTAGAGTTTGATTTACAGTTTTGATTCTCGTTAACAAACCTTTTATGCCATAAACCATTTGATAAGTATTTTACTATTTGCATTTTTAAATGCCTTTAGAAAACAAACTAGTCTAATTCCCAGAGCATTCTTATTATAGTATAGCAGAAGTATACTGCCAAGAACTTTGAATGTATATTTTATTTCACTTAAAGAGGTTGTTATTTATCCATTTATCCATCCAGCCAGCCAGCCATCCAGCCAGCCAGCCATCACCCAGTCATCCACCCATCTATCTATCCATTCATTCTCTTACCAAATTTTTCCCCTGGAAAACTCTTTTTTTCTATAATAACAACACAGCTCCACTTGTTTATCCACTTACTGGTGCAGAGTTTCCATTTGGGCCCCTTGATCTGACCATTCTCCCCAGGACTTCAACACCATCCGACGTGATATTAGCTGAGGCATTTATTGCCTTCTCAGCCACATGCTTGCAGTCAATAACCACTTGGACCAAAGTCTTGCTGACAACGATATGTATCTGGGTAAAAGTAAAGATGCTTTAGGAGGTAGGAAGTAGGAAGAAATATCAATCAAACTTAGTAATTGCATGACTCGTCCCTAAAAGCAGGCAAGAGAAGGAGTTCTATCACTATGCATTTTGCTAGAAAAGAGAGGTTCTACATTTACCACCACCATGATTGTCCCACATTCAGGTAGCACATCTATTTTTATTTACTTAATACTTTCTTTAAAATTACTTTGAAAGGATTCACAATCTAGCCTTCATCTAAAGCAGCAACATCCTGAAATGACAGGATTAGCGGACTGCTTATGCCTCTTCTGAATGCACATTAAGATGAACACAAACAAATTAAAATAATAAAAAACGCTAATTGACTTACCAGCAAAAGTTAGCTATCAGTTGTTGGCAAGCCATATTTTGATAATATTTACTTAATTTAAAATGAAAAGAGGAAATCTAGAATCTGAAAGGGGAGGAGGAATGCCTTCTGGTGACTCCAGGACCAAAAGAAATAAAGCTCTTTGGTTTAACGTGTGGTACAGTTTTCTCCAAGTGATATTTCTAGAATCTGCATGTCTAGGATAATACATTCAGGAGTCTACATATTCTTTGTGAAGATTTGTAAAAATGTGAGTTATCACGGAGGTAAGAGTCAAAGGTAAGTATATTCTTTTTTTTTTAACACATAATGTATTATTTGCCTCAGGGCAAAGGTAAGTGTATTCTAAATGAACCATATTGTAAGCAAGTTCTGCCACAAAATTTCAGTGCTTATAAATACGTTTCGATTTATGATGGTGTTTGTCTCAGGAGTATTTCTTTTTTATGGAAGCCTCCTTTCTCAGTGAACTTAAAAGAGTGGAATTAATAGGCAAATAACAATTTCATAATAAGTGAAAGCCAAAAAAAAGTTACAAATAGCTACATGATGGAAGGTATGCTAACTCAAAGAAAAAAAGTACTAGGCAACAGTTATGGAAGTTACAGCAGCTGGCATTGTATTTTAAGTGAGCAGAAGTCGAGTATCAGTAAAACATCATCTTTCATGTTAAAATAGTGTTACTTTTAACTTTTTTTTTTTAAGATTTATTTATTTTAGAGAGTGAGTGCATGAGCAGGAGGAGGGGTAGAGGGAGAGAGAGTGGCGTAGCAGACTCCCCTCTAAGCGGGGAGCCTGACGTGGGGCTGGATCTCAGGACCCTGAGATCATGACTTGAGCTGAAACCAAGAGTCACACACTTAACCAACTGAGCCACCCAGGTGCCCCATTAACTTTATTGGTTTTATTCAATCTTTATTTTTGTTTCATAGTTGCATAGGAACTGAAAGCATAAGGATGTATGTCAATTTTTATTTAATCCTTTATTTATGTTAAATTGTGATAAAAAATAATTTAAGTTAACAGTAGAGGCTCCTGAGAATTCTTTTTCCTGCGAAGAGGAGTGAAACCATTATTTAACTGGAGAAACACTGCTGGAGTAAATCCCTCATTACTTCCTTCCTACTAACATCACTCTTATGATCATTTAGAAGGATCTAATTTGACTCTTGTATGTTTCTGAAACTTGGAATACTTTTCATTATGACAAATTACAGAAATTTCCATGCTGGGTGCTAGACAACCTCGTATGTAATATTAATGCTGTAAGAACAACTAACTTGTGGGGAGGTCATTCAATTTTTTTTTTTTTAAACAACTTTTGCTTTACAACAGGAGACATTGAAACATTTTCAAAAATATTTTCCTTCTTTAATTGCATTTCAGGATCTGTTTATATAATTATCAACTTTTTGAAAGACCTTGGGGCCACACTTCATATCTAAAGTATAGAAATTAAAGTGAATTGAAAAACAGTAAATCAAATTTGATTTGATCTCTATATGATCTCTATATATTGAATTGTAATCAAGATTTTCATTTAGTAGATCTATTAATGGAGTGGTTTACTACATGATAAACCTTTTATTTTTGGTTGTTTGGCTGTTTGGCTTTATTATCAATACTGAAAAGAGTAGAGGAAGGCTTTTTAAAAATCACTTTAAAACACTGGAAGGTTTTTATAAATTTAAAGGTTTTTAATGATTCTTACTTTTCAGGTCTTTAAGGTCTTCCACTAAGGTGAGTAAAGCTTAACATTCACCTAAGGCTCAAAAATGATTCTTCGGAATAAGAATTACAAGTTTACGTTATGATGGCAATGTGTTTTTTACACTTAGGAAATCTCACATCTCCGTTATAATTTTTCTTGACTACTTTGCAATAGACTCTCCTTAACCAAGACAGAATTGTTTTAAAACAAGAGGAAGTTGGTGAGTAAATGACAATATCTCCACAAAGAGATGCTAATGGGACTATTTTGAACCATGAACTAATAAATCACTAAGTGCATCTCATGGTTTTAAGATATTATACTTCTGGTTGTCCGGTCCTGTTAAACAACAACAACAAAATTTTTGTATGCAATTTTTCTTGTGCAAAAAAGATTGGGGATCTTGGTATACAGATGTTCTTATGCGGAAGGGTATTCAAAACCCCAGAGAGTAGCAACCATATGTAAATAAAATGGACTTGACAATGTTCTATGTCAGGAGACAGAAGCCAAGATGAGGATTGTTCTGCAACATCCCTTCCTTCACTCAACACGCAGAAGGGAAGGTCAAGCGGCAAGGTTTTTGCAGCACTGCCTATAAATGCCTATAAACGCTCTGTTCTACCTGCAGCCTTGGCAGCCTGCTTTCCTTAACAGCCCAGAGATCAGTGGGATCATTTGCTAAACACAAAGGAAACAGTGTATGTTGGAAGGAAGCATGGCTACTCTAGCGATCACCAAAACTAACTGTTTCAGAGATATGAAGTCACAAGGAACAGAGTTCTATCACAAATACCAGGTAGAAATAAAAACTACAGTTATGTTAAAAGAATAACTTTTATAATGGTAGTGATGGGTTGTCTGTACATATATAAAAATATATCAGCACAAACCGTCTTCTACAAACTAACATGACTTGGCTTATTGCGCTTTCATCTGCACCGGTGACTGGGTAGACCAGCAATTCTTTCCACATCACACATAAGGTAGTGAATTAACAACGGTCCTCCCAGTAATGTAGTATCCTCTACTACACTTTTCCTCAAAGTGTGAACCTGGACCACTTCCATCAACATCTCTCGGGGTACCTGGTAAAAATGCACACTTTGTGGTCGCATCTTAGAAATACCAATTTGGAAGAAGCCCACAGACAATTCTTACTCCAATTGAAATATGAAATCCAAAGCTCTATGGAATTTATTTTACACTTCTCTGTTGCTTGGCCCACAGCAAACGGAATAAAGAATGTATACTTCTGTTGCTTTGCACATAGCAAATAGAATAAGGAATGTATGTATATAAGGCATTACTCACCTTGTGAAAGCTACCATGGAAAATTTTCCTAATTTCAGGTCCTTCAAAAGTAACCGTTTGAAAATCCCCACTGTAGTCATAGTTGAAATATGTTAAGGTTTTACCACCATCTAATCAAAGAAAAATAAAAACAGTTTAGAAAGTGGTATAATGGGTAAATAATTTTTATTAAATTCAATTCAAGACAGAATAATGCATCCTTTGTTTTAAGGCTGTGTTTACAACAAAGTGATGATTAAGTAAGGAAATGATCTATAGTCCTTGGGTTGCCCCAGGCTTTCAGTTGACCAATTAACTGACTTAACCATGTGGTGATGACAGTGAAGTAAAGACCCCTACACATATTCTTCCTTTGTAATTCCTTGCTTACACTCTCATCCCCAGCACCTTCCTGGGAGATGGTTGTCTAAAGCTGGGAGTAGAGAAGTAGAACAAAAAAGAAGAATAAAGTTGATCATATTTTAAGACCTAGAAACCAAACCTTTTGCTTTATTAGCCTCTGCAGCAACCAACTTTCCCAGGACATGCAATTTATACCACCCTCAAAATGATATCCCAAAATGACTTTTATTATGAACAAACTAAATCCACAAACGAACTAAATCTTCCTAATCTTTAGGATAAGAATTACAAAAAAGAAAAAAAGGAATATTTTTCACTAATTCCTAGGTTACAATTTATTCACTGTGATTTCAAAGGGAATAAGCTAATCCTTTTTTTTTTAAAGATTTTATTTATTCATTTTAGAGAGAGAGCGTGCACTCCAGAGTGTGAGAGTGTGAGTGGGGGGAGTGGCAGAGGGAGAGACAGAGAAGCAGACTCCCTGCTGAGTATGGAGCCTGATGTGGGGCTCCACCCCAGGGCCCTGAGATCATGACCTAAGCCAAAACCAAGAGTTGGACGCTTAACCCACTGAGCCACCCAGGTGCCCCGGGAATAAACTAGTCTTAATCATTTTCTTTGTTTTCAAGTCCCATGTGAATATGGAATTAATTAATTATACCCTTTTAATCTACAGCTTTCCCTTAGTTTCAATATGGATGCAAAATGCTTTCACAATATCCTATTTAGTTGTTGATTCATTTCCATGTACTGAAAAGTCCTTTTACAAATACTAGTCAGAGAGAAGCTTAAATACATTCCTTAACCAAATATGTTGAGATAGTACTTACCAATAGCTACCACATTTTGATTGGAATCCACAAAAAAGGTATTTAGAAAACTCAGTGACATTAACTGAAAACTTGACTATCCTCTGAAATGATCATGTGTGATATCCAAGATTGAGAAGCTTCCTTCACTGGTTCCCCTCATCTTTCCAACCTCCAAACAATGGAATGTCCCAGTCTTCAGACCTATTCTCATCTCTTTCTAGACTCAATCTCTAGATGATCTCATACGGTATCATGGCTTACATATCACACATATACAACTTGCAAATTTATATCCCCATCCCAGAATTCTTCCCCAAATATGCTGCTGCAAATCTGGCATTTTTTTCTGGGATATGAAATAGACATTGTGATATTGCAATTTATAAGAAATATATATTTGGTCATCCAAATATATATGAAAAATACATATTTGGTCTTGGTCCCTGGTTCCTGGCTCACAGTTCTGAAAACACTTGGAATTTTCTGTGATAAGAGCTATAAAGATGGTTTTGTTATGTTAATAAGGCAACTTTTAGAAATCCCTTAGGCAACCTAAGTGTGGAGGACTGGTCACCAAGGGAACCAACCCTGTGATTAGAGGGCTACAACTTTCAATCCCACTTCTTTCCCCAACTTCTAGGGAGTGGAGAGTAGCTAGAGATTGAGCTCAGTTGCCAATGCCCAATTATTTAATGAATCATGCCTATTTAATGAAGCCTCAATAAAAAAACCAAAGATGGGGTTCAGAGAGCTTTTGGGTTGCTGAATACATGGAGATTAGGGAGGGTGGTTTGCCTGGAGAGGTATGGGCTCTCTGTGCCTCTTCACATATACCTTGCCTTATGCATCTTTTCCAGCTGGCTGCTTCTGAGTTACATCCTTTTGTAATAAAGCAGTAATCTAGCAAACAAAATGTTTCTCTAAGTTTCGTGAGCCATTCTAGCAAATTAATGGAGCCCAAGGAAGAGCTTGTAGGAAACTCTGACTGATTGATTGGTTTTTTTTTTTGGAACCTCAGATTTATAGCTAGTCAATCAGAAACACAGGTAACAGCCTGGCTTGCAACTGGAGTCTGAAGGGGGGGTGGGAGAGCACAGTCTTATGGTACTGAACCTTTAACCTATGGGATCTGATGCTATCTCTGGGTGGATAGTATTAGAAATTGAGTTGAACTCTCAGCATCCAACTGGTATCTGAGAACTGCCCGGTGTTATGTGTAAAACTCTCTGCCCTCCTTACACCCCCCAACACACACACTGAAATTGGGTCAAGGAACCCAAAAGAAAAATCTTATACTTAGCATAACCATGTGCAAAAAAAGGGTCAGGTTCCTCTCCTCCCAGTGACCCTCTCGACTCCTCCCATCATCAACTTTGCTCTTCTTGCAATCTTTACTATGCTAGTAATCGTCTCTTTCTGCCTTGCCCACAGCTGACTCCCGGAGCCTACTGGTGGCACATAGTAGAAACTCAATGAATATGTGCTGAAAAAATGAGTGGATGGATGAATGAAAAAACTATTACATAATTTATTGCTAGTATAGACTCATGGCTTAAGATAAATGAGTTACTCTACAATATATAGTTGACCCTTGAACAATGTGGGGGTTAAGGGCACCAACACCCCAAGTATTGAAAATCTACATATAACTTCTGACTCCCAAAATCTGAACTATTAATAACTACATTTATCAACAAAAACAACAACAACAACAATCCTTGTAGAAGTAGACTCATGCATTTCAAACCCACGCTGTTCAAGGGTCTAGTGTACACAAAACAGGCAAGATGGCATGCCATATACATTACTCATACATGTGTGTACAAACATATAAATGAATATACTTACTATCTAAGATGACTCCAACCAATGGGTCAGAATTTTTATTTAAAATCTCCCAAAGAGCAAATGGCTCCTCTGGAGTGTCAGGAAGAATCCGGAATAGAAAACTCACTGTGTAGTCAGAGGGCAATCCTTCTGGATGCAAATATCTGAAAAATGGAAAGAAAATAACATTTCATTGCATCCTTTTCAAAAAGTTATGGATCTGATTATAAAAGCAAATACACTTTAATTATAAAGATTTGAAAAAACAGAAAAAAAAATAACAGAAGACTATTAATCCTATCCAGAGATGACCACTGTTTTGATGTGCTACATTTCCCTCCAGTTTTTAAAGAACGTCTGTAAGTATTTCTCCAATTTATATAATGCTGGCCCTTTTCTTGTCTTAGCACCACTTACCACACAGTTCATATTTCCTTAAGTATTTTTTAAAAGTATGATATTTAATGTCTTCCCAATCTTTTCTTGTCTGGCTATTCCATAATTTGTCTAATCAGTCACTTCTTCTCAAACATTCAAGTTATTTCAAAAGTTTTGGTATTATAAATATGTTTATCTAAAGTCTTTCTATAAAACTCAAGACATTGTCACTTTCTACTATAGGTTTCAGTTAGTTGCATTCCTGTCCATGCTTTGTGCTGGGATGCGCCATATAGATCTACCTTCAAGACTTAAGAATATATTACTCCTGCTGCTGGGAGTGATGTCTGTAGACAGCTCTCAAATACCAACTCCCATCAGACACTGCTCCGCAGAAGGAAGGGCTCTCCCAAGGTCTTGCCAACTTATTTTATGGCACCTGTTTTCAAGGACTGGTCTTTGAGGGCATATGAAGACTAGAGCCTCTCATTCCAATAGAGGCAGCTCCATTTTCAGAGCTCCTGCACGTGGGCCACCTGAGATTTTCAGTGATATTGTTTCACGGCTTGACTTTTCTCCTTTGTCTCATCTCACCACCTTCTGTTCCCTTCCATGAGAGCACACCCACATCAGCTTCCTCAAACACTCATCTCCACCTCTGAATCTGCCTCTGAGGAACCCAGCCTGCTATACCATCCTTTCTCTCTCTAATAATTAAGTGGATCACTTATATACTTTTACATTTTTCCCCAAAGCAACAAATATAGCCCTTTATATACACAGGAGTCACATAATAGTTATTAAATGGATAAATTTGGGAATATAGGAATTTAGCATGAATTTGAAAATGAAACTTTGATTTGCATAGATAAAAAATATTTCATTCATTTTGTTTATATATTAGTTCATTCACTCATTCAACAAATATTTATTGTGTGCCTACCATGTGACATTTTAATAGGCACTTAAGATACATCAATGAATAAAACCAACAATGCTCCTATCCTTATAGTAGCACTTAAATTCTAGCAGGATGAATTATGCAGTGTATTAGAATGTAAACATGCCATTAAAAAAAAAACAAGAAAAGTAGAGCAGTTTAATGGGGATTGGGAATGCTAGAATGTATTATTTTGCAGTGTTAATTGAAGTCATCGCCGCTGGCTTCACTTAGAAGACTCATTGAGAAGGTTACATCTGAGCAAAGGTTTATTGAGAAGGTTACATTTGAAGGAAACCTCAGAAGAGACAAAGACATCCAGCTAGTACAGACACAAAAGTGGAGTGTGCTGGTATGTCTGGAGAATGGACTGAGGAAGACAAGAGGTGAAGTCAAAGAGGTAATAGGTACCCAGATAAGGTAGAGCCTATGGGCCATTCAAGAGTTTTGACTTTTAATGCAAAAGGAATGGGGAATCATTGTCAGATTTTGGAGTGACTCATTTACATTTTAAAAGAATCACTCTGACTGCTACTTGGAGAATAGACTCTGGGAAGGCAAGGGTCTGAGCAGGAAGACCAATTAGAAGCCTGGGGCAATGAGCTTGGGAAGAGATGACAGCGCCCCATAGTGGGTGAAAGCAGTGGAGATGGCGAGAAAGCACAGACACCAGTATTCCTTGGTAGAGTAGATGTGGGACATGAGAGAAAGAGTCAAATTTTTTTGCCTGAGAAACTAGTTAGATGTAGTTGTCAGTAAGATGGAGAAGGTCGTACATGAAGCTGGTTGTGAAGTGAAGGTCAGCATGATCTTGAACATGCAAAGTTTGAAATGCCTAGTTTGAAATCCGAGCAAGATGTCTAGTACACAATTAGATATCATAGTCTAGATATGGGGAAATAAAAATTTAGGAGTCATTGGCATGTTTGTAGAAGCACTTAAATTCTAGTATAGACAATGACAAACACTACTCAAAAGATCACCAGGGAGTAGGTTTGGACAAGGAAAACAAGAATGTCAAAGATCCACTCCTTAATCCCTCCAGCATGAAGTGGAAGTGAGAAGAGGAGGGAGCACTGAAAATGAACAGCCGGTAATATAGGCAGAAGCTCAAAAACAGTGTGTCCCAGAAGCCCAGTGAGGACAGTGAATCCAAGAGGAGGAAGTGAGCAACTCTCAAATGCTGGTGACAGGTGGAGTAAGATGAGGGCTGAGAGCCAGCGAATGGATTTTGCAAGGTGGACGCCATTGTTCACTGGATGAGCCATTTCAGTGGGGTAGACAGGATTTTCCCTTTGGCAAGTCTCATTTTCGGCTAGGACCCCATGGGGGTTTTTTCAAATATCCATTTTAATATTCATCCCTAGACTGTGGAAAAAGAAAACCTGCTGAAAGCCAACACAAGATGTTGGATTTATCTAAAAGCACATATATTCTATAGGTCAAAGACATTTTTAACAATTTTCTAGAAAATGAAGCTATACCTATAACACCAAATATTTTACATTATTAATAGAGGTCTACTTATTTCAAATGTTACCTTCCCAGATGAACCACAATAAAATAATTTGGATAGTACTGTAATAGGTTAAAATTTAACAAATAATATTTTCGAAGAAGCTAGCAAAGCAACTTGCGTATACATTGGATAGATGAATTTAATACTCTAATACGATCTCTCCCATTGGTCCGTGCACAGGTGCACACTACATCAATATCTGGACACTGAAAATATTTCACATTGGAATGTAAAATAGCAGAGAACATCTTAAGAGATGATCCCCCCCTTGAACCAGGAATTTGCTATAAACGGGTCCAGGAATCCTATATGCATGACGAACTATATAGCAATTAGATAATGTGGTTTGTACATACATCCAATACTACTCTCCCGCTACAATGGAGTTGCTGTTGTGACTTCTCAAAAATTAAAAATGAGCCGAATTAACGGCACTAGCATGACAAGATTCAGGGTGTGGGCTCTGGGGCCTGATTGCTAGATGCAAATCCCAGCATTCTCACTAAACAAACCACATGACCTCACTTAAGTCATTTAACTACTTTGTGCTTTGGTTTCATTATTTCTAGAACTGAGAGAACAAGTGAATCTAATGCACAGAGCTGTTTGGAGCTTTGAGTAAATTAAGGTGCATAAGCACTTAGAACAATGTCTGGTATATGGTAGCTCTGGGTAAAGAACTATCTTTATATAGGTTCTCAGACTAACCGAAATTAAAGTTCAACTAGCATTATGTGAGAGTCTGATGTTTTTAAACAACGGCATCTAATCATTCGCTCTTATCATCATGGAAAATCCTACTGGGAACGATTACAGCATATTTCAAGTTGACATCATTTTCACTTTGAGATACAATAACAAAGGACTGGCTTTACTATCTTGCAAGGGAAACATACTTGGTTGGCTGGGAAACCAAGGCATCTTTATGAATTCGGTAACAGGGATACACATTGAAGGTACCAGGCTCCATGGAAACCCCTTCCACAGATGAAAAATCCTTTTCAACCAAACCAAACATTTCCATCATCTTAAATCCTAAAGAGAGAGAGACAGAGAGAAAGAAAAAACAGGCGTTTTAGGATTTTAAATATCAAAATTAGTCTTTGAAAGATAAAAAAAAAAAAATCTGGACCTATTTGGTCTTTCCCAAATGCATTTGGAAAAATTGTGATAATGCATACCTGCAAGATCAATGCCATCCTTGTACACCAGCGGGCAGGCTATGAAACAAAACAAACAATATAAAACCCTAATTTAGATATTTTCCAAACATATTCTTTCCCCGTCCTGAGAACAGGAAGCTAACATAATCTTTGCGGAAGTCTAATTGTGAAGGCAATCCAAACCATATGTGGCTATGGTTTTCTATTTGGATGGATTCCTAAAGACTGAAATGCTCTCCTTTGGCGTACAACCACCAAGAGGAGAGGGCTTCCTTCTCCTCTCGTGGGTCTATGAAAATCTATGGTGGTCTCTTGAGAACAGGCGCTGGGAGAAGTCGCATTCTAAGGTATTACCCCGATGGGCAGTCTTAACTACGTTTTGAAAACATTTGCTACAGCTGTGGAGGCAGAGTTGCTTTTAGACCTAGACTCTCCTCTAACGAGGGAAAGTTTTCATCCACCAAAAACCCTAAACAGCGCAGAGCGGAGGTTTATTTCTAAATGTTCAAAACCACAAAACTTAATGTCTGCATAATAAACAGCCCTGCGAGTCCATATTCTTTTCTCAGATCAAGATGGGACTCATTATTTAACTGGTATGAACTATTTCAGCCATTAAGCAACACGAGTTAAGTACAAATTCCAAAGAACTAACTTGCTGATGCGGTTTCGCAGACAAAAGTAATCAACTCATCTTCAATTTTCTTAAAGGCGTCAAAGTCATCCACAAAGAAGACGTGCCGTGAACTGGGCTTGCTGCCAATGCTAACCAGCTCTGAGTAATCTGCATCAGCCACTCCAACTGCGAAGATGCTGTAGCCTGTGGAAGGAGGGGAAGAGAGTGCTGATTATTTTAAACGGTGCAAAATACAAAATAATGCAATGGAAGACGCGTCCCAGTGTTTAAAATGTGTTTATGAAGGAGACCTGGTGGGGGTGGAGAATTCATTTTTTATAGTCCATCAGAATTCTGCATGGGCACATGCCCTATATGATAATTATTCCATCATCCCCTACGCCATTTTCTGTTTGAGACAAAACTCAAGGCGGCCAATGCCCCAATTAGTGCTTAAGACGAAATAGTTGTGATTGAAGGAACATCTTTATGCTGTATATTTCTAATAATTATTTTAAGGGTTTACAGGATGAAATGTAGTTGAGACAGAGAAATTTTATCTCAGTTTTTTTTTTTTTTTTTTTTACATGTAAAACCTGAGATATTAACAGGCCAGCAGGCTGAGGTGGGTCATGGTTCCATGGTTGGCAAATATATGTTAAACTACTGTTTGCCAGGCATGTCTTAAAAAATGTAATCTTTGTGATAATCCTATGAGAATCTCCATTTTACAGATGAGGAGCCGAGCAGTTTCCGTGATCCGGTTCCCTCCCTGGCCCTTCATAATCGCGCTTTTCACAGTGTTGCACTTAAGGGGTACAATTTCTTTCTTTTTTTTTTTTTAAGATTTTATTTATTTGACAGAGAGAGACACAGCGAGAGAGGGATCACAAGCAGAGGGAGTGGGAGCGGGAGCAGTAGGCTTCCTGCTGAGCGGGGAGCCGGATGTGGGGCTCCATCCCAAGACCCTGGGATCATGACCTGAGTCAAAGGCAGATGCCTAATGACGGAGCCACCCAGGCACCCCAAGGGGTACAATTTCTTTTTTTTCTTTCTTTTTTTTTTAGGGGTACAATTTCTTAAACAGGGCATTCTGTATGTAACAAAAGCATTAGAGAAAATACAGCAAAATATTAGATTCGTATCTTGGAACTTAAAAAAAATCACATTGTCTAGTTAATATTTTAAAAATTTAGATTAACTATTAAGAAAAACTTAGAAACACTTAAGTCATTCTGATGTGCCCTATAAATTTGTATTCAGAAAACAATGGTAACATTACTATCCATGGCTTACCATTTGATTGCATCTGTGTGAAACTTACCATTTGATTGCATCTCCCCAGAGATTTTGTTCACATCATCTTGTGACCTTCCATCAGTTATAACCACGATGACCTTCGGGATGCCTCTTCTGGTCCCTGATTCTGCAGTGAACAAACTGTCTCGGACATGCTTGATTGCTTTTCCTGAAACAAAGGAAGGCAACTGCTCAATTTCATTCCTCCCTTTGTTTCATGGGGGAAAGGAAGATGGAAGTTTTTAGATCAATGAAAAATCTTCAAAAAATCTATATTCTTATGCCTCCAAAAAAGTCATTTCAGTAATTACTAATGAGGAATTACTTTGGGTCTTCACTGAGCTTTGTTGTTGTTCTCACCTGTTTTTGTATTTCCTCCTTTGTATGAAATATGTTTAATTGCATCAAGAAGGGTCTCTTTGGTGTTGTAGGCATTTAGTTTAAATTCTGTTCTGGGGTCATCAGTGAACTGAACCATTGCAACCTAGAGAGAGACAATGTATTTGTTTTCACATATATAGAGACTTCCTCCAGAGAGCAAACACAATGGCATGATTAGACCTACAATTTTAATTTCTTTTTAACCCAAACCACAATTTCCTTGGCTTAAAATTTCACACAGGTTGCAGAGCAAATCTGACCACACATTAAACAGCATCTTTTGTTCTCTAAGTATTTTTCAGGAAGCAGGTTATTTTTAAAAATTTATCTGTCTCATAACAATCTCTTTCGAAAGTATGTAGGCCTTTTGCTATCTCGTTTGACAGATGGAAAAAAAAGCAGCCCTGTAATTTGATAAAGGTCAGAGAATCAGAGGTGGATTCTTTACAAGGCTGTCCTCATGAAACAAACCTGTGAAGTAATTACTACTGTTTCACTGTTTTGCACATGAGAAGATGGAGGCACTCAAAGTCACGTGCCTCTCACAAAATCCCGAGAGTGGCCACTGGCGGAACCCACAATTGAAGCCAAGTAAATCCTACTTCAAAATCCATGTTCTTTTTTTTTTTTTTTTTAAGATTTTATCTATTTATTTAGAGAATGAGTGAGGGGAGGGGCAGAGGGAGGTTGAGAGTCTCAAGCAGACTCCCCGCTGAGCACAGAGCCCATGCAGGGCCCCAATCTCAAGACCCTGAGATCATGACCTCAGCTGAAATCAAGACTGACACCCAACTCACTGAGCCACCCAGGCGCCCCCAAAATCTATGTTTTTAACCACTACAGTACAAGCCTCCCTGGCTTCATTTCCTATAGTTTGCTTTTCTTCCAGTGGAATTTGGGGGCCATCTTTAATTTATTGGGGTTTTTTATTGGTTTGGTTTTCGGAAGGATCACAGGAGAGAATAAATACAGCATCTTCAAAGTGCTTTCTTTGACTGGGCGAGCCTTCAACTGCTACCAGCTTTCAAGGGCCACTGCTGCAGATGTCACCATCTCTAGGGAACCACATCTGACCCCTCCATCAAAAACAAATTCCTCCCTCCCCGAAATGTCTCAGCACCTTCTCTGTTTTTCTCTTACAGTTTCCCTCATATCCAAATTTTCTCAGCTATTCCTCCATGATATATTCCGAATCTGTCCCTACCCATGCATCTCCTTGCTACTACCCACGCCCAGGTCTCCAACTCATCTCTGAGTTGGACTATGGTCTCTCTGTGTCCACTCTTACCCATGCTACTCTTCACGCTCCACAAAGCAGTCAGAATGACCTTTTTAAAAAAGCAAATCAGATCTCTCCTCAAAACTTTCCAGTGGCAGGGGAACCCGGGTGGCTCAGTCGGTTGAGCGTCTGACTCTTGGTTTCGACTCAGGTCATGATCTCAGGGTTGTGGGATGGAGCCCTGCATGCGCTCTGTGCTCAGCCGGGAGTCTGCTTGAGAGTCCCTCCTTCCGCCCCTCCCTCTACTCGTGTGCATGCATTCTCTCTCAAGTAAATAAATAAATCTTAAAAAAAACACCCAAAACTTTCCAGTGGCTTCCCACTGCATTTATGATAACATCAACTCCTTCAGTGGTTCATGAGAGTCAAGATGGTCTGGCTTTCTCTTTTTCTTCCAGCTCTTTTTCTTCCTGCCATGGTCATCCACTATGTTCTAGCCACAAGTTTTAGCATCTGAAGCCGCAAAACTCATTTTCATCTTGGGTCCTTTGCACTTACCATCTTCCCTTTCTGGAAATTCTCCTCTCAGCATTCTCCACATCATTCACATCTCGGTTCAAAGGCTACCTTCTCAAAGAGGCCTTTGTTGACCACACAATTGAAAATAACCCCCACATACAATTTAAAATAACCTTCAGTGAATTTAAAATCACATAACTGTTTTCGTAGCTTGCATCCCTACCTTGTGAATTTATTTGTACTCTATTTTACATCTGTCTCTTATCCTCATCCTCTCCCTGCCTTTAAGATTCTGAGCACTGGGCACCTGGGTGGCTCAGTGGGTTAAAGGCTCTGCCTTCGGCTCAGGTCATGATCTCAGGGTCCTGGGATCCAGCCCCGAATTGGGCTCTCTGCTCAGCAGGGAGCCTGCTTCCCCATCTCTCTCTGCCTGCCTCTCTGCCTACTTGTAATCTCTCTCTGTCAAATAAATAAATAAAATCTTAAAAAAAAAAAAAAAGATTCTGAGCACTCTGAAACTGGGGACATTGTCGTAAACATTATGACAGTACTCTACTTATTGAAAATAAATCCTCAATAAATATTTATTTGACTGAAAGGATAAATTAGGTTTATGCTCTATGCGCTACTTGATCTATAGGCATTTATGGCCATAACCTTTCTCTTTGAAGATTTTAATGTCCTTGAGGGCAGGAAAAATATTAGGTGTATCCTTAAAGGAGCTACTCTAGAAGAAACATCTACTGATATGGCCATTCTAACCTTTCTTAGTTTGCTGAACTCAATACCTTTTAAGGATCAACATCTTCTCAAACTCTATCAGGCATCAGTAAGCTGCTTCCAAACCCAGACTTGTCTATCCTCCCATTTAGGGTCAGAACTGATCACTGATATATTACCCATATCAACTGACAAGTAGCCATAACAATAGCTTTGGATAATTTTTTAGTGCACAGAATGAATTAAAGATTGTTCAGTTAGCCTTACTTGAGTTCCATCTGCACCGATCTTGTTCAGAGCTCCAACAGTGCTATACAGAAAGTTAATGATCTTATTGAAATTTTCATCTCCAATACTCCAGGATCCATCCACCATAAACACCAGGTCTGCCTTGGCAGCTCTGCAGACTTAAGAACAGGAATGAAATTTGAATTAGAGATAAGAGGATAACATAGTAGTTACCACAACCAACAAAGCATATGATGGTTTCCTTCTGGTAACTACAACTCTTTCCCAAAGGAAAGGTATAAATCACATCCCAAGCTCTTGCTCATTATACTTCCTGACAATCATTTCTTTCCTGTAGTCAAGGAGGAGCTTGACTTCATGACTTCATGAAGCTTCTTCATGGCTGAGAAGCTTTTATCAAACATGTGGAATTAGAGAGGGAAAAAGATCCACCAATCTCAGTCCCCCAAAATAGAAAATGAAAGTACAGAAAAATGAGGAACTAAAGTGATTTAGAGACAGAAGTAGCAACAAATATACTCTCTAGTACTCACTTATTAGAAGAAAGTCCAAGCTATTAATCTAGGTATCCTATCCTCTGCTTATTGAGTCAGTAACTTCAGAGGGATTCAAATTCAGAAGGAAGGCACAGGACATAATGGAAGCAGATTAATCTACAACTTGATATGCATTTGGGCTAAGTCCGTAAGGAAAATTCCAGTCTTGCTCTAAAATTCTGTCTATACCTTTCTGTCACCCATTGGTACTTGTCAATAAATGTACATTAATGCTAGCCCGGGAAGACTACTATCAATAGTTATTACTGATACCAACATAACAAGCAAAAAATACACCAACAAAAGGCCACTCCACCGAAAGCATTTTTCAGTAGTCCTTTGTTGGTATCCTGTGCTGTTTCAGATTATCTATGTCTGTCTTCCCCTTATTAGTGTAGATCATTGTGGTTGACTATTTTATGATGAAACAATTTACTCTTCAATAATCTGAAACTTTTAATCTTAGGCCAGTTGCACACAAATATTCTATGAGATAATGTGCCTTTTTCTTTTCTTTAGGAAAAAAAATTGCACTTGGTTTTTACTTTATTAAGTGCAACTTCGTTCCCTTAAAGCTATTTATAATATAAACTAAACCATCTCCAGGTGAAGTAATACTCCAGGGACAATAAGGATCTAGTAAGGCTGTTCTTCTAAGTTCTGAGATTTATAAAATTTTACAAATTTATGGTTTGAATTTAGAGCTGAAAGGGATCACAAGATCTGCTAATTATAACCTTATTAGAGAAAATCTGGTCCCCTGTTACCAAAGGAAAATGAAATCAAGATTAGATTTCAACTATGAAATGAGAGCAAAATCTATGTGAAAATATACTCAAAATGAAAATTTCCGTAATAAATCAGAGAAAAAAATATATTGAAATGCCTGAAGGAATTACCTCGGGGATATGAAATTGTGTTCCTGATTTTCCTCATTGTACCCTTTTCTACTTTTTACTGTTTGTTTAATAAACAAAACCAACAGAAACCTGAACCTAAAATCACAGCATTATTGTATTATTCTTTTACCTTCTTTTGCTGGTGGAATGGTCGGAGGAAAAGTAGGTGGCTGAGTAGGAGGTGACTCTGTAGAGGGAAAGGAACATGGATTAGCCATCACTTCTGTGGTGAAGAGAGGGAGGTCATGGAGTAATACTTCTTCAGGAAAGTCAATGATTTTGACCATTGTCTTCTTGGAGAATTTAAGGAAGTTAGTGACTACTATAAATCAGCCACAGCCTGTGAAAACTGGCTCCATCTATCCCCTAAAACTCAGACTGAAAGCCTGAAATGCCATTTTGCCACAATTCAGTTTACCCAGCAGGAGTCAACGCAATCAAACTGTCAACTACAAAGTAGATCTAATGCTGATTTAAGGCAAGACTTACCAACTCATTTCAGATTAGTCTCTGGCTGCTTTCACACATACAATAAACTTCGTTTCTATTCTGCCTAACTAAGGACTGACCATCAGTGCTTGTTCAATAGCACTTTCCCCCCTTCTCACCCTGCATCCCCAGGATGTGGTCCCCAGTGGAATCTAATTTGCTCTCTCTTCTGCTCAGGCTGTATCTGGAAAACTTTCAGTTCTGAGGACCAATGGCAAGACATTGGGAGGCTACCATGTGTCCAGATCAGTTCAACCTGGTTGATGAGGGATGAGAAGTTCATGTAATATGCAAAGTGTGATTGGCTAACGGAACAGGGGATAGGTACATGAGAGCCATGACTTTCACAGCAGTTCACGTGGCAAAGAGCAAGGAAATTATGGCATCATTAAGTAAACACCCTAAATGTTACTATATTCTTTTCTTGTTCTTATTTGGCACTACAAATTTAAGAAAAACCGAGAAACTCTTTTTATTTCTTGGGTTAATAGGAGGGAAAACTCTCAACTAATTATAGCCATTCACTCTTAAACAGGTGAGCGCCAAATAGCTGGAAAGATCTGAGTTCAGGTAGACTGATTACTCGGTCAGGAATGTTATAAAGGGAATTCCTTCACTGGCAGGAAGGTTGAAAGATAAGAATTTTAATTTTAAGGCCTCTTCCAATTCTAAGAGGCAATAAAATACAATTATTTGAGTAAAATAATTCGACATTTTAAAAAATGAGGTAACTGTATATTACCGATATGGAAAAATGTTTGAGATTAATTAGTATGTGAAATGATGCAAGTCACAGAATACCATGCTATGATTCTACTTATGAAACATAAAGAAATCTATCAGATATATATGTATCTGATATATATCAATATATCTCTATATCTCTATAGAGATATAGATTGGATGGATGGATAGATTAGGGAGAATTTCTTGAAGGAGATCAAGCTGTTACAAATGAGCACTTGTGGGAAATAAGAATGGGGAAAAAGGGAAGTCAACAAAGTACTTTTTACCTTCTGTTCCATTATTATGGATATCTATCACTTTTATCTTTTAAAGGCAATTTTTGAAGCTAAAAAGTGCCAAAAGTAAAACAAAAAGTAAGAAATCTTAATACCGAAACTAGGACTGTAAAACTTTCTTGAAAGCACCATAAAATGCTTCTAAAGCCAGATGTATTTATCTTAAAATCTGTAGAAGAAGTGGGTCATCTTTATAATTGTCCATATTCTTTATTGTGGGAAATTGAAACATATCCTAAGTTCTAAGTCCTAAGAACCAAATCAATGAGAAGCAACAGCAGACAGATCAATATGCTTGGCCGGAACTTCTGGCCAAAGACTCTTTTGGGTAGGTAGAACCACAGTGAACTAGTGACATATGTTTATATCCTCTATGTGGCATAGAGATGGTCCCTGTCATCAAAATGTGAGGGCTTGTCCCATAGAAGAGGGAGCAGTCTTGATCTGCATTGATTCAGAAGGCTGAACTAGAGGCAGTGGATAGAAGCTACAAGAAGACAGATATCCCCAACATAAGGGAAGCACATCAAACAGAGCTATCCAAATTAATCCTGGGTTGGTAGTTAACACTTACAGAGTTCAGGTTAGGGGACGTTGAAGTAGACCAGGGATCACAAACTCAAATATTTTTAAAGGTCAGGCAAGTAATGAAAATGAGCAAAGAACTAGCCTAAACATTAACAAGGAGCAAACTTGAGAGCACATATACTGTGTAGAAGAGACAGCAGTTGGTCTCCGCAGATTGGCACCATAATATGTGTGTCCTGGGTTGTCAAATCTTTCAAATTTTCAACAGATTTTTTAAAGTCTGGGGAAAAAAATGTAGGGCTCAGAGAAAACCTATGTCATGGTGATATCTAACCCATGGCCATCAGTTTGTGACTTCTAAGAAGATAGCCATGGTGATATCGAATACTTGTTCAGTAAGATACAGGTAGAAAAGTTCCTCAACGGGTCCTCTTGGATCTTTACCACCACCACACAGGATAAGAGAGCAAGTAGTTAATTTCTACTGCTGAGCAAAAAGCAGGTCAGAGATGTGAACTGCCCAAGGCCACAATGTTAGAAAGGGTCCCAACCAAGTCTGTTTGACTCAAAATCTTGTGCATTACCAGGCCCCTAGTAACTTCAAAATGATATGATCCTCTCTATCTATAAAACAGAATTCTAATCAGCCATAAGAAAGAAACATACTATTGACACATCCCACAACATGAATAACCTCAAAAACATATGCTAAGTGAAAGATGCCAGATGCATCTTTGAAATGTCCAGAAAAGGTAAATGTATAAGAAAAGAAAGCGAATAGCCTGGGGCTGAAGATGGAGTGTGAATGAGTAGGAAAGAACTCTTTGGGTGGATGGAAATGTTCTAAAATTGGATTGCGTAATGACTATACAACTCTTTAAATGTACTAAAAATCATTGAATTGTACATTTAAAATAGGTGAATTTTATGATATATAGATGATCCCTCAAAACTATATGCAATATAAAATGTGGACCATTTTAGTGTTAGGAAATAAAATCTTCATATTAATATGAAAAAAAATTGGATGATGCCATTTATTATGCTTTCAGTGTCTGTTTTTGAAGGTCACACATTGCTGATGATTTCTTCCTGCCTGTGGCAGACCAAGTTAAAGACCTATACATAGACAGAACTTCCCAAATGTCAGATATATGACAGAGGGGCCACCAAGAAAACCCATCGCCCACCACCTACTCAGATACAAATTCTCAGGG
Source organism: Potos flavus (assembly GCA_028534135.1). NCBI lineage: Eukaryota > Metazoa > Chordata > Mammalia > Carnivora > Procyonidae > Potos > Potos flavus. Next base: position 13,538,189 of record CM052900.1, read on the forward strand.
ACTTCGACTCTAAGTTCCAGATACTGAGTTAAGTACACAAATTTCCCCAGAATTCACTACAATTAAAACCATTTTCATGTTAGTGCCCTTTACGTCAGGAATCCTTGATTAAAAGCCATTCCAAGAAGTTGACACTCTCCTTGGTCTTTAGAATATGTAAAAAGTGCTTTGTTTTAATTTTATACTTTGCCTTTCCCTTCAGTACATCAGATCTGCAGCCAACTTGGAAAAAGTGCAAGAGCCTCTTAAGTAGGGAATAACTTGAGGGTCAGCCATTTGGAACGTCTTGGCTCCATTCCCACCTCATAGCTGTGGTAATATGCCATTGTTTGAATGTCAGGACCCGGTCCTTAAACTTCCTTTCACGCTCTGCATGCCACAAACGTTCCTTATGGATACAGATCACAATAAAGGTCATTGTTTCAAGCCCTTTGCTATCCTATGGCCTTACAGTCCTTTGTGAAACATATGGAGGATGGAGAAAACCCACACAGATGACATCAGTGGGCCATATGCAGTGCATTATGGGACCGGAGAAGAAGAAGAAAACTTGTATTACAGATACTCCTGGGCAGCGACAGCTAACATTTTTCTAAATGGAATGAAGTTTTTGAACCAAAAAAGGATGCCTAAAATACAATTTGTCCATGGAGACAGGGATCAGGAGAGGACACACTTGACTTACGTGTTTTTTCCATTATGCTGACACTGGGTCCCTCGATCTCCTGAAGCTTTGTGTAAACAGTGATTTTATATTCTGAATCAGGCTGAAGTCCATAGAAGCAATGCCTGGTTGTCCCTCCACCTACAGTGGATTCTTGTTTTTTTGTGTCTATAATAAAACAAAACATACAGATGTGAAATTTTTAAAAACCATTATCGGTAGATGGTTTGCTTCTAAAATGCTTAATATGCATGGCCTAATCAGATAACTTCAGAATGCATTATAATTCTTTAGGTCTGTACCTTTTTCTAAAGAGTTCATATATCCACTGGTTTGTTTTTTTTTATAATTGAAAATCAATTTTCAGAGTTTCAAAAATGAGAATAAAAGGCTCCTGAGATCAACCCTTTAATGGAAAATTATGAGTGGATATATTGTGTATACATGTCGTAATTGATCTTTTGGACAGGTGTGGAGGTGAGCATATTTACTTTTTAAAAATTAGAATACTCTTTTATCAACATGATTCTCCAGAACACAGCTAACTAATTACAAATTGACAAAAAGACACATCCTTTTGGCCCCATACAACTTACTACCATGCAGTAAGAGGCCCTTCCTGGCAGTGGCCTAAGAATATAGGTATGCTGGGGCGCCTGGCTGGCTCAGTCAGGAGAACATGCGACTCTTAATCCTAGGGTGGTGAGTTCAAGCCCCACACTGGGTGTGGAGCCTACTTAAAATATATTTATATATATATATAGAGAGAGAGAGAGAGAGAGGTATGGAGTTAGGGATTATGGAATTCTAGACAGTTCTGCCTGTGGCTGAAGAGGTTGTGCTTCCAGGATCTCAGAAGCTTCATCCGGGTGTCCAGACTATTTTCAGAACTGCCACAAATGCAGGCAAGAGTTTGAAGTGGCACTGAGATAACCAGGAAGTCCCCAGAATGCCCAATTTCCAGCCTTCATTTCTGATACTCATGATTTCTTTTAATGGCAATGACGACTCCTGGGAAGCTCAGAGAAGGCTGAATCCACGCTGAAAATCATTTTCTTTTCTTTTCTTCTTTTTAGAAAGATTTTATTTATCTATTTGACAGAGAGAGAGAGAGTACAAGCAGGGGAGCAGCAGGCAGAGGGAGAAGCAGACTTCCCGCTGAGCAGGGAGTCTGATGCAGGGCTCGACCCCAGGATCCTGGGATCATGACCTGAGTTGAAGGCAGCTGCTTATCTAACTGAGCCACTGAGGCACCCCTGAAAATCATTTTCTATTATTTCAAAATCATAACTGAGTGAGTACATTCTGCAGAACTGTTTCCTAACTCCAGGTTCCAAAGTTTATTTTGTTCTACCAAAAAGATAACCATATACAGCCATCTCCACAAAGGACTTTCTCTTTCTTGTCTCCACCATGGCAGAAGCACAAAGAACCAAGTAAACCCAGTTTAACTGTTGGCTACTTTCGTCATTCCCATATTCACAGCAAGATGGCTTTGCCTTCCTGGAGAAATTAGTACTGGCTCTTGGGCCTGGAGTCTAGTGTAGTTGGATTAGGAATATTCATCATTTTCTGAGATCTTACTGTGTGCCAGGTTCTGTGCTGTGCATTTCATAAAACAACAAAAAGAACGATAACAGCCAATATTTAATGAGCATTTGTCATGTGCCAGGCACTAGTCTAAAGATTTTATATGTATCGACTCATTCGATCCTTATCATGTATATAATTATCCCCAATCTAAAGACAAGAAATCAAAGGCTAGAAAAGTTAGTCAACTAATCAAGTCCATATGCTAAGTAGCAGAACTGAAATTGAATTCAGAACTCTAAATCAAAGTCTCAGAGGACGCAGCTTTAATTTGCCTCGTTGGGAGGCTTTAATTACTGAGGGGTTTCAAATGGATTTTCGTCCATTGGCAGAGTGTTCCTTCCTTCCTTCCCTCCCTACCTCCTTCCTTCCTTCCTCCTTCCTTCCTTCCTTCCTTCCTTCCTTCCTTCTTTCCTTCTTTCCTTCTT
>CM052900.1:13540970-13553106 GCA_028534135.1 Potos flavus
TCTTTCTTTCTTTCTTTCTTTCTTTCTTTCTTTCTTTCTTTCTTTCTTTCTTTCTTTCTTTCTTTCTTTCTTTCTTTCTTTCTTTCTTTCTTTCTTTCTTTCTCTTTTTACCATGTGGATAATTGGTTAAAAGGAAGAATCACTACTACCATGAAAAGAACAATTATTTAAAAAGCTCTAGATTGAGCTTTACTTCACCCATAGGTTGTATCTATCTACTTAATGCCTTACAGAGCTTTATTTCTAGGAATTTAAAAACCTGTGTTAAAAACTACATTGATTGAATACATTACATATATTATTTAATGGTTAAAAAGAACTCCTTCAAAGTGTTGGTTGCAGTTTATTAAATATAAACAAAATATAGAAAGCTTAAAAACAGAACAGCACAAAATATAAAAAATGTCAAGTAGTAATTTTTATATTCTGAATGTAAAACACCTATTAAATTTCAATCTATATTTTAATAGATGTTCCAACTAAACATACATTATTACAACACACATATATCAGAACAAACATGACATATATCATTTAAAATTTGTCTATGGACAAAATCCTCTTTTAAAAAATATAAATAAGATTTTAAAAAATATAAATAAATTAAAACCACTTGCTAAATGGAATTTGAAATTTTTTTTAAAATTTTTATGATTGAGACTATAAAGGAGTTTCAAAAGTGAACTTTACAATGTACTCTTAAGTAATATATTTGTTCAGAAAGAATTAAGGTCTACTTTAAAAATTTTCTTATCCTATATATTACCAAATGAAGAAATAAAAAAAATGGCTCAGGTGTTTGTGACATTACATCTCACTGCGACAGGAATTTGATAGTGAGAAAATGTTTATAAACCCTGCACTCTGCTTTGCTCATGTTCAAGTTCAATCTGTGGTTCCCAGGCTCAAGACCCCACACGAACTCCTTCTTTCCAACCTTTACCCACAACTTTGGAGCCTTTTGCAAGCTTTCGTGAGTCACCTGTAAAACAAACACCCTATGGCATGTATATTAATCCATCTTCATAAAAGTTTCCAGGAACTCTCCAGGAATCGATTCTAGAAAGTGCTTTTCTGTCATCTCTATTTCTCATGGATACTCATGCACTTTATAGACCCTCAACAATAGAATATAAATGGATTTTACTGCTAAAACAACAAAAAAATGCAAAACATTGGAAAACTGGAACAAGCACTCTAAAATTATTGGGAAACAGTATTGCTTTAATTCCCAATAACAACAAAGAGAGGTTACATGAATGGGGATGTATCCATGTTGCTTTTGGCATGTGTGACTTAAGTCTAATGGCTTTGCCTTAAAGGAAAACATTTAGACTGATCAAATGATGACTAATTTCCTCAACCCCTTGTGCCCAAAGCAGAGGGTCAATTTATTGTTTTGGAAAAGGGGAAGAAATTCTGTCTTTGTGCCTCCACTCTTATGAAGCAAGGCTAAATACATAGTCTGGGTTGTTATTCTGCTGATAATGATGCCACCAGCTTGACTCACCAAAACGTGCTATGAGTAGTTCCTGAGATCCATAAGCAAAGACTATCCAGGATCCAGAATACTCTGCTGGAATTTTGTGATATAAATGCTTCCCGTCCCCAGGTCTCTCAAATACCCGGACCCACAATCATAATGTCACTGCTTCAAAAAGTTTAATCTTGAGAATATGTTTTGTTTCATATGGTCTTTTGCTTTGGATCTGGTGTCTGGTAAGGTAGGTCCTCCAGTGTGCTGCCATTTTGTTTGTCAATGATACCACAAAACTGGCATTCCAACCCCCAAAGACAAAAGACAAGTCGAGCATCCTATGAAACCTTCCTTCAGCAGTCTAGAAAGAAATTCACCACGTTATGGAGATTAGGAAGGGAATAAAGTATTTGGGACCATGTAGAATCTAAATACGTGAACTGAAAGGGAAATGCCATATCCAACGCTGGGTGCCAAGTCAACCCAAAAATAGCTGGAGATAGGGGTGCCTGGGTGGCTCAGCGGGTTAAAGCCTCTGCCTTCAGCTCAAATCATGATCTCAGGGTCCTGGGATCGAGCCCCGAATCGGGCTCCCTGCTCAGCGGGGAGCCTGCTTCTCCCTCTCTCTGCCTGCCTCTCTGCCTACTTGTGATCGCTCTCTCTCTCTCTCTCTCTCTCTCTGTTAAATAAATAAATAAAATCTTAAAAAGAAAAAATAGCTGGAGAGAGAGAGAGAATCCGAGAGCATCCACAGAACCAATAGAGGCTCTCATGGGGTTCTAAGCCACCCAAGACCAACCAAAAGTCGCTAACTTTGGTCTGTCCTACCATTAACACAAAGCCTACAATTTAATTTGGCAAGTAGATGGATGAGTGACTCAAACACAGATTTATTTCAGTCTCTCCTGGAAGGACCTCATCCTTCTGGTAATCTTTCTTTCTTCCTTTTTTTTTTTCTTGGCTATAAAAAAAGTCATAATATTTATATGAGTAGAGGACATCTGTTGTTTTTGCCTGTTTTGCATCTATTCCCTCTTTCTTTGACTCTCTCCTTCCCCACTCTTGGTCTTTATGATTTGAGGAGAACTGAATAACAACCCTCCTCTCCTCCAGATACAGGGATGGGAGGCAACCAAGTCTGACCAGTCAGTTTATTTCATGCCCTTGAACTCAGTGACAGATTTAGGGGCATGTGACCCAAGCCAAGCCAATATGACTCAGTTCCTGGACTTTCGTTGGAATTATTGAGAAAGAGAAGCTCTCTTTTCACTCAGACTGGTCAAGCTGTAAGCTGGGAGGGTGTCATTCGGGGTCTGACTGGGGCCAACTCAGAGAATCTGGTTGAGCATAAGCCCAGAGCAGAAGAGAGCAAGACAGTCTTGATGGCATTGTTTGAACACTTAGATCCAGATGTGCCTGGTGCTAGACACTTCCAAACTTCCCAGTGTATTAGTCAATTAATTGACCCTTTGCTTAACTCCCTTTTATTGCATTTCTACCATTTACAAACAAACCTGAACGATACAGCCTGACTACTTTATTCACAAAAACCTTGGAAATTTGTAGGTATTACCTCAGATAAAAGCCCTCAAAGAAAGTAATTTTAGAGAAACTGAAGCCCAGAGAAGTTGACCAGCAATTATGGTTAAAACAGGGGCCTCTCCACTGACTTCATCTCAGAATGCAAATGCACACAACCAGACCACGGGGACTACGTTTAAAAAGAGAGAGAGAAATAAATGGAAAAAATTACCTGTCAAGCAGTAGGAATTTGTCAGAAGCATTCAAAAATAGGTCACTCTGGGATAAAGCTTTTCTCTACCACATGGAAGAATTAGATCCCATTTCTCTCTAGTGTCTCTTCTGGGGTGGAAGGACTAAAATTTCTGCACAGGCAGCATATGAAGCCAGTGGGAGATACTACAAAGTTAAAACAAAGGGGATTCTGAAACTCATCTCTCTATGGAAGTAAGTCCTTCAAAGACATCAATCAGGATAATGGTTGCATTTCTTTGTAAAATAAAGGAACTCAACCTAAAATCAAGCTCATAGATACAGAGAACGGATTCCTGGTTGCCAGAGGCAGGAGTTGGGGGTGGAGGGTATTGCAGGAGAAATCGGTGAAGGAGCTCAAAATGTTAAAAAAGAGGAAAAGAAATGCAACCAGTTCTTCCCTACTCTAGAGTAGGAAGACTATTCCTTGATCTAAACTATATGTTAAAATATTTAAACCTACTCCCTACTGCTATCCCCACCCCCAACACCCCCCTCTTTGAGGCTGTGAATTAGAAACTGTTGCTGTCCGTTAATCAATATTATTCAGTTAGACAAGTGGGTGAATGAGATGTAAGCTAATTGGGCTCATAAATCTTCCAGCTGTAAATGTTGACAAAAAATCAATTGAGCAACACTTTGTTCACTCTTGTTTAATTGAGGCTATCGAGGCTCAGTTGAAGAGCTTTTTGGCAGCCTGGAAATAATACTGAGAGAGTACAAGTTAACTTCACTTGAAGATAAGAAGGAAATGTGGACTTATATTTTATTTTTTGCTAACAAAGTTCTTGGCTTCAGAAAGAGCTTTCTGAGGTTTTAGACTACCAGATCAATGTTATCAGACACATCCGTCATATCCTCTGATAAAAATCCCAGCGCTAGTTTGCAAATATGCTAAAGACATTTAATGAATCTTGGAACACTGAAAAAATAAAATAAAATAAAAAGACATTTAATTTAAAAAAGACTTACGGAGCTCACTGATTCCATTGATAAAGGCAGTTTTGATATATCTTTTTGTCAGTCTATGTAATTTTTATGAAAGACAATGAATATCCATAGGAGTCTAGGTCCCTTCATCTCAACTTCTTAAATGATATAAAAGGTTAAAAAAATTGTGGGGTAGTTTGGGAGTGTGATTTTTATCTTTAGTATTTTTTTAAAAGCCCAACAAATACCACGAAATGTCAACCCTTCTATATAAAAATGTGAATTAACTGGTTTTATAAAGATATATGAAACATAACTCAAGATTTTATACTTGTTTCTCATACAATTGCATGGTTTTCATGTGCTTTTGCTTAAACATCCCATAAATCATATTAAATACAACCACAAAATCCATATGACTTGTCCTGACTTTTCCTTACTCACTGTTTATTCCAGAAAAAAGCCACTCCCGTATGTTTAGTCATGCCATGCTACAGAGATCCTTATAGGATCACACACAGGGAATCAAGGAATTAGTGGCTTAGCACGTCTATTAAGACACTGTCTTGGCTGGGGTTGGCAGGAGTCTCTTCTCATGTTGCTTACGTTCTATTCTCACATTCTCTCCATATTTCCAAATGCCCTCACCGCTCTACTAATCTGTGCTTTCCACTCTCTGGATTGGACCCAAAGTGAGATTTCTGTACTTTGGATGTAGTTATACCCAAGATATGGGCCACTAAGCCCAGTCCCATTCAGACTCCCAAAATTAGCTCCTTCTGATTTGTTAAATGAGGAAACCATGATCATTTGTCCAGAAAGAAAATTTTTTTTTTACAAATTTTATTATTGAATTTGAAAGATTAGAAGAATCACTTGGGATTTTCCAGTGTCTCCTAGAGTCTCCCCCAAATAATAAGACGTATCGTTTCTACTGATAATACAAATCAGATCAAAGTAATTTTCATTATTTGATCTCATCTTCTGAATATTATCCAAGCTGATAATGTGAAAACAGGATTAAGAGTCCTAGAAACTCACTTTTTGGGAATCAGCCTCTTGTTGTTCTCGAAACTTTTAATTGAAATAAGCAGATATTTTTAGTGTTTCAACTTTGAAGCCAAGTCCCAAATTATAGATGTACTTGAGAATGGTAATGCTGAAAAACCTGCCCACAACGGCATAGATATATTAAACCATTTCCTGAACGAGTTCGCTGCCCACCAACTATCTCCCCAAATAAAAAGAGTCAGTAAGAAAAACATTAAAGGTAAACTGAGATCCCCATGGAGTAAATACCAAAATAATAGCACCATATAATTCTACTGTGTGTTAGTCCTGGCGGTTTGTCTCCTACTACCAATAGTAGCTAACATTTTTTTAATTAATTAATTAACTAATTAATTAATTAATTAATTTATTAGACAGAGAGAGAGGGAACACAAGCAGGGAGAGTGGGAGAGGGAGAAGCAGGCTTCCCCCTGAGCAGGAAGTCCTATGCGGGGCTCGATCCCAGGACCCTGGGATCATGACCTGAGCCGAAGGCAGATGCTTAACCCTCAGGCGCCCCAGCAGCTAACATTTCTCTGGAGCTTAATGTGTGCAAAGCACCGTTGCAAGTGCCTCATGTGGATTTATCTCAGCTTGAGCCTTACAGAATGCCGCAAGATCGGCATGGATATACCCATTAAACAGATGAGAAAATGATCATTTAGAGGGTCAAAGAATTGGCTTAACTAGTCATTCTGACTCCCTATCCCGCATCCATAATATAATGCTGTTTCCTCAAGAAGAGGGCCATCGTCTAATGTTACCTACACATTGTCCACTGAGGTTTGCACAGAACCGAGTACGTGAGGGCCTGACAAAATCAGGCCTGCACTTACCCTGGAGTGACTCTATGACCACCCTATAGGCAGTGGCATGGCGATGCACCTGCCACCGAGCACACAAGCTGGTCATCTGAATCTGATCCGCTTGAAGGTTGGTCACACCCAAGAACACTGGAATGAAATAAAAGCATACCTATGTTACACTCCAGACAATGCCACAAATGTCCCCAAGTCTGAAGTGAACATTAACACAATAAAATTCTAATTCAAAGAATCAAAATTCCCATAGAGAGTGGTGGGAAATCCATCAACTCAGTAAATTAGGGCACAAAAGATAACTAGTTTAGTCCTGGAAAGAGCAATTGCAAAACATTATGGATAATATGGTCTGTTTGATATTTGTAAACAAAAAAGGAAATATCTGTTCACAGGGAAAAGACCAAATGTGATGGATGGTGAGATTTGGAGTGATTTTTAATCTTCCCTCTTTATTTGTGTTTTCTAAATATTCCACAATTCATATATAATACTTTCATAACAAAAAAATTGAATAGCATGTGCACTAATCAACCACTGAAGGATGGCTTTGGCTTAAATAAAAGGGACAAGAAAATTGATAAAAGGGAAGTCTTACTCAAACAGGAGCAGTTTCATAAGGACTGGCCTTCAAAACATGATTGAAGGAGATGAACACGTTTTTGAAAATGTAAAAATGAAAGATTAACACATTAAAAATGATAGAAAACAAATACATAGATTCCTATTCATCGCATAACGTTGGGAGAAAGAGAGAAAACAAACAAGAAACCCATCTAATTTTTACTTTACGAATAGAATATAAAACAACTCAATATTCTTTTTTAAGATATATTTGGAACACCCAACATATTTATTGAAGGAGAGAAGAGAGATGGAACAGAAGAAGAAGAGAAGCAGAGAAATGAGGACAGAAAGAGACAAGAGAGAGCAGAGAGAAGAGAGGCCAATAAAAATTATTTGACGAGGGATGAGAGTGACTTATTGGCCAAGGGTATAAAGCACAATCATTACAATAATAATAATGGTTATTGACTAGTGCTTGCCATAGGGCAGACATTTTACCCATTACTTCTCCAAGCCTCACAATCAGTCTGTTATCTTCATTTTAGAGTTGAGAGAACTAGACCTCAAAGAAGTTAAGTCATTTGCTCAAGGTGACAGCTAAGAAGTGGCAGATTGGAGGCTTCTACTTTTGAATCTCCTTCTCAGGTGTGGGGCACACGCACAGCTGATTGCACTCAGCATGATTTTAATGAGCACACAGCCACATCGCGTTTATTTCCATTATTTGTGTATTATTTTTAATGTGTATTAAAAATACTGGTCTTCCGTTTAGGATAATTATTTGGGTTTTGAAAAGTTGATTTAAAGAAATATATTAAACAGATGGTGTGGAAGGATAACAAACGAGGAATATGGAACATACGTGCTGGAGTTTGGAAAACATTGCCTTATACCATGGGTGTCTGGATGTGGTATATGCCAATGAGAAGTCCCAGATGGTGTGTGCAGACAGCGTGAAAACCCTTCAAAGATACAGAGGAAAGTCCTTTTTTGTATCTTTTATGGGTGGCAAGTGTGTGTGTGTACGTGTGTATGTACACATGTGTGTATGTGTGTGTTCACATAAGGGGGGGAGGGGCAAAGACTCTGAGAAAAGGCAAATCTCCCCCCCACCCTCGCCCCCCTCCGGCCCAACTTTGACTGGCGTTGGCCATGTCAGGCTACAGACTGGTTGGAAAATTTCACCTAATGTGAAAAATGCCAACAGAGACTTTCCAGAAGGAAATCCTATCCACCATCATCAAGTATATTTGAATGCCAGGTTCTGACATTCGGCCTGCCAACCAGGACGCTGAACTACAGCCCTGAGTGAGGAGTACACCTTTCTTTCCACTAAACACCATCCAGAAAGGGCAATGCTGAGGAAAATAAAAACCAACCGCCAAGTTGAAGCAGGGTTTGAGTTACAGTGAAAACAAAGCAGCAAAACCACATGCAGGGGCTGAGGCAACGGGACATCAGACTTACGTGTTTTCACCACGCCTGTCAGAGCGTCGCTGAAGCCCGAGGCCTGGGAGGCAAATATTTTCACATTGTAGTCCATTCCGCTGAGGAGGTTTGTGATAAGAATGGTATTAATGCCAGCTCCCACGAAAGTTTCCAGGGTCGGGCCAGCGACTAAAGGAGAAAGAGTGATTTCAGTTACACTGGAATATGGAGAAGTGGAAATACTCCTGACAGGAATTGTACTGGTTGGACTGTGTTTCAGTTGCCCAGGATTACATAGAAGACAAACAGCAGAGCTGGGATTTGAACCTAGCCCCGTCTGGCTCTGAGACTGACACACACACTGACACATGCTAGGGCTCTTTTTAGGGATCTAGTTCTTTTTCTCAAATACGGTTCTGCCCCTAGTGGTTACTGAGAGAAGCTGGTCCACCTCACAGTCCACCATGCACCATATTGTAAGGCCTTCATAGTGGAGCTATTACATTGCCTTACGCTTTGGGACACTTGCCATACTAAAGAAGTCATTCTCAATTGTCCCCTCTCGGACACCCAGCGTTGTCTCCAGCAGGCATGCAAGACTCAGGAACAGCAAATTTTATCATGGACACTATACTATACCTTGCCACATGGGGGTCCAGCATAAATGTTACCACTATCACTTCTATCCCCTCCTCTTAGCATGTTTAAGAACCGACAGATGACCCTATTATGCCAAGGCCCTTGACCAGTTGGCTTCTTTGGGGCCTTATATTTTCACCGCTTTTTCAGCCCAGTGGAGTCGTCGATTTAGCATTAAAAACATGCCTTGCTAAGTCCTATACAAACTAATTTACCGCCTGCCTTTTCCCATCTGTGCTCATTCTTTAACAGTTTTGAATTACTAACGAGCTCCTAAAATACTCCTTACTTTACTTTAGAACCCCTTTCTAACAATGTGTTTCTATATTTCTGTATGCACTTGTTATCTCAGTAGTGATTTTCTCATGCACCAAAATCTTAACTCAAATCACCACATACAATTCTTCCACTTAACTTAGAGCAAGATTTCTCAACCTCAGTGCTATGGACATTTTGGGCTAGATAATTCTTATTTCTGGGGTGGTGGGGGGCAGGTACTGTGACTCATAAGATGCTTAACAGGACCTTCCAGAAGCCCAGAGCAGCCCCCCACCCTCCCAAGTTGTAGCAATCAAAAATCTCTCTGTTGGGCAGCAAAATTGCATCAGTCGACAACCACTGGCCTAAAACAAAGCTATTTTCCCTCAGAAAATCTGATAAATATTTACAAAATGGTCCAAAGCATGGATCTAGCAAGGCTGTTTTATGAATTAATACATGCCTCAGGCCTAAAGAAAAGCAACCAAAAAATTGGTGATTGATCACAAAGAATCAGTCTTGAGCTGAGCAGTGCATCCATGATATATTCTTGCTATTTTATTTTCAGTTCATAGAGATGTTTGTCTGGAGAAATTGGAGGACGGGGTACTTTACTTGTATGGACCTGGATAATAGGACACAATAGAAAAAGCTGAAAAGTGTCCCAGAGGTAAGAGCAACATCTCAGATGACACATTGAGCCTCATGTGCTCTTTGAGGACAGAAAGAGTTTTTTAATGGTCCAAAGGATACTCTTTAAGTTTTCTTGCCAAATCAGTAAGCATAATTAGAGAACCCCTTTCTTATGAATAATCAAAGGCCCAAGTCCAGAAAATGGACAAGACCCCTCTAATATCTATTTTTAGTTTCCTGTTTAAACTATACAGAAGTGCTGAATGTCAGGAGTTGATAGTGTAACAGGTGCCTCGTCTCTCCAGACATATGGACCAAGGTCATGATGGCCCCTGTTTGTACCATTCTCCTGCTTTCAGGATGGAAAGATGTGGCAGGTAAGGAGAGAGAGATCCCCTCATCAAGGTGGCTAAGAGGCTGATGGAAAAGTCTTTAACAACCACAACCTTAGGGCTTTGATGAATTTGATAGTTTCCTAATTTTATACTGTTTCCAATACAGTTTCCAAAATGAAGAGACTAAGAAGTTGGTAAGCCAACTTTTCCCTACTAATCCAAGAAGTAAGTCAACTTTTTCCTACTAATCCAAGAAGTAAGTCAACTTTTTCCTACTAATCAAAGAAGTAAGTCAACTTTTTCCTACTAATCCAGGAAGTAAGTCAACTTTTTCCTACTAATCCAAGAAGAGGTAGAAGAGGAATCAGAAATTAGAGATTCTGAATGTTTAGGGCTTACATTTCCACTGAGCCGTAGAAGCTCCCTATTCCCGCCTAGCCAAGGGGTCCTTCAGCTGGTTCCTTGTCTGGGATGCGCCTAGGTTAGGTGCCTAACAAGTACGTATTCTGCTCATAAACGTGCCCAGTCGTTTTTTGAGTGGAGTCGTAACTTCAGTGTTCTGATAATATCTACCCTAACACTGACCATACGAAGAAAAAAAATTTTTTTTTCAAAAAAGGTAAGGCCCTTCCCACTTCTCAAAACTAAAGATAAAAGCAAAGATAGACAGAAAATCAAAACAAAAATGACTTATCTTGAACATCATTTCAGATGCCTAATCATGGTAACAATATTTTTTTTACGAAGCATTACTTACCACTAACAGGCTTGTAGACAATCCTATAGCCCTTTACAGGGGAAGATGGGGGATCCCATGTAATGCGCAACCTGTTGTACCATTCTTCTGAGACCCGCAAGTTTTGGGGACCAGAGGGCGGCACTGAACAGAGAAAAGGAAAAACAGTGGTTTAGTGTGGTTTCCATCTTTACAAACGACACTGTTAACAAAATCTAAGCTAGCTTCCCATGATGGTAAAATATTTACAAGTAAAACTGTATTAAAACACACAGTGAGATTTTGAGAGTCTGTGGTTGTTCTAAAAACTAAATATATAGAAAATAAATTCTTGTGGTGAAACACTTCCATGTGAAGATCAGTAGTCCATTCAAGGTCATTCTCATTCCTTTTCTACAGTTTATTTTGAGTAAAACTGAGTTGAATAGTGTTTATTAAACATTTCTGTCTATACACCGCTGTGTTCCACTCTCAAAGTATGTTTGTACAGCAATATCAAGGGTGCTCGCCCCATGGTAATGACGGTAACTCAAGGAGGGAAGATTCTGGTGATTTTTTTTGTTGCTTTCATCTTCATATTGCCTACATTGTTTGAAACTATATGTTATCGTTTACCAATTTTTTATCAAAACATTAAGCAATTTATGTGGAGAGCCTTTGTAAACATTGTGCACGCTGATGGATACTATCGTCATCCTTTTTGTTACTGGGGTGGTCCACCTCACAGTCCACCATGCGCCATATTGGAGTGTGGATGAGTGGAGTGTGGAAAGTGGATGGAGTGTAGCTGTGTTGACTACTGCTTAAAATAGGAAGATCATCCACTAACACCTTGAAATAATTTTACTGTATAGACACTGTTACATGTGGTGGTATTTCTGCAATAAGATTTAAGTCATAGTTCTATAGTAAAAGTCTTTAAGTGGTTTTTATTTGTGTGAGTTCATATATTTGCTCATCATGGAAATCTTTTACCTATTATGCTAATTTTTAACATAGGACAGTTAAAAGTAGGTCTTTGAGCCCAGGTGAGCAGCAGTTAGAATGGAGCCCCTTTGCCTTCCCATCGCCTCCCTTCCCTCCCTTTCCCTTCCCTCTCCCCAGTGGCAGGGTTTACGGTAAATTTATTGAACATCAGAGTGTTAAAAATAATCCAAAGCCAACTCAGATCTACAGAATTCACTATGCTCATTTGAAACCAGCAGCTACAGAATTTTAATGACTTGTACACTTATTTGAAAAATCCACACTTAAGTGCCCAAGTACAGAATTCAGGCCTTGCCACCATTCTGCACCTAGTCATACATAACTGTTTGGTAACTGTGGTGGATTAAAAATGGGTGCAGGCAGCAAAGGAAACAGTCAACAAAACAAACAGGCAACCCACGGAATGGGAAAAGATATTCTCAAATGACACTACAGACAAAGGTCTGATATCTAAGATCTATAAAGAACTCCTCAAACTTAACTCTCAAAAAACAGATAATAATGT
>CM052900.1:13553606-13617421 GCA_028534135.1 Potos flavus
GGTGGTGGGTATTGAGGAGGGCACGTATTGCATGGAGCACTGGGTGTGGTACATAAACAATGAATCTTGTAACACTGAAAAAATAAAATAAAAGTACTGGGAAAAAAAAAATAAATAAAATGAAAAAAATAAAATAAAATAAAAAATAAAAATGGGTGCAGGAATTTTAAACCCCCTTCCTTCAAATTTGGGTGGGTTCTATGAATACCTCGCCCAATAGACCACAGCAGAAGTGACCCCGTACCAGAGCCAAACATAGCCTTAACTGTCCTGACAGTTTCCACTTTCTACCTCTTGGAACTCTTGCTCTTAGAGTCCTGAGTCATCACGTAAGAACTATGACTCTCCTGCTGGAAACAGCACATGGTGAGGTTCGGAGACCACATGGAGAGAGAGAGGCTCAGCTGAGCCCAGCCTTCCAAGTGTCCCCACCAACATGCCAGACATGTGGGTAAAGTTGTGTTGGATGGTCTAGACCAACCCAGCCCCCAGGTGACCTTAATCCATACCACGTGGAGTGGAATTTCCAGCAAGCCCAGTCTAATTTCCTGACCTATAAAATCATGCACTAGAATAAAGGATTCCTGGGTTCTGGGGTAGTTCATGCAAGTACAGGCAACCACATGGCAATGAAAACAGCTAAGACTTTGTAGTGCCTTTATTCAACAGTGTGCTCCTTGGTGCACGCTCCTTGCTTGACCGTCATGGCCAATTCACCCAAAACAAACCCTGAGTGATGCCCCCTTCTGTGCCACCCAGCACCGTAGGAGCTTTACATGAAAAGGCAAACAGTAGGGATGAGGTCCTGGCCTCCCATGATGTTGCTCTCCAAAGAAGGGAGCCAGATGATGGACAAATACATGAGTAAATAAGAAAACATCAGGTAGTCATTAGTGCCATAACATGATAAAACAACAACAACAAAACGACAACCAAAGAACAGGTTGAGGGCTTAGAGAGTGGGAGCTACTTTGCACGGAGTGGTGAGAAAAGTCTGAGGAGATGATTTTGAGCTGGAGCCAAAATGATGAGAAAAAGCCCCAAATGCAAATATCTGGGGAGGGATATTCTGTATGGAAGAGCTAGTGCATCGGCCCTAAGGCAGGAACAAGCTTGAAATGTCCAGGGAAGAGCAGGAAAGGGGGTATGGCTGGGGCACTCGTTAGGGGGCGAGATTGAGGGAATTGGCAGGGTCCAGGTCTTAGAGCACCTTGTAGGGCCACGGGAAGGACGTTGGATTTTATCCTCAGTACAATGGGAGGCCATTGGGAGGCTTGACACAGAGGTTTGACGTGAGATAATTTGTATTTTGAGAAGCTTCTCAGGGTGCCGGGAGGAGAACGAAGGATCCAAGAGTAGAAGCGCTCATTTTAGCGACAGAGAATGAGGCGTGGATCAGGGCGAAGCTGTCAGATGAAGACAAGAGGACTGGGCCTCAGGACACATTTTGGAGAATCAACAGGACTTGTGATGAATTAGATGTTGGAGGAGGAAGGTGTAGTTTGTTAAGTCTTAGCTTTTACACACGAGAAAACTGAAGCCCAGAGCAGCTGGCTCACCTTGCCCAAATTCATAAGCTTGCCTGGGTAGACAGAGGATTCGGACAGACTTTTCAGCCTCCCAATCTCTTTTGCTCTTTTCCCCACACCACACCGTGGTTTTCAGGGCACGCTGTGGGGGATGGGCGTTTTCAATTAGTCAGTCAGCTAGTAGACACAGGGAGAAGGCTTCACTCACAGGTTTTTCCCGGGGCAGAGACGCTGACACCTTCTCCATCATCGTAGATGGGAGTCACCGTGACTTTGTACTCGGTATCAGGAAGCAGAGCTTTCAGCAGGAGATTGTTCTGGCTTCCAGGCACCATGACCTGAAGAGAAAAGCAAAGGACCCAGGTCTTAGTTCAGACCTTTGCTCCTTTTGGTCTCCTAATCGAGAACTATGGGGACTTGGAAATAATCAGAAGCAAGGCAACGTGCTTGAACAGCAATGAGAAAAATAGGCATCCGTGCAAAAGCATTTCTGGAATTGCCCTCACAGCAGCCCTCAGTTTATAATCTCAAAAGCAGGTTTAAGTTTGAAGCAATTAGGCTCTGAGGAATAGTCTTCTCACAGCATCTTTTCAGCATTTGTAAAGTACCCAGAAGTGAAAATCACCACCTCTTTGGAAAGCAGATGTTTATAGCTTAGGAGGACTCATTCTATAACCCAGCCTGCTTATCATTTTTTATCCTGCTTCAGTATCCTCTTGAAAACTTAGCCTTCCCTTCTTTACTCTCTCAGACATAATCGAATCCCAGCACTTTAGAAAAGAACGGAAGCTAGCCAAGAACAGCAGAACCACACATTAAATCTGCGTTTTCCAGAGCAAAACACAGTTACCAGTAAGACTAAAAACTGAGGCAGCTTTTTTATTTCTGAAAGGAGATGTCTTCCTCAATCTGAAATCACCATCCCTCTACCTCTCGAGGCTGCAAGAACTGAAAGGTAGGGGTGAGGTCCACACTGCACAAGGGTCGGTGTGGCACGCCACGTGGCTCCGTGGTGCACGTTTGGGTATCCCCCAGGGAGCATATGGATCAGAAAAGCCACATGTTCTCAATGTTAAAACCACAAGACTTTCTGCCTCTGCTTCGGCAGCCACTGGCACACCTCAGGGCCATTCGGGGAACTCAATCATGGCTGGAAAAATGCTAAGTAAGATCTAAGAACTGACCCACACGTGTTTAAAGGAGTCACAAGATTGGGACAGCTGGAGATGCTTTCTGATTCCAGGCCTGGGTAAAATGCCAGCAGGAAAAGGGCTGTGCTGTCTACTTCTGGATGAGGGAAGAGACCTATAAATCATGGACTAAGCCCTAGGAAGCCTCGAGTTGAACCCAGAAGCAGCTGTTGCTAAGATATTGTTAAGCTCTAAAAGTAATTTTCTAAGATATGCTGTTAAAAAGGAAGTCTGAATTAGGGGACTTTATAATGAATTAGTAGGATTTTACTCCTTGGATGAAAGGGACATTGAAATATCCTTCAGGGGTCTGTTGATGTAGACCCGGGAGGGAGATTTTTTTTTTTTAAAGAGCTCTGCTTTATTCTCGAATGAGTTAGATAAGCCTGTCATTAAGGACAGGTAAAGGAAGAACAGGAGTTGCCCTGACTTGCATTATCCCATCAGTGTAGCTTCCTTTAGGGCATTTCTTTTAAATAGAACTCCTCTGAAGCACAGAGCCTGGGCATTTGGTCCAAGCTGCCTGTTTTGCAAACCACCCGTGTTGATACTCTGAAATAAGGTAGCTCTCAAACTGAGAAATGCATGAGCTTGGAATCAATCACATTTAGACTGTGGAATTCTAAAAAGCAGTAGAGATGTTTTGGAGAAATCACTGAGTTTCCTAGGAAGTAGCTGATGTGGTTTAAAATAGTCATCCTTTACCCAGCAATTATTATGCACCAGGTACTACCCTAAGAATTTTAATATAGCAATTCACGTACTCTTCGCCACAACCCTTTGAGGTAAGGAGTAACCTTACATCAATTTTACATACGGGGGGAACCTGTAAAAAACAATTTTACATATTGGGGAAACTCAAAACACAGCTTTTGAGTAAAGCCACCCTGAAATCCTGGATTTCTAGCCTGAGCCTTGCTTTAACTACTACACCCTGCTCCATGTGGCTACACCGCTTGAACCTTTTTACCCTAATGATATTCATTTCCAAGAATAAAATGTAAATCTCCTCTTGGGGAATGCAAAGTTCCTTCTGCTTGGCCTCTGCTTGCTTGCACAGAGCAGGGTAAAGATGGGCTCTTACTAAAAACAGATGCTGTAGATCACAGCAGATGGCAGTTTTGTTTATAAAACAATTCTATAAAAGATGCTTTATGGTTAAATGAGATGCAAATCTAACCAGTGAACTTTCACGTTTTAAATTTTCTTTTAGAAATGGAACTTCATGTCTGGCTCCGTTATTGCCCAAAGCTGTTCAGAGCAGCCTGGATCCCATCAGGAGAAACAGGGTTCCCTGCATCTCATTGTGTTCCAGTCTTATAAAACTGTGTCTAGACGGTGAGTCAAATGCTATCTGTCGTAGGGGGCTGGGTAGCGTTGGCGCTGCTGTTTTAATTCCAATCTATCGAAGACTAATATTTTTATAAAATACAATAAAACAAAATTTCTGGAAAAAAATGATCATGACCTTGGATGTTGCAGCAACGTCAAATCGCTATAAATGTTTCCAAAAGCTAAATATCCGAATTTATCTTGTAGGAGACAGAGCCACATACTGAGTCTACGTGTTCTGGAACATTTCTTGCAAATCAAAATTCAGGTCGTGGTTATGGATGTTGACATCTAGGTTCTAGAAAAGTCTGAAATCCTGATCAGTCTTTCACAAATAAAGAAATGTGAGACCTCCACACTCTGATAACAAATTCAGGGCAAAGTCATTGCCGGTCAAGTAGCTTTACTTTCTCCAAGTTCAAAAGCTTTTTATTGGAAATATTTGGCAGATTTGATTAGGTTTAGAAAATATATGTATACTTCACTTACTCAATTGGAAAAGGAAACTGAGTTCTCCTTGTTTTCCACATACCGAAGTTTTACTTTGGTTCACTAACATTATAGACATATACCATTCTCTCACTTGATCATTTCCTCAAGCAAATCTAATCAGCTTTTATAGTTAAGGAAAATGTGGTAAGATGGTAAGACGCATTTCTCTTATCTGGAACCAACTCCTTTCTCACTTTTATAATGTGCTTTGGCTCTCTGCCTTTCTCTGTCATGTATTATTACTTAAAGATACTCATTTGGTGTTGGGAGTTCAAGGCCTTTGGACTTTGGTACAGATGTGCAACTGCCTGCCCTATTTTTGTTTTATAATCTAAATCTAGATGCACCCACTTTCTGTCTCTAATAATAATAATACACTTATGTAGAAGTAACCTTTCCTAAACACTGAGATATAAATTCTCAATTAATCCTCAGTTGGGTCCCCTGAAAAGATGCCTGTAAATTAAATGTGCACAAATCCAATTCAAGTGGAATTCGGTAGAAGAACTTGATATTTAAAGCATTCTACAGTACTTTCTTCAGTTTAGCAAAAACACTTCTGCACAGTAAATAATCACCACCAAATTTATCAATATTTTTCATTTTTATGAAGGGTTTGCTTAACTGGGGCACATGTGTATTTCAGACCTTTGATCTTTTTTTTCCTTCATGTAGGTGTCCAAGTGTTTCAAAATAAACAGTGTGAAATGAAAGAAACTAGCAAAGGGAATATTATCTAGAGACAACCCAAAGTAAATATTATTATTATTTTACCTTGCATAGCTTACAAGTGCATGCATGAGATTAAATTGTTAGTCTTTCCAAATTAGCAAGAATAATTAAGCCAGGAGCTTAATATGTTTCTTGGAAAGAGTAGAAACAAAAAAACAAAAAACAAAACTCTTACTCTGGCAAGTTTTTATGGGTCTCATTTTTAGGAACTAAATGAAAATATAGGACCATAACAGGGAAAATTAAACATCCAAATTATGACCCTGGTTACCATTGCTAAGTATAATTTTATTTTGAATTTTTCAATCATGGGGCATTTAAATGTATGATCTGAGTGAATTTATAACTCAATTTATTTTGTTTAAGTGTCCATTAACCTTTTAAAAGTACTCCAAGACCAATTTCCTAGACCTTGTGGTTATTCACCATGGATGTGACTATCCCCAATTATATAACTGTGCTCTGTAACAAGTCCTCTATCAGCCTGAAATTAAGTACTTTCCTGAGACAATTTTGGGCTCAAATAATTGCTTACATAAGCACATAAATAAAAATAATTTTCCATCAAAGGCTTTATACATAAGGAGGAGGAACAAAGGATAATAATGTTATTCTCGAGCAATAATGAATTTGGAGATGTCTTTCCTAGAGTGTCTCAAAATAACGCAGCAGGGGGCAAGAAATGAAAGTAATGAGGTTAAATAAGGCATAGTCCATGACTAAAAAGAAAAATTTCCTTTAGATGTAAACTGGAGCTATCTGGTCTGATGGGAAGCTCGCCTAGGAAACAATGTTCAGGTTCTTGAATAAAAGGAATGATATGATGTAAATTAAGAAAACACGGGAAGGCCATGACTCAAAGTGTACACAGGTTTCTAATATAGAAAAACAAATTAGATGAAACAAAGAAAACTCAGCATATAAAAATCTAAAACGCCTTAGGGAAACAGTCATATTTAAGAATAAGTTAGAAATGACTATAGAACTGCTAAAAATGAGTTGTCAGTGAAAAACATAACTATATATTAATGAGTGCTATCTTATTAGGAACAGTTCAACTATATAAAGACAACCTTTCATGCATGCTTTGCAGAGAAACTTTTAATCATATTTCCAAGGGCAAAGAAGTTTAGTATATGTGTATATATTAAAGTTTTTATGTCAGAAGTTTATATATATATATGTGTGGTTGATCCTTGAACGACATAGGTGTTAGGGCTGGTGAGCCCCTGCACAGTCCAAAATCCATATATAACTTTTGACTCCCCTAAAACTTAACTACCAATAGCCTTCTGTTCACCAGAAGCCTTACTGATTTGTGTAAATAGTTGATTAACATGTATTTTTGTATGTTGTATGTATCACACAGTGTATCCTTACTATAAAGTCAGCTAGAAAAAAATGTTATCAGGAAAATCGCAAGGAAGAGAAAATACATACACAGGACTGTGTTGTATTTATCGGAAAAAAGCCACATATAAGCGGACCCACGCAACTCAAACCCGTGTTGTTCAAGGGTCAACTGTATATACACACAGACAGGGTGCAGTGGACTACGTATGACCCAACTTTGGTGCTCTATCGAATTGTCAAGGCAGTGGAAGCAGCATGGGAGACAAGGTTCAGAAGCTTTCTCAATTTGAAGCAAGTCATATGTGGAGCAAGTGTTGGAGCTAGAAAGGTCATCAAGAAACCAGGAGTTAAGTTTGGATGAAGAGAAAACATTAGTTTCTGGAGATGGTAGAGTCACCAAGAAATGAGCTATGAAGCTTGCACGGATCTCCGGGGACAGCCTTGTTAGGTTTGTTAGTCGGGGAACTGCGTGGTTTCTAGGCAGTTGTATGTATACAGACCGTTCCTATCACTTCTTCCGCATGGTCCCCTTGAGCAGTCAGGTAGGTCACCCTGAACTGCCGCACGCTGCTGTCTGAAATGTCCCATTTTACCCGCAGGCTAGAAGTGGTTTCGTCATCTACAACCAGGTTTCTGATTCCTGTTCGGAAAACTGGAATAAGCACAACCAAGGATTAAAGAACTTTTAACCCATCATATTCCAAAATGAGCTCTAGAGACTGTGTGGACACGGCAACAAATATCACTAATGTATCTCTCTAATGTAGAGCCATATGAAGAATAATTTAGCTTCAGTGGTTAATGGCGGCGGCGGGTGTGGGGGTGGTTGGGCACCATGTCTTCCGGTAGCAGATAGAAATGAGTTTAAGAGATGCTTCCAAGGTGGACCATGGACCCCTCAAAACTATCAGTCCTGCATGTATATGGATGTATATATATACATATACATATATCAGTAAGGGGAACCGGAGAGAAGCCCTTGGACAAGGGAAGCCTTCAGGGTAGCGTGCCCACGAACACCTCCCACCAGTGCTCTGCTGGTGAAGCAAAAATGAGGGCCCGGATGTGGTCCGCTTCAGCGGACGATCCAGTATCCGACATATATCCTATTTACCCGTTCCCTCATTTCTATTTCAACACTCGTCACTCAAAGCATGCATCTCTCATCATGGCTGCCTCTACCCACTCAGTCCACATTGATATTATCCTTTCTCTGATATCTGTCTTAACTCCTTCACTCATGCTTTCTGACACACGCCTTGTCCTCTACTGAGATGCCACTCCCTCATTTATCCCATCTGACTTCCTTTCCCCTCTGTCCATCTCCAGTGACTCTTTCTTCTCTTCATTCATCCATTCATTCAGCAAACATTCCCTGAGTGTTTCCTTTATGTCGGACTGTGTGAGGCCTTTGAGATATACAGGGATGAACACTTGACAAAAATAGTAAAAGTCACAGAGGAGGCAGGAGAGTGACATTTAGCAGGCAAAATTAGGGGGAGGGTACCAGGTAGTGGGAATGGGAGGCAATGTCTGACCTTCAGGGCTATCTAGGAGTTCTAGATGGCAGGAGGAAATGGGAGAGCTTGAAAAATATGGTTGAATCCAAGAAGAAAAGCAGAAGGATCTTGGATGTTATGATAAAGAGATTTGGGATGCTGTGCTAAAGAAAGGCTTGATAAAAATTACCTAGAGAATGAATGAATCAGTCAATGAATGAATGGGTAATGGAGAGCCACTGAAGGGTTTTAGGTAGGAAAAAAAAATGGTATAATCAAACTTGTGTTTCACCTACTTGACTTTGACAGCTAGCTGGAAGGTGTATCATAATGGGAGTGAGGGGAGGAAGTTAAGTTGAATGAGAAAGCAGATGAGGTGGGAAGCCCATTGACCAGCCAGGTCTCAGTTACCCACAGAAATGCAAGGACACCATGATGTGAGTAATTCTCAACAGACAGCAATAGAAGTCACTGCAATCAAGAGAAGGGATAGACTCCTGGGGTGTGCTATGTGAATATCCTCTGAAAGACTAAATAGGAACCCAAAACAAAGATGGAACAGGTAGAGATGTCATAGTGAGGTCCAAAGACTCATTGGCATTTAGGGCTAAGAAGAGGTTGAGAGGTTCTAAGAGGAGTAACATTTGAATTGGAAGGCCCCATTCCTAAATAATAATATAAAATAAACAAAACTGGGATAACATAACTTCTGTTTATTTATTTATTTATTTATTTATTTTTTAATAACTTCTGTTTAAATCAAGCTTTTCTTATGGGGAAATGGGGACAAATTCTATTTGTTCTTACCTGTCGTCACAGGTCTGGTGGGGGCTATGGTTGTAGATGGTTCTGGTTCAGTCCAAAAACTGTCAACTAAAAAAATATTCATGACTTTAAAATTCTATAATGAACGGGGCACCTGGGTGGCTCAGTGGGTTAAAGCCTCTGCCTTCGGCTCAGGTCATGATCTCAGGGTCCTGGGATCGAGCCCCGCATCGGGCTCTCTGCTCAGTGGGGAGCCTGCTTCCCCCTCTCTCTCTGCCTGCCTCTCTGCCTACTTGTGATCTCTCTGTCAAATAAATAAATAAAATCTTTAAAAAAAAATTAAAAAAAAATTCTGTAATGATCGTAACTGCACATTTGTGTAGAACGTTTTATAGTTTGCAAAGAAAATTTCCCCTATATTATCTCACTTGCTTCTCCCAACCACCTTGACTCTGGTTGCAAAAAAGAAGAAACGAGCTGTAAATAAAACAGACATGATACCTATTCTGCTGGTAAGGAAATTGAAACCCAAAGAAGCGAGGGTTTCTAATCACAGATACTAACCTTCATAAGAACATTTGACTTACACATATAACTTTGTGAAACCTCCCGGTTACTGTGAAATGGGGCATAACCATGGTAATTGAAGGAAAATAAACAGTGCTGTAAATCATGCTGGGAAAGGGCTGCCAAACAAGACCACCAAGGAAGAGCATACGCGTATCCTCTGTGTCATGTATTCGCCGTGGGCAATCAGCACATTGGAGCAGTTGTGTGGTTCTCCGCCCAGAGCCCCTCTTCAGGGTCAACGCACTCATCACCAGCTTCTGGAATACTGGCTGCCAATGGCTCAGAGCTCTGGGAACTGCCTCCGCCTGAGGTCACAGACTCCATCAGGGGATGGCCCGCCTCCAGTGGCTGGAGATGCGGGGATATGAAGGCTCAGCCCCATTGACTTGGTTAGGGACAACTGCGGAGGGTCATCCCAGGTCCAGAGCTCCTCATGGAATTAGCCAAAGGCTCAGTTTTAGCTTCTCCCTATGCCTCATCCTGCCATCCTTACTTCCTTACAGATGTATCTCCCAACTACAGTCTTCAATTAACCTTCTGGATGCAATTTTCTGTCTCAGAATCTGATTCCAGGGAACCTCATCAAAGAAAATTTAATATGTGGTTAATACCTCATATTTAAAAAATGAAGGGATGAATGAATCAGCGAGTGAATTTTATACAAGATTCTTGGAACCAAGATTGACTTGGGAAATTCCAAAAGCTCTTGGACATGCTTGCCCTCAGCTTATTTGTTCGCTCATTTATTCACTTATAAATTATTTTACCCATCCATCTGTCCATTCAACAAGTATTTATCGCACAGTTAAAATACAACAAGTACTATGCTAGGTGCTGGGGATATAATGGTGAACAAGACAGATGTGGTCTCTGCCTTTAGGGTGATAGCCTAGGATTCTCATGTGCTTCACGCAGAGGTGTCATTAAAGGTGAGGGCACACGAAGAACTCTGGGGGACAAAGAGAAACTGAAGCCTCTGTAGGCAGGCATAAGGTGGACGGGCAGGCAACCAGGTGGGTGGGAGGGTATCAGAATGAATGGTGGCCACTGGTGAAGTCCCCTCGGCCAGACCGACACTTACGCGTGGTCCCCACAGCAGTCACCACCTCACTCTCGCTGCCATCATCCAGTACAGCCAAGAGCGAAACTTCATACTCAGTGCCGGGCTCCAGGCCTTCAATAACATGGGAGTCTTGCTCTTCTTTTAGGAGAACCTGGAAAGTATTCAGTACTTAGTAACTGGGTTTACTTGAATAGTGGTGAAAGTTAAGAAAAAATAATGAAAAGGAAAAAAGTTATCCCTGATCATAAGCAAGAAACAACTAAGCATAAGGAACTCCAGGGCCACTGAATTCCATTTTAAAGTCAAAGCAGAGACCTCATTCCTTTAAATTCCCTCAACAGATAAGCTATTCACATTGCAAAAGTACTAGTTGAAATTTTTTTGTCCAATGTCATGTATGAAAGTCCAAAGACCTGAAAATATATTAAATATATAATGAAGGCCCCAGCAAAAAAAAAATGCCATTTTCATCTTAGAAAAATCATAGGATTTGACATTTATAAAACTCCATGTCAGGCAAAATATTAATTACTTCCGGGATTCTCAATCTCTTTTAAAGTGTGAACTCTGAGCAACAGACTGAGGGTTTTGGAGGGGTGTGAGTGGGGGGTTGGGCGAGCCTGGTGGTGGGTATTGAGGAGGGCACGTAGTGCATGGAGCACTGGGTGTGGTACATGAACAATGAATCTTGGAACACTGAAAAAATAAAATAAAAGTATTTGGAGAAAAAAAAAATAAAGTGAAGACCAACTCGAATGTGCGGTGGGTATTCACTTCCAGAGAAAAATGCTCCAGATTACTTTCCAGTCTGTTTCAGACAACTCACTTCTTCGGTCTTCCCGCCGTAGACTGGAATCCACATCAACTTGTGCTGCCCTTCATCAGCCGAAAGGGGATGCCAGGTCACTCTGAAACTCTCTGTCGTCACCTCATCGATTTCCAAGTATTGCTGGGCTGGAACCTCTTCTGTGAGCCAAGGAAGGAGACTTTGTCAGGGAATGGAGAAGGCAAGGAAGCCAAACTCAAGAAGCTCCCAGGGCCGCCAGGAAGAAGGCCCTCTGAGGAGCCTCTGGCTCTCAGAAAGCACATGGAAGCCGAGGAAGCCGTGCCCGTCAGCCCAGTGGGACCTTAAGTTTCTGCTGCCAGCATTTATCCACGGTATAAATCAGCAAGACCATGGATACGGCATGTTTTTTAAAGTCTTGCAGTAATTTCCAGAACTCTTAGATTCTCCATTTGGCTCTTTTCATGAACTATAAAAAGTAAGAGTGTCATGTTTATTAGTTTACAAAGATATTATTTGCTCATTACGTTGAGGAAATTAACAAATTGGTGCCCTCAAGGTCTGGGGAATGTCCCTCTTAGTTTTATTTGCTTTTGTGACTAAATCACCTCTCGTAATAAGTTAAAGAAGAACCTGACATCCTTTTAATCTTGTACATATGGGTGCCATCGGAAGTGAAATATGATTCCTCAGACTTTCCACAGTTTCATACTTCAGGGATGTACAACAAGAGCCCCAAATCCAACTGGGTGTCAGTCTTTGTCAGTCATTGATTTTTATTGCTTGAAATTAGAGATTTTTAAAAATTCATTTGAGAGAGAGTGAGGAGAGAAAGAGAGTACGAACGGGGGGAAAGGGACAGAGGAAAAGAGAGACGCAGACTCACCACTGAGCAGGGAGCCAGATGCGGGGCTCTGTCCCAGGACCCTGAGATCATGACCCGAACCAAAGGCAGACACCTAACTGACTGAGCCACACAGGCGCCCCAGAATTAGAGATTTTAAAACTCTTTCATAGGACACCAGGAGAATCCCAACTGGAGTTAGCCTTCAGGAAGTTTTGTGGAATTACTGAACTTTTTTCTGTGACCATTGTTTCTCAATGGAACATATTTCTCATCTCTCCAAAATAGCTCCTCTAGTCCTCAGTATAGCACTCAATTGCTTTCCCAAGCGCTAGCAATGTTAAGTTCAGAAAGCAAACAATAGAATTGTTCCCACCAAGAGGCAAAAAATTTTCGTATTTATTGACTACAGGGTATACATAGAAAAGGAAAATCATGCAGTCACACCTTATGTTTTTTATTTTGGTATTTAGAAGATTCCATATTGTCGTACTAATATTTCAGGCTGCATGAATATATTATTGGTTACAGATTGAATGTCTTAGGTTACAGAGTATGAAACTGTCATTCTTGCGGGTCAAAAAAATCATTGATGCAGCGCCTGGGTGGCTCAGTGGGTTAAAGCCTCTGCCTGCGGCTCAGGTCATGATCTCAGGGTCCTGGGATCCAGCCCTGCATTGGGCTCTCTGCTCAGCGGGGAGCCTGCTTCCCCCTCTCTCTCTCTGCCTGGCTCTCTGTCTACTTGAGATCCCTCTCTCTCTGTCATATAAATAAATAAAATCTTAAAAAAAAAATCGTTGGGTGTCAACAATTCTGGAAGTTCAACTCAATATACATGCATATGAAAACAGAAGAAAGCTGTGAAATTTTTAGAGCTGTAGAACAAAAGAAATGGTGTAAGAGTAGGAACGGAAGGCATACACATTTACTTAACTGAGACCTTTTGAATTTAGATGAGCTTCCCTCTCTTTCCCTTGCTTTGATAGAAAATAATCAGCCTGTACTCATTCTCGTCACCTAATTGTTCAGTGGTTAATACAACTTAGGGGTGCCTGGGTGGCTCAGTCGCTTAAGCATCCAACTCTTGGTTTTGGCTCAGGTCATGATCTCGGGGTCATGAGACAGAACCCTGCCTTGGGCTCCATGCTCAGTGGGGAGCCTTCTTGAAATTCTCTCTCCCTCTTCCCCTGTCCCTCCCCCCACACATGCGTGCACACGCACTCTCTCTCTCCCTCAAATAAATAAATCTTTCAAAATAATAATAATAGTGCATAAAGATCAAAATGCAGTCTCTTCAAAATCACAGTTGAGGAAGCTGTTCCAGCTTCTGGTTTCTATATAGTTACTCTCGGAAACTTCCAAACCACAATAAGGCTTACCTGTGGTAAAGATTCCAGTCAGAGGCTCCGACTGCCCCTCATCATAGATTGAGATAATGGCCACAGTGTACTCCGTGAGCGGCGTCAAGCCCTTCAGGGGGAAGGTGATAACAGGATCGACTTCAACCTGCAAAACAGAGACCAGCTACATCTGATACTCTCCAGACACAGGAAACAGAAGGCATTTTATTATTGTCTGTCGTTTACTTGGCCTGGCAGCAGAGCTATGAAGACGTCAAATATATTACTGAATTATAAAACAAGTCAGCCTCTGTATTACACATTTCTAATCTTCATCTTTAAATAGATTACCTCTCCGTTAATTCTCGGGACATCTTTGCAACCAATGTTCTTTGCACTCGTTAAAGATATAGAAAGGAAAGCGCACACAGTTGACAATGCTACTAGAAATAAATATAATGTTTCCTGCCTGATCTGCCAGGACAGCCAGTTTTGGGCTTTACAGCCTGGGCCTCCTGATCCATGACTAAGTATCACACAATAAGTCCTCTAAGAGCTGCATAGATGAGCAACCAAGTAAGGGAAGAATCAGGGGATAGTCATACCAAAGATCACAGTAAATATTTGAAATATTCCTTTATCTTCCACAGAGAGATTTACTTGGGAAAAATAGGCCCCAATCTCTTTGGAGTACATAAGGGATGGAGTGCTAAGGATAAGGACATAGGAAGGATTAGAAAAGGAACACCAAAGAATGAAGAAAGAAACCATAAAGTAAGAGGAAATGGAAGCAGGATCTAGAACACAGAGCCCTAAGCAAAGCCATCCTCGACAAAGAGAAAAAACAGACATAGCTTTATCACGGAAAGGTTGGGTCTTGGGCCCCTGAGCTACATAGCCACTAGGGGTATATTCTAGACCAAGTAAATGGTGCCCCACTTAAGCATTTTCTGTACATTGTCTCAATTAGCCCTTCCAAAACTCCTATAGGGGAGGCACTTAATAGTAAGACACTCTAGCTATAGAGATACCCTGAAATATTGAAGAAATGAACCTATTTACCTGATAGCTGATTCTGCCAAAAAAAGATTCCACTTAAAATGTTTTCAAGAGATATTTAGAGCAATATCAATAGGATCTGTTATTTACAATCCTATCAATGACTAAACCTGATAGCACCTGAGGTTAAGAGGAAGGTGACTAAGCTTACCACATGGATTTGCTCATGGCAGTCAACGTGACCTTTACCAAAATATAAAATGTGTCACCGTCCTACTTAAAACCTTCCTTGGCTATCTCCATTGCCTTGCAGATCAAAACCAAGCATGCTGCGATGACCTCTTGGTCTTGCATAATCTAGAACAGTGTTCCTTTTTCCTGCCATAATTTGAATCACCCACTGGGCTCCAGCCACACTGATCTGTCAGGTCTGTGTCTTTCCTACCTCAGGGCCTTTGCACATGCAATTCATTCTGTTTGGGATCCTAGCTCTTTTCAAAACTAGACCTTTGCCATCTGTCGGGACTGTGCTTAACTTTTACCTCCTGACAGGGGTTTTCTCTTGCCACCTATCTCAGGAGGGATATGCCCTAACACTGCCCTTGTTTGTTTCCTCCAGGCACCAAACACAGCCTGCAATTATTTTACATATTTATTTTCTCCCGCATAGAGTGTAAGCCCCTCCAGGGCAGGACGTTATTTAGGGTCTTCAGTACTGCATGTTGAATGATATTTGTTTTCGAGTGAAGAGAGGAGGCACCCAAGATTATTTTTAAGGAGATAATAAAGGGCTCCTCTGAACTCAGAGCCAATCCAGAAACCATACACATCACTAAGAAATCAACTGCAGGTCAAAAGAGAGAGTGTGAGTCCTGGGGGGAGGAGCTTCCCTCTTCGCCCTTTTGGAACCCTGAGCCACTCAGCTGGACAAGGCCAACCAACCTCAGCCGTACCCTGGCTGAGACACCGGATGCAGGAGTGAAGTCATCTGGGAAGTTCTGGCTCAGTCAAACTCCCACATGAAGGCAAGAGTCACCTCGGCTGACACCACAGGGAGCAGCAGAGCCAAGTGTCCTTGCTGCGCTCTACCCCACGTTGCGTAATCATGCGTTATTATTTTAAGCCAGGGTGTTAGTTACATAGCAGGAGTGAACTGAAAATATCGATTATCTTCTTCTGACTCTGGGCCTGATAATATTATAGGTCATTCTTAGCATTTAATTAATGTTTACTTTGGTTTGGGTATTGTCTCCATGCTTCCTGTGTATTAGTTCCTTTAATCGGTAGTCCACAACCTGGTAGAGTAGCTAATTATTGCCCTTAATTTGAAGATGGTGAAACTGAGACTCTGAAAAGTTAAGGAACTTGCCCAGTGGAAAACCAGCTAGTAGCCAGTGCGTCCACACAAGGATTTTGGACTCAAAATCTTATGCACAGTATGGCTTCATTAAACTCACAGACAAGACAAATCCATGTTTAAAATAGGAGTTCAAGACATGTTCTTCTAAAGGAGATTTACATATTGCTTCTGTTGTGTTGGATTATAATAGTTGAGTTTACTGATCACTTTCAACATGTCAAGGACTTCACATTCATTGTTGTGTTTAGCCCCCTTGTCCTCCCACCAAACCCTAGGTACTTATAATAGCTACTTTACAAACAAGGAATGAGAGGCCCAAAGACCTGAACTAACTTTGTGGACATAAAGTTTTATGTCTATTAAAAACTATTAGGTCAATGGGTAGTTACGCCTTGACCTCTGTCTCAGATCTATGACAATGGAATTTCGTGAGGATATCAAACATACACAAAGCAGATAAAAATCAAACCTTCTTAGGTACACCAAGAGACACAAAGGGAAAAAGTGTGTATATACTCACAGTTTTCCCCTTTTATATATGTGTGCGTGTATGCATATACACACACATTCATATGTATATAAGTATACATTTTTTCAGCATACATATGTTGAAACATATATACATATATACCTGTTGAAAAGATCTATTTTATTTATTAAAGCATTATTTGACTTTGAACAGACCATATTTTATGCATTAACTACTGATTATTTTATTCCATCGAATGAAAACTTTAAGGTATCATCTATTTTTTTTTTTTTTAGTTATATTATGTTTTAGACTGAGCTCTGGAACCAATTTTGTTGGTAGTACTTTTAAGATGTAGGAGAAGAATTTGAGAAAATGATAGCAAATGACCATGATCTCATGGTTATATAACTCTTTTTGAAAAAATTTCAAACAGTCTGGCCTAAAAGCTTCATTTCAGCCTAATTCTGGGAGGGATAGATAGAGAGTCCTTGATGAGGAACAAGGGACTGGGCTCCGCTCTGGGCTCTCTCGTTGAGTCATAGATGTCGGGAACTGGACTTGCGTCTGAGTCTAAAAACTGGCCTTTCATTTATAAAACTCAAAGGGCAGCACTTTAGTTTTCCATCCTGCTTGCACATTTCCCCAAATCATCTCCCAGCACATGCTCTCTGAGACGGCCCTGTCCTCAGCAGACAAGTCATGTTTTCAGCATGTTTTTTCTAAGGATGGCATGAGGGGCTCTCTGTAAACTCTCAGAACGGTGGCTGGTTCAAGGGAAGCAGTCAACACGTGTTAGCTGCCATCACCATCATCATCATCATCATCATTGACATTTGGGTGTCTGTTTCATTTTTCCTCCTTGGTCTCCAATCAGTTGGAGAGAAGGATAATACAGAAAAGACAAAAGGGAGAAAGAGGCCATAAAGGAGGGACGACGGGAGGAACAGGAAGTAAAGGAGAGAAATACAAATTGAGTCAAAAACAAAAGCTTATGATCAACTGCATGTTACATACTAAGTAGATTTTGGTTGGGACATTTTCAAGTTCATTCCAGAATGTTTTGGAATTTTCCTAAAAACCTAATTGTAGCATGACCTATAAATAAAAGATTAATTAATACAAGTTAAAGCAAAATATAGTAGGAATACTCACCCTTAAAATCATATATTCCAAAATTAGGCAAAGTAATATTACCCTTAAACAAAAGACATTTGTCTAGCAACATTTAGTCTCAATTGCATGGTTAAAAATTAAGAAATAAGAACACACACATACACACACACAAACACACACCAGTCAAATTGGAAATGCTACAAAACCACATATTATTTATGCATTTTACTCAAATAAAATGTTCTCAGATTTTCATTTGTAGACCATTTTCTCATGTTTTAAATTCAGTTTTACCAAATATAGTTTTCTAATTTCCAGCACAATACAAATTAGAAAAAGCAAGTGCCAAAGGCATCTCCAAGATTGAAAAACACTACAAAAACCCACATGTAGTTCTCAACCAATGTGTTAGTCTGGGGTCATTCTTTATAATGGCAAATAACCTAAAATATCATAAGAGACCACAACACTATAACAGTTATCTGAGAAAATTTGGTAAAACTTAATTTAAAACATGAGAAAATGGTATATTCTTTCTCCCTTTTGTCTTATACATAAACAATGAATCCTGGAACACTACATCAAAAACTAATGATATATTATATGGTGACTAACATAGCACAATAAAAATTTTAAAAAAAGAAAAAAAAATGAAAAAAGAAAGAGACCACAACAGTTATAATTTTTTTTAAATGGATGTTAAGTACATTTCTTGTGCTAATCATTTCACAATATATACAAATATCAAATATTAGCAAACGTGCAGTATTGTGCATTCATTATCCAATGTCCCCTATGAGGGGGCACTCTGCAAAATACTGCTTGGATTTAATTGCAGGAAACCGTTTGTCTCTGCAAATGAAAATAGTTTCTTCATCTGGTCAGAAAATAGAAGTGATGTAATCCAACATATTTCCCTCTTGGTCTTAACTTCTTGGATCAAGTTGCGGAAAAATAATAATAACTTTGCTATCTATCCTGCTAAAATATATTCCCAAGAAAGGACTTTGTGAAGAAATTACTATTTGTGAAGAAGTTATTAGTGACTGAGTATAAGATACTGTATCTTCATGAGTTCTAGTAAGTTCTGCTATTTGAAAATATCTTCCTACACAAAACTTGAATTATTCAGTTTTGTATTAAACTCACCTAACTACCATCCTTCAGATGGTAGATTACTCAAAAGCAGAGGGATAAAGTGGATTACACTGACATTATTTCTAGTTTACAACATCTAGGAAGATACTTACTTCCTCACCTCCTTGCACTGGGGCAGACTATATATTCCAAAGATGGCTGCATCGACGTATACCTACCATCCCTCCTGCCTCCCATAATAGGTGGGACCTGTGTTCCTCTTCATGTAGAATCCATGTGGGGACTTGTAATATCTCCTATCAGTGGCATGTGGCAGAGGTAGTATTCTGTGACTTCTCTAAGTAACTAAAGGTGACGTAGCTTTCACCTAGCGCTGTCTCTTTCTCTCTTTGGACACATGTCTGGGGACTCCTGAGCCAGCATCTACAAAGTCTAGCTCTCTTAAAACTGCCATGCTGGAGGGATCTTGTGAAGAACCTAGTCAGAGACACAGAGCTGCTCTGGGTCCCAGCTGATCCAGTCTTCCCAGACCAAGCAGGAGACATCTGACTGAAGAAGCCATTGTGATGACATCAGCGCCATCCACTATCTGGCTATGATCTCATGAGTGACCTGAAGCCAGAAATATAGATCCAAGTAGTTAACACACTAATTCCCACAGAAACTGTGAGAGAAAATAAACAATTTGTATTGTTTTTTTTTTTTAAAGATTTTATTTATTTATTTGTCAGAGAGAGAGAGAGAGAGAGAGATGACAAGTAGGCAGAGAGGCAGGCAGAGAGAGAGGAGGATGCAGGCTCCCCGCAGAGCAAGGAGCCTGATGTGGGACTCGATCCCAGGACCCTGGGATCACGACCCGAGCCGAAGGTAGCCGCTTAACCAACTGAGCCACCCAGGCGTCCCAACAATTTGTATTGTTTTAAGCCACTACAGTTTTGGGCTGACTGGTTATGCAGCCATAAAAAGTTAATATACACCCACCAAAAAACAAAACAAAACAAAGCAAAAACAGACATTGTGATCCACAGCTTACCTCATTAATTTCAGTACCATCTGCATTGTTATATACAATTCGATAACCACTGATCTTTCTTGACGTTGGGTCCCAGGCTAATCGAGCACTGTTAGAGCCAACATTGGAGATTCTCAGGTTTCTTGGTGGACTGAGAGGCACTTTGTAGTAAGTGGAAGAGAAAATAATTAAAATGTTAAATAACATACACCTAAAAAAGCCCCCCCCAAAAATCACCCCAGCATCTTTGATTTCTAAACGACTTACATATGAAAAATTTCACCCAGATAATAACTTACAACAAAGAAAATGAACAAATTAACAAAGAGAAAAAAACTTTCCTTGTAAGGAATGAATAGTATTAATAGGGTATACATGCTTAGAAATAAATAAGATTTAGGTACATTTTCTGTCTTTCTTCTCCAATCAATGCTATTATTACAACTTGCTATAAATAAGAAACCTAATGGATCAAAAACCAGGGCACCTGAAATTAAATCTTAGCTATTTCATTCAGCTGTCATTTGATGCTGGCAAAGTCACTCTGCTGTTCCTCTCCACAACTGCCTATGGGTAAAGCGAGGTTGATGGCCTCTGTCCTCTCTGCTTGGGTATCTACTAAGCCTTTCCATCTTAACCTGTCTAAAACCGATCTACTGATTCCTTCTGCCACCTCTTCCAACTTCTCTCTCAATCTCCCCCTCTGAGCAAATGGAAACTCCATTCTTCCTATTGCTCAGGCCAAAAATTCTTGAGCCATCCAATATTCAGGTTTCTGAACATATGTCACTTTCCCACTGAGACTCTCCAGGATCATCATCTGTAAAATAATGCTTCCACCCAAACGCTACCAAACTCCCGTCCCTGGTTTATTTCTTATACTGTGCTTTTATCGATCTACTATCTCTCTCCCTCCATATATTGTAACTTCAGAGGATTAGGGGTTAATTTTGTTCCCGGCATTATCCCCAATATAGCAAGTTCTCAATACATATTTGTTGACTCAATGAGTAGGAGTCCTGCCCTGGATAAATCCCACTGGCTTTGTGGGGCTACGTAAAAATGAACACTTGGCTGTTGCTTTAGAATTATCTAAAGAGGCATTGATATTTCTGCAGATTCTTGACTTTCAGTTCCATAGCTTTCTGTACTTCCTCAAGGGCCCTCTCCTGATTCAATAGGTTAAAATTTATCAATAATTTTTGAGAGTTTCATGAGCTGTTACAGGTTTATAGTAGAATCAATCGTTAAGGTTTCTCACATGCTCTACGAGTCTGAGATGTTCTGGAACTGAACATTATAACTCAGGTATCTCATTAAACCCTTACAACAGACAGCAAGGAGATTATAATATCCCCATTATATGTCATAAAATTGAGGTAACTTGTCCAAGGTCACAGTTAGTAGGAACAGAAGAGCAGTTAAAGTTTAACCCAGGCAATCAATCAATTGATTCACAAGCCTGTGAAATAGTGATGAGAGAGCCAGCAAAGCAAAAACCTAGAAGACAAATCATGACAGTTGTCAGCATTGCCACAAACTATGATGCTTCCTTGCCCAATTAGTGAAAAGATCAATTCTCTTGACTCATTCAATACATATTGACTATTTGGCAATAAAGAGCCTATAGAGTTTAGTGACTCTCTTAATACTTAAGGGGCTAGAGAGAAAGTATAGGAGAGAGAAAAGCAATATAATTAAGTGTTGTGTACACTTTGCTCCAAATTTGTTGGAGTTCTGTTAAATTCAGTAGTATGGTACAATGTCTAGTTCCTTACTGCATAAAAATGCCAGTCCTAGGAACAGGTACCCAGAGACATCTTTTTTTTTTTTTTTTTTAGGACCATCCCCCTCCTTTTTTTAATCAACTAGTACATTTCCTGCCACTGAATAAAATACACATTTTCTTAAGTTACAATTAGCTCTTAAGAGGTTTCAACCTAAGCCACTATTTCCAATTTAGAATCTCAACATTTATATGAGCTTTTATTCCAGCATTTTCTCTGAATGACTGAGCTGCTCACGTGTGGTTTCTTGGCCTGTAACAGGATCGCTGGCCTCTTCTCCAAACATGGCGTAAATTGTAACTGTGTACTCCGTATTGGGCAATAGCCCACTCAATTCAATATCTGTGTGGGTGTCACCAATTTTCATCTGAAAAGAACACATGTTATCAGATCACTAGGCAATGGGCACCACTGATGTTGCTCAGAGTGCAACTGAGCAAAGGTGAGACTTCATGGAATAAGACTTTGTCTCCGCACAACCCCTGAGTCAAATGCTTCAGCTATAATTTTTCATTGTCTGGTGTCATTTTATATTAGGAACAGATGCCACGGAACCACATAAAACTGAATGCACCCATGCATGCTGTTTTAGAATAACTCTTTACGTCTGGACAAGGAGTGATCTCAGCCAGAGTAACAGTGCCACCAATTTAGTCCTCAGGAGAGTGTGGGTGGAACTGAGTCAGAAATGTTGTCTAGAAAGAGTATAAGCTCTAGGCCAGCGAGCTGGGGACAGAGCCAAGTGGGCATCGCTCATCACTGGCTAATTCTAACCAGTGCCTTGGCTAGGTGCCCAGTTTTCACTTCAAGCCTGATTGAGCTGGACCAGTTTTGTTGCCCCATTCAACAAAGGGCCCCGTGCGCTTGGATTGCAAGTTCTTTCCAGGATGCAAAAGAGATCAATCCACCTTGACAACCAACGTGGCAATTTGCTTTTTGATTCCGGGATGACTTTTCTGACCCTTGGAGTCAAACTAGACAACATTCTCAGCTGTGTGCCAACTGCAGGACATCATGGCTTTATTTTTGTTTTGGAAGGAAGAAAACTATCTCCAGATTCAGTCTCCAGTCACACAACTGCCAATGCTGTTGTCAAATTAGAAATTTTAATTTTGAAGTATTTCCATCGATGTAAAATAAATGTAGAGAAAAGAATGTGATTCACCCTGATGCGTCGATCACTCAAATTTAATAAATATGAAAATGTTGTCATGTTGACTTCCAATCTTATTTTTAAAAGAGCTAATATATTCAGATAAAACAGTCCTTTCTCATTCTTTCTGTTTCTTTCCGTTCACTATCTCATTCTTTCTGTTCACTATCTCTACCCTGATGATACAGTGTACCTTCCTGATCCAGTTTTTTACTTCTACTATGTATGTATCTGTAAATAATAAGCAATTCTGTGTGTTCAACAAAGTACATAAATGGAATCCTATCGACATAATTTTTTGCAACTTTTTTTTCTGTCAATATGTTTCAAGGTTTATCCGTGTTAATGAGCAGGGATAGAGATGGCCTTATTAATTCCTTTGTGGTATTCTTTTGTATAAACATTCTGCTATTTTCCATCCCTCTGTTGATGAACATGTCAATCATTTGCAGCATTGTGTTTTGAATAAATGCTTGCATCCCAAGAAGCCTTGAAGGAGGTTTCCTTATGATATATTCTTTGAAAAATTATACATATCTTCAACTTGATGATATATTTCAAATTATTCTCTAAGGTAGCTGTACCAATTTACATGTCAATTTACATACCAATTTACATGAATGATTCTGTTTCCCATATGCTCCCTAATATGCAGTTATTACTAAACTCTAAAAACTGTTTGCTAATCTACTGGGTGTGAACTGGTATTCCTTTCTTTCTTATTTTTCTCCTTCTTGGTGAAGCTGATCATCTTTTAGCATCGTTTTTTAAGCCTCCCTTCTGCCAAAACAATTCAGATCACATTAAAGCCCAAATGAACTAAAGCTGTCTAAACCTTAGAAAGAAAGCACACAAACCAAAGGTCTGTTCCTGACACTCAGATTCACCATACTTTCGGCCCTAAACAGTTCTGTCACCAGAAGCAATGTTAAAGACAATGTTTAGACAATAGTACAGATTTGAGTTCTGAACTCCCTCTTGACCACTCTATCTGCCTATTCAAACACTCCCAAGTGTTACGGACATTTCCTCACCACTCCTTGAATATCTATGTTATAGTAATCATTCCCTATAAATTAAAAACAAAGACTAAAATGAATCATTTGAAAGTCAAAGATTCATCATTTAAAATGGAATAAATGCAAAAAAAAATCCATGCTAATACATTTTCCTACTTCTCAAATTGGTAAAATAAAAACTTTCTAAGTCGGTGTACCTACGGGGAAACAGTCATTTGTGAACTGCATACAGCAATATAAATTGTAACAAATTTCTCTAGAATCATTTGCTAATACTTAGCGTAAGCCTTCATAATTTGCATGCCCTTTGAAAAAAAGAAACTCCATTTCTAGGAATTTATCCTAAGGAAACAATCTGAAAACCTTGCAAAGTTATATGTTAAGAATGATCACAAAGGCGTATTTATACAACCCATTATCTAAATGCCCAATAACGTGAAATTAATTAAACATGACCTAGTACAAAACAACAGCGTAATACTATAGCATCATTTTAACAACCATCTAAAATATTATTTAATGGTATGAAAAGATACAATAAACAAAATGAAAACAGAGGATTACAAAACCATTCCCATTTGTTGTATTTTAAAAATGCATTAAAAAGGACTTCAATAAATGTTAACAATAGCTATTTCTAAGTGAGGGGATTACAAGTGATTTCCCCTTTTAACTAATGTGAATTTTCTAAATTTTATACATTAAAATTTTAGAATTAAAAAAATCCATTTTCAGGAAGTCAAAGATTCTAGGACTCTAGTAGGCAGCAGGTGGTTACCTCTTTTTCATCCCCAGCCAGACCCTCCGTGAGAGGAGCATAGAGGATCAAGTATCCCGACGCTCCAGGCACTGCATTCCATTTTGCCCTCAGACTGTTCTCAGTTACATCATAGAGTTCAAGGTCAGAAACCATGGGTAAAGCAACTGCAAGAGATTTTTTTTTTAATGTTCAGCCATTTATCAGTATGTTTGTCTATTTCAAAGTATCCAGGTGTTACTATCTACTAAATACACATAGCTTACTTTTCAGGTAATATTCATCCTTAAATAGAGCAACAGCTAGTTTCTTATATCCCACAGTGATGGGCACATTTCTCTGGAAGCCAGTCAAGAGCAAGGAGACTACTCTATATCTGACCACTGTTTTATGCCGCTTGCCAAGCATAGTATCTGCCATAAAGCAGCTGTTAAAAACAGTCATTGTGTCACGTAGTAAATGATAGAATGGGTGGCTGGGTGAACAAATCCATGAATGAATATATACCCATCCACTCAATCAGAGACAGTGAGGAGACATGAATGAGTCCGTAGTTAAATTAGTTCACAATACATATTCACTGAATACTTGTTTTTTAAGTGAATACATGTATTTTGCACCCTTCACCACCAAGGTTGCTCTCTCCTTATCAAAGCAGAGGTCTATAATATCCCTCTAAATACATAGCACCTGCAAACTGGACATACAGCACAGACCCATACGGCATAGACATCACACCCATTGCCTAGGAATTTGAGTCAGGACGGCCATCAATACAACCTGAGCAGAAATCCAACTTAAGAAAGGCCACCTAAGCATTGCCATACAAGGTCAGACGTGGGGTAGAATTCAATACATACGTGTGGTTTCGGTTCCCCGTAGGCCTTCACTAGCCGTGTGAGCATATATTGCGAAGACTGCTATCTGATATTCCGTTAAAGACATTAAGCCTTTCAACACCGTGGAAGACACACTTCCATCCACCACCACCTGATTAAAGAACAGTTCGAGAATGAGAGTAGGGAATATCTGACATGCAGAATTGAAACCAAAGAGCAAAATATCTCTAGCAAGAACATGTCATTTGATATTTTCTTATTTGTGCCACATCGTCTTTTCTACTGTGGCAGTCAATTCTCCTTCAATTCCTCCGGAAGTGATGCACCTTTTATGGAGTATGTCTAAAAGTCCCTTATTAAGTCATATCTAATGGAGAGTGTCTTTCCCAGGCTAATTGTTATCCTAACCACCTCCACTTAAAATAGTTGACATGCGATATTTTTCCATGGAGCTTTGGGAAGCATTTAACAGACTTACTAGTCATGAAAAAGATAGAAGTATTGGAAATACTCTGACTTCTTTTTTAGTCCAGACGACTTAAATCTTCCTGCTTTACATCTTGAACACTTAAAAAAAATTAAAAATCTTGCCATAATACGGAAGAATATTGTGAAACATGCTGAGGTCAACCAAAGGCTAGAACAACAAAATGTTTGAACTTCAAAAAAAAAAAAAGGGAGATTTCATCACATTTTAACATATTCCCTGTGATTCCTGCGTCAAAGGTAGGAAAAGGGAAAGATCCAATCAATCATCTGGCAATAGGCATTCTCTCCTGTGATGGCCAAACCATGAAAAAGGCCAGCCATGGATGCTTTATTATGGCTTCTCATTGCACTAATCTCCACAAATGGCCAGGAAATCCCAAACCTTGGAGGACTATACGACCGCATAATTTGGAACACATAGACTTCATTAAGGCAGACAATATAGACCACTCCCAAAGTTGAAAGAATACATGAATAGCAAAAAGGGGTTCTGGTCACATAAGGAACTACTGATTCCTTCTGCTTTAGAACTTGTTACTTTTAAAAAGGAAAAAAGTCAAAATAAGTTGTGTAAGAAATGAACACATGACCCGTTCTGAGGGTTATTGGATAGAGATGGGAGGAGAAGGTATGAATGCCATAACCAGAGAGATGGGAAAACGAAGTAGACACTTGGAAATGTATTTCAGTCCAATGAATTTTAAATGTCTGTGAGAGAATAATCTCCTTATACATGCACTTCTGCCTTGTCCTCACTACTGTGGAAGACTTGAAAGAATGAAAATAATGGTTTGAAAATATCGTCTCCTTATTACCTCGTCTGGTTTTCCTCCCCTGGCCGGGTAGTACACGACTCTGTATTTTTCCACTTTTCCTGGGGCATGAGTCCAGTTAACCATAAAGCTTCTGGCAGTGACTTCAGAAGTAATCAGCTCTGTAGGCGGCCCAGTGGTGGCAAGAGCTGAGGCTAAAGTATAGAAATACACAAAGTGAACCTCTCCCAAAATTACTTCCCATAAGCCTCGGAAATTCCATTAGTCGGAAATGACTATTGGTTTTGTACTACTTCTAAGATTTCATCTCTAGACAAATTGATTCAATTATTCATTCCTACATTTGTTCATGGAAACGTTTAAGTGCCTATTATGTACCGATCACTATGCTAGGTCCTGAGGACACGAACTTAAATAAGGCAGTCCTTGACTCTAAGAAACTTTCTTAAAGACGTTGCTATAGAATAATTAAAAAAAACAAAACCAGAAACATAACCCTGATGGAGCATGTATGTATCAAAAGGTACTCTCCTGAGCTCTTTAGAGGTATTATTTTCTTTAATTCTCAGTAGTTACTATTAATGTTCCCATTTTGTAGGTGAGAAAACCAAGGCACAATGAAGTTAAATAACTTGACCAAGTCTCACAATTAGTAAGTATCAGAGCTGAAGTTGATACTTGAGTTTTTGATATAAGAGCCTGTGTTTTTAAGCATCAGGACATACAGCCTCCTTATGGAAGACTTCAAGTCAACAAATGGCCAGTATCTAAAAGTAAAGAGAGAAGAAAAGACAACTAACGTATACTGAATGTTCACTATCAGTTAGACACTAGGTAAGCACTTTGTGTATGTTATACACATGTTAAAACAAATGACTCTATAAAAGATTTGGGACATATGAAGTTCAAACTCCTTGAACTTTAGGATTTCTTATCCTCTAGGGACTTATCCAAAGCAGCGTTAAGAACCATATTCATGAAGAAAAAACATAGTTACTGAACACTTAACTATGGCCAGAAACTATATTATACACTCTATCAACAACCACAGGTAGAGTTTTTTGTGGGAAAAATTGGTCTCTAAAGTAGTCTCATTAAGAAGCTCAGAGAATTGTATTCAAGAAACTACTGCTTGGCTGTCCGACTTAGTCCCAAGAGATCGGGTCCAGAGAAAGAGGAATGATGGAAGAGATGTAGCCAAATAGAATCATTCCGCACCCTGGATACAAAGAAAGCAGGAAATAAAACCAAATTCTCAAAGGAGGATCTGGATATTACCCTCTTCTCAGATCACAACCCTGTAGACCAGATATAACCTGCAGACGAATGATATCATGAGAGACAAAGGTTAAAAAATACTTGGTGGCTGTGCTTCCAGGAAGACAGAATTGATGTACTTTCCCCTATTATTTCTGCTAAGTACAACTAAAAGTTCTGGAAATTATGTAATAAGACAAGCATAAGAAGACACTGAAAGAAAGAAGAAAGTATATGGGTGAGGAATTGCAGGACCCAAAGAATGATAAAGTGATAAGTCCCCTAGGACATATGAAGTGAAAGTTTTCCTTTCACTTCATATGTCCTAGACATGAAGCTAAGCAATCCAGAATCTATTGATAAGATGACTGGACAGAGGGGCACGTGGGTGGCTCAGTGGGTTAAGCCTCTGCCTTCGGCTCAGGTCATGATCTCAGGGTCCTGGGATCGAGCCCCGCGTCGGGCTCTCTGCTCAGCAGGGAGCCTGCTTCCCCCTCTCTCTCTGCCTGCCTCTCTGCCTACTTGTGATCTCTCTCTGTCAAATAAATAAATAAAATCTTAAAAAAAAAAAAAGATGACTGGACAGAAAGATTAGCAAGGATATAGAACTCAACAAACCCATCAACCAAAGGGACCCAGTCAAATTTACAGAATATTCCACAGGACAATAGCAGAATACACATCTTTTTCAAGCATGCACAGAGCATGTAGCAAGATAACCACATCCTAGGACAGAAAACAAACCTCAGAAAATTCGAAACAATAAAAATCACAGAGTGTATTTTCTAATGCCAGTGAAATCAAACTTAGACTCCAATCACAGAAAGGTAAGAGAAAAACACCCAAACACTTTGAAATTATAAACAACCACTTCTAAATAATCCAAGGGTCAAAGAGGACAGGTCAAAGAAGATCAAAAACATTTTGAAATGAAATGAAAATACAACATATCAAAATTTGTAGAGCATAGCTAAAGCAGTGTGGAGAAGGAAAATTACAGCATTTAAGAAATTACATTAGAAAAGGAGGAAACATTGCAATTCAGTAATCCAAATTCTCATCTCAACAATCTGGAAAAGTAGGACCAAGATAAACTCAAAACCAGTAAAAGAAAATAAGAAAAATAAGAGCAGAAATCAATGAAATTAAAAACGGAGGAAAAATAGAGAAAATCAATGAAACCAAGAACCAGTTCTTTGAAAAGATTTTGTTTTTTGTTTGTTTGTTTTGTTTTGTTTTAAAAACAAACCTCTAGCAAGGCTGAGAAAGAAAAAAGAGAGCGAAGACAATACTTACCAGTATCAGGAAAAAAAACCACAGACTATCACTACATACCCTACAGACATCAAATGAATAATAAGGGAATACGATGAATAACTTTCCATACATATATTCTATAAATTCTATGGAATGAACCACTTCCTTGAAAAGCAGAAAGTCTCTCCCTAAGGTGGGGAATAAGGTAAAGATGTTCATTCTCATCACACTTATTCAACACAGTACAGGAAATTTTAGCCAGTGAAACAAGGCAAGAAAATAAAAAGCACAGAAATCAAAAGCAAAGAAATAAAAGTATGACTATTTG
Organism: Potos flavus; assembly: GCA_028534135.1. Taxonomy (NCBI): domain Eukaryota; kingdom Metazoa; phylum Chordata; class Mammalia; order Carnivora; family Procyonidae; genus Potos; species Potos flavus. The sequence goes on from CM052900.1 coordinate 13,582,813, forward strand.
CAAAGGATATGATTTATTGCCTACATAGAAAAATCCCTGAAAATCTAGAGAAAAAAATCCTAGAATTAGCAAATTCAAATAATAAGGTCATAGGACACAAAAGAAACATACAAAAACATAATTGTGTTCATATATACTCATGTGAACACCAAAATAAAAAAAATATAACTAAAATTCCTCAAAATAAAATTAAATACAGAGATGTAAACAGAACACAACCTGTATAGAACTTGTATCCTAAAATCTACAAAATGCTGATGAAGAAATCAAAGGATATCTAAGCAAATGGAGGAATTTACCACGTTCGAGGACTGGAAGAATCCATACAGTAAGGATGTCAGTTCTTCCCATGTTAATATTTAATAATTGAGAATTGATTTAATGCTATTCCTAACAAAATCCCAACAAGATTTTTTAATAGAATAAATATTTCTCTAATATTTATATGGAAAGGTAAAGTAAAATAATGAAAGCAGTTTCCAAATAGAATAAGGAAGTGGGAGAATTCAGTCCATTCAATCTCAAGACTTACATAGCTACAGGAAATTGAGATTGTAGGATATTAGAAGAGGGTTAGACTCATAGACCCAACAGAACAGAATAGAGAATCCAGATATAAACCCACACAAATTTGCCCAACTAATACTTGACAAAGGTGCAAAGCAATTGAATGGCAAAAATAGAGCATTTTTAGGAAGTAGTGCTGGAGTAATTGTATGTTGATAGGCGAAAAAAACCCAAACCTTGATCTAAACTTCAAATCTTTCGAAAACTTTAACCTGGATCATGAAACATAAAAATTTTGGAATAAAAATACAAAAGAAAATTTTTAGCATTTATGGCCAAAGGGTTAGACTTGATACCCAAAGTAATAACTATAAAATGCAAAATTAATAAATTGGACCTAATCAATATTTAAAACTTTTGGTCTACAAAAGACCTTGTTAAAGGATGAAAAGACAAGCTATAGTTTGGGGGAAAATAGTAACAAGCCACATATCTAAAAGAATTAGTATCTCGCATATAAATGAAGAATTGTCAAAACTCAACAGTTAGAAACTAAACACACACACATTCATCTAATTAGAAAATGGGCAAAAGATAAGAATAGCGTAAGAGCAAAGACAGATGTGAAATAAGCATGCAAAAAAGATGTCCAATTTCATTAGCCATCAGGGAAATGCACATTAAAACCACAGTGAGATACCACTACATACTTATCAGAATGCCTAAAATAAAATATAGTAAAAACAACAAATATTGGTGACAATGCACAGAAACAGAATCGATCGCACACATATATTGCTGGTGGGAATGTAGACTGCTGCAGCCTCCCTGGAAAACAGTGTGGCAGTCTCTTAACACTAAGCTAAGCATGCTGCTACAATGTGATACAGCAATCATGTGCTCTGGGCACGAAATGAAAACTTAGGTTCAGGCAAGAACTTATACATGAACATTCACAGCACGTTTGTTTGTAACAGTCAAAAATGAAAACAACTCAGATGTCTCCCTTTCTTTTTTTATAATTTTATTTTATTTAAATTAAATTAACTCACATACACTGTATTATTAGTTTCAGAGGAAGAATTTAGGGATTCATCAGTTGCATGTAACACCCAGTGCTCATTCTATCACGTGCCCTCCTTCATGCCCATCACCCGGTTAGCCCATCCACCTCCCCTCCAGCAACCCTCAGTTTGTTTCCTACAGTTAAGAGTCTCTCATGCTTTGTCTCCCTCTTGGATTTCATTTCATTTTGATTTTTCCCTCCCTTCTCCTAGGTTCTTCTGTTTTGTTTCTTAAATTCCACATATGAGTGAAATCATATGCTACTTGTCTTTCTCTGATTGCCTTTCAATGTGTTCACGGTTAAGCAGACTGTGGTTTGTTCATATCAGGGAATATGATCCAGCAGGAAAAAGGAAAGAGCTACTGATATATGCAACAAGTAGGATGAATTACCGGGAAATTATTCTGAATAAAAAAGTCAGTCCTCAACGAGGACATACCGCATAATTCCATTTACATAATATTTTCAAAATGAAAACTATTTAGAGATGGAGCACCGGTCAGTGGTTGTCCGGGGTGAGGGAGAGCTTGCGGCGAGGGACAAGTGAATGGGGCCATAAAAGGACAAAAGGAATGATCCTCACGGCGACAGAAGTGTTCTGTACTTTGCCTGGGATAGAGTACTGGAGTTTTGCAATATGTTACCTTTCAGGGGAACTGGCAAAGCAGACACGATCTCTCTCTACCTTATTTCTTACAACTGTATATGAATGTACAATTACCTCAAAATCCAAAGTTTAGTTAAAAGCAAACCCCCATGATGGTCTAAATCCAACACCATGGAGAAAATGATCTAGTGCTTAAACTACTCCTTCCTCAGTGGGCTCTTGGTATATTCCCTTTCTACTCTGATGATTCATGTCTTAGGGGAATAAAGGGCTCTGTTTAGAAAGTCAACATGAAAAATGATAAGAATTTTCATAGTCCACGATAGACTTTTGGGCAGAGTAATATCCACATGCACAGAAGGACCGCCTTCGGTTCCTCGCTTTACCTTTGATCTCCCTGTCCTGTTCTTCCACCCGGGAGCAGACGGTCCTCGTCAGGCTCTCCACAACTGTGTGCATCAGGTCAAATTCGGCCACATTGTACACATGAGTGCTGTCTGGTTCAGAGGCGATCTCCCGCAGTTCATTCTCATCCGCGTTTTTCACCCCTTGCATTGAGGACAAGAGGGAGGGTTGTGACATTCGTGCCCCCTTTGAGAAACCAACCTCCGTGAGCCTGTTCTGAGCCCATCGCCACCTGCCCCTGCAATTGAAGCATCTACTACTTTACACCGTGAGATGTTTTCTTAAAAATCACCTTCAGCATCATTTTTAAATGATTACATCCTAATTTTGTTCAGTGTATCTTAACAGGAAGATGCATTAACGAAACTAACTTCTGTCTTGCGTGAAGAGTGCAGAAGCAGTAGTAATTAAACCAGCATTCTAAACTATCAACTCCTTAGGTTTCAATTTCTAGAAAATAAGTTCACTTAAATTAAGAGCTACCATTAGAATAAAAATTATAGATATAAAAGTATCATTATTACTATTTATGGTATTATATAGCATTAAGAGCAAGCTTGGAAAAAAAATTTTTAATATATTCAAGTACAACAGGCTGACTAGTAATATGGCAATTTGGCTAAATGCAAATAGGCAAGCTCTGCTTCTCCCACAACCTTTGTGGAATTCCACTGCTACAAGTCAAGCACAATGCTGCGTGTTTGGAATGCAGCAGGGAACAGAGTGAGACAGAAAATCATCAGCTCCCATGCAACTTTCCCAGTCTATCTTAGCAGTGGATGCTAACACTCAGAGTGAACCCACTACAGCCCAGGAACTGTGGTGCTTTATGTGTATGAAGACATTTAATCCCCACAACCAACCCTATGAGTTTGGCACTGTTGTTTCCCCCATTGTATTATCAGTAAGGTGCTGCACAGAGAGGTTAATTAACTTACTCAAGGAAACCCAGCAGGAAGTATACAGCTGGGATTCCCACTGGGTAGTCTAGATCCAAAGTCATAGGCTCTTAACTACTAAATCATGCCACCTCTCAGAGGATTGCAAATTAAAATGAGTAAGTGAAATTATAAACAGAAAAGGAAGGCACAGGGTTGGGTTTTATGGGTGTGGAGGTAGATTTCTCTTCCCCAGGCTTCAGCAAACAAGGAGCTTTTCTTTATAAATCCGTCATCACTACCATCTAAGGGTATTTTTTTTAAAGGGTACTGTGGAAGCAGGGAAGGGAGATTACCTAGGGCAACATGAATGACTTCTCAGATGCCTGGTTGTGCCATTTGATTTATCTTCCAACCCCGACATATTAAGTGACAAAGTGTGAGTTGTCTCTGAACTATGTGCTTTAGGGGGTTATAAGATAATAAATACTAGTGCTTTCCAGGTAATTTCCAGAGAAAAAGTCCAAATTACATCTGTGAGTTCACTTCAACTTTTGTTTATAAACTCGTCCATTCATTATCAACGAGACCACAGAATGGAAACAAAACACAGAAATTAATTCCATTAGTTTGACATCTAAAAAGATTTCCTCTGTTGGACAAAATGATAGTAAAATTAAAAACAAAAATTAGATCAATTTCTCTGATGTTTCTTGCCTGAAGGGCTTCAACAAAAGCTTCTAACATGTACAGCTGGATCTGTGTACATAGGAACAAAAACACCAAGTACATGAAGAGACAATGAACTTAATGTCAATAACGCTTTTGATGGCTTTTAGGTAAAACCAACAAGTTTGTATTCATGTAAGAATATTCTAAGAAAAAAGGACCCCTAACAATAACAACAAAAAGTATATTCTAGAGAAGATAGCCCCAAATCTCTACTCTCTCTCTCTTACCTTTCCAAACTAAATAGTTTGTTGCAAACAGTTTGGAAAAGAGAAGAAAAGGTCATCATGACTTGGAAGGAATTCATTCTGTAAGGATTTTGCCTTCCTCACCTCTGTGTCCCAGCACCCACTACAACGCCAGGCACAGAGCACAGAAGCACAACCTTCTTGAATGGAACCCTCTATAAACCACATTTCCAGGAGAAAATCTAGCAATGGGTCAGACAAATTATTTCTTATTTAGGGATTTTGTTTTGTTTTGTTCTGTTTTGTTTCAGTTGGTCTCTACTTAATAAAAGATCTTCCTACTACCTAAGAAACTATAAATATTTTCATCGAGAGCAAAGTTGCATCATCTAAATGTTTTTGCAGTTATTCTGAATGCGTGCCCCATGTATCCTTTTCCACAAAAATGATAACTTATAAAGAGTTCATCTCAAAGAAATAATACCACATCTCTAGAACTTTGTACTTTCTAAGTAGCTGCAGGACCTGAATTCCTTGAAAACGATAAGCTGGTCTCTCCCTATACTACCAGAGAAGAGATTGCTATAAAGCAATACTAAAGAGAAAGTCCTGGGGCACCTGGTTGGCTCAGTGGGTTATGCATCCCATCCGACTCTTGGTTTCAGCTCAGGTCATGATCTCAGGGTCACGATCTCAGAGTTGTGAGATCAAGCCCCAAGTTGGGCTCTGTGCTCAGTGTGGAATCTTCTTGAGATTCTCTCCCTCTCCCTCTGTCCCTTCCCCCCCCCAACATAAATAAATCTTTACCAAAAAAGAGAGAGAAAAAGCCCTCACCAGTTGAAAGCTAACAAACATGTACCTAACCTTTGCATGCTACTTTCTGCTTTTCACATTTTATGGATGGTGTCTCATCCAGAGAGCCTCACAGCCTCACGGTGTTCGTAGAGGTAGTTACAAGGTACATAAAAGTTACCATCACTTCCATCTTACATGTAATGAAGTTGGGCTCAGATCACAAGGATGGCTACTGACTAGAGTCAGGACTAGAAACTGTCCAGGTCCCTTGGCTTTCAATGAAGTGCACTTTGCATTACATATTTTTTAACTGGTTGGGTGTCTGTGCCCATGATTGAAGTAGGACCATGAATAGCACATACCTATGGCGAAGAGTTCGACCCCAGATTCACGGAGGTTTCTAGATGGTGGGATAATATCATCTTGGGACTTTCCATCTGTGATCAAAATGCCAATTTTGGACACTCCAGTCCTTGCTCCTGCTTCTGGTTTAAAGCTATTTTCAAAAATGTAGCTCAAAGCAAGACCTGGGAGGAAACAAGAAAAAATAAACACAAACCAATCACCTCTAATAAAAAGCCTCCCAATTCTGCAAAATGTAACCACAACATAAGTCACTTATTGAGCTAAAAGTTTCTTTTATTAGATATGAATTTTCATCTTCATTTTTGAAATGACCTTTTTCTCGACAGATCTGATGAAAACTTAAAATCCATCAGAAGAGAGGTAATATGAATAACTGAATAGTCCATCATTTTGGAAACTAGCATTTATAAAGAACATTAAGTTCATGGCCAGTTGATGTTGACAGATCTGTGTACAAGAATATGTAAACCTTTATAATTTAGGATGAAGCAGGAATACCCACACAGAAGCAACAATCCCAAATATTATCAAAAATTTGTTTACGATGGTCTGAAAAACCAAAAATTCTCTCACTCTTTTTTTAGGGATAGTAGAGGCAGATCCAAAATGATCACTGAATTCCTGCCTTTTGAGCATGACACTTTTCATCCAGAAAAAGAATAAGAAATGCTGCAATATCGTTATAAGATTTGTGGTTAGTGAAGTTTTTTGTTGTATTAACAAAAAGACTATGCCTCAAACTGGCAAAGCAATTATCAAGATTTCTGTGATTTACTTAAAAGTCAACAATGGCATCGTTACTATTTAAAATGAGCATCTATCTGCATTGTGCATCTACAGAAGGAAAGAGCAGGTACTAAGGTTAAATCCTGTGACAACCCCTTGTGTCTGGAATAATTATAATCTAAATATTCTTACAGTCCTTGTTTACCAAAAGTACTGGTGATCCAAAGATCCATAAAGATTTTTAGGATAACTACTGATTGCAGAATAAGGGCAAAGAAAATACCTTCCTTGAAAATAAAATTTAAAAATAAATAAAGAAATAAACGAGATAGAAATTTGTTTTCATTTAAATGATGGGGTGGCTAGGGGCGCCTGGGTGGCTCAGTCGGTTGAGTATCCAACTCTTAATTTCAGCTCAGGTCATGATCTCAAGGTCCCAGGATCAAGCCCCATGTCAGGCTTCACGCTCAGGGCAGAGTCTGCTTGGGATTCTCTCTCTCCCTTTCTCTCTGCCTCTCCCTCCCCTCAAGCCCTTTCTCTCTGCTTCTCCCTCCCCTCAAACTCTCTCTTTCTCTCTCTCTCTCCAAAATAAATAAATAAAATCTTTTTTAAAAAATAATTAATTAATTAAAAAAATAAATGATGGGGTGGCTAGAGGAGAAAGCAGGTGACAAGAGGAAAATGAACTGGCAAAAGCTAAGACTGCCACAGCTAAGACAGTCCCCAAAGACTGTCAGCCTCAGCTTCGCTCCATCTCCTCCTAGCCCAGCCAAGCCCTTCTGGGGACATTCATGTAGCAAAAGGAATGGCGTGTTTGGGTCTTAATTCTTAAGGCGGAGTTTCAGAAAAGAGTCATCTAAGAATTCCAGATTTTAGTTGGGTTTAAAAATACTATGCCAAGTCTTACAAAGTGGCAGAATGAAGAAATGAAATGAATCTTTGGCAAGATAAGTTGCTAAAAACATGAAACATACCTGTTAGTGTATTTCCTCCCTTATAGGGTAGATTTCGGACCGCTTCGATGACCTCATCTTTCGTGCTGAAGGCATTCAAGTGCCATTCTATTCGGGGGTCACCGCTATACTGTGCAAGACCTGGTAAAAGAGATGAGACAGCCCACCCAGAAATGATAGATTACTCAAAGATCTAGTGAACTATTGGTGAAACCAGAATCATAAAGGGCCTGATCTTTATAGCAATTCTTTCTCTGCTTCACTATTCAAAAAGAATTCTTGGCATCAATTTAAGGAATTAGTTTGGACATAATCTTGGGGCAGGAGGAATGTACATATTTTCTAGCCATTTAGAAGTGAGCACCTAATTAGGTACTTGGTATTTAAAAAACAAATCTGATTGTATTTGTAGATAAAAGGTCTAGATTTACTGGTTCATTTTTATCCTCAAAGGAATGATTTTCCTTAATGGCTATATCAAAATGAAACTGAGACTCTATAGGATAAAGTAGGATATACTTCTCTAAGATTTATAACTTTTTTTTTTTTATCTTGGCTAGCATTAACTTGGCAAGATTATTTTGTACTATAAAACTACTTCCAATTTCCAATTTTCTTAGTTCAAAATTCCACTGGATTCAGCTGTTTCTTTTAAATAAAAAGAAAACTTCTACTTAAAAAAATTCTTAAACCCGTTGCAACTTTAAAAGTTATTATTATTACTAGGCAGGGAAGATTTTGACTTTTTTGAAAATTAAAATGTGTTCAATAATTAATCAAATGACAGCATCATTCAGCGTAAATTAATAGGAATAGATATTTATTGATCCAAACTTGTGCTCTTAGGAATATCACCATAGCTGATCCTGTAATTCTGAAAGCTGCTCTCTAAAGTTTTTGAAATCTCTCATGATGCTTCCCAGCATATTTACACTGACAGCTGACTTCTGCTAATAACATGTACCAATACGTGTCTTCTCTGAGCCCACGTTGAAGGCTGTCACCAGGTTTTCCAAGAAAAGCCGAACCAGTCTGAAGTTGAATCTTCCAATACTCCATGAACCATCAACCAGGATCACAATATCAGCAATGGCCGGAGTTTCACAGAAAAAGTTCACTTCTGCAAAGCACAACCCAGAAAAATATATCACTGCCGGAACTAAAAAAAAAAAAAGTGATTCTATTTTATATCTTTCCGATAACTTAGTGCTAATAATACAAGAAAGTTCCTATGAAAGCAACCGTGTTTTTACAAACTTTCCCTTAAACGCATTCTTACTAGGAAAAAATTGTGGTAACAGCTGGCAACAGAGTGAGTGTTCTGGAAATAGTTAGCAAAACACTGGCAGGTTCACACCGTTCTGGCAACTCAAGCCTTCTGTGTGTTTTAGAGAGTAGTGTCTGAGAAAAATCATCCAGCTCTGGGCTTTAGCCTGTAGATTCTTTCCAGGAAAGGTCTTAGCAACCAGTGTGAGGCAGTCAGCAGAGATGGGACGATGGCCAGAAGGCAGAGAGGCGGCTCTCCTGTTCTGATAAGTTATCCTGGCGGAAGTGATAGAAACGAAATAGGGGCTTCCTGAATCCAAGGAAAAGTCATAGCCATGCATTTAATCTAAGAAAGGTACACAATGTGATGTGAGGAGCACTGGGTGTTACATGCAACTGATGAATTACTGAACTCTATACCCGAAACTAATGATGTACTATAAGTTGGCTAATTGAACATAAATAAAAATTAAAAAATAGAAAGGTACACAGACATTGACTAAAGTAGGAAGGGTTCGTGGAAGAAGAAAATGGGAAAAGGGCCCAGGAGTTTCCCCACATTTAAATTCTTTCGCATATTGCATCCAGGTGACAATAAAATTTTGTCCCTAAAAATCATTTAGTAATTGATTCTTGAAATGGCTCAATTAGGCTTTAGAATAAGGAGGTAGAAAAAGAGGCCCAGAAGCTGGAGTGACACTGCCCTAAGCTTCACCCTTAGAGAAAGTCTCCGCTGGAGTGATCTTTGCAACAAAGGAAGAGGCTGTCTGATGAAAGGTAGGTCTGTGCTAGACTAGGTGTCACCCAGAGCCAGGCTACTAAAATATTCTTAATGTATTTCAGAACCTTTAGAATTCTGCAGTATTGTTAGTACCTTTAGTAGCATTACTTCATACTCTAGTTTGTGCTTCCAAATGGGCTACTGAACTTTGCTCAATGTTCATATTAGGACTACTGATCATGAATAGTGTGTGTGTGTTTCTTTGGGTTCATTCAACTTCTTGAAATTGCCCAGCTAATTCCTATCTCATTTGTTTTCTAACATTAAAATGATAATAAAGGGGCACCTGGGTGGCTCAGTGGTTTAAGCCTCTGCCTTCGGCTCAGGTCATGATCTCAGGGTCCTGGGATCGAGCCCCGCATCGGGCTCTTTGCTCAACAGGGAGCCTGCTTCCCCCTCTCTCTCTGCCTGCATCTCTGCCTACTTGTGATCTCTTTCTCTCTGTCAAATAAATAAATAAAATCTTTAAAAAAACAATGATAATAATATTTGAAATACAATGCAGTTAATGTAATGGGATGAAAACATAGAAGTGTTTATGAATAAATTGAATATATCTTTCCCCCAGGGGAAAAATAATCAACCAACTATGGTTGGAGTAGGCAATTCAATAGACGCCCCTGAACCTACTAGGCCACATTATTCTAAAAAAATCTTGTTGTTGTTGTTTTCCCCCAGACATAAATATGCATGGGATACCTAGATCCTTTTACCAGAAGGGGAAAAAAATGTACTTGCCAATGAAATAATCAGATACTCATTATGGAAGCTGAACAGTACAGCTCAATAAATCCAAAGTTTATATATTACATTTTTGGGCACCAAATCTCCCTTCTTTAATAATCAAATACAAAGCCACTACACTGAAGTATTCTAAAACAGAATTACTGCAAGAAGTCATGGGATAATAATTAATTTGGTTTTTGGAAATAATCAGGGAAAATTGAAGTCTTTTGAAACTTTAAGAAACTATCCCTCTCAGTTTTTATGGGGAAACTTACTGCAAATGGAGAGTCCTTTTCTTTATTTTCCAAAACTATTGGGGGGATACTGTTTCACTTTTTAATAAATTGAGTGCATTGTATATGAGGTCTTAGAAAGCGAACAATTTCTCCCTGCTTATTTTGAAGAAGACTATGAAAACTGACATTTTATGTGAGAGCAAAAATAAATGAGCTACAGGAAACAAACTGAGAGTTGCTGGAGGGGAGGGCGGTGGGGAGGGATGGGGTGGCTGGGTGATGGACATTGGGGAGGGTATGTGCTATGGTTAGTGCTGTGAATTGTGTAAGACTGATGAATCACAGACCTGTACCCCTGGGGCAAATAATACATTATATGTTAATTAAAAAAAAAAATGAGCTACACTGAAACGCAGCAATCTGGATAAATCTTAGCAACATAGTGCTATTTGGTGGGTAGCAAAATTTGGTGGGGGGAAATAGAAATCCCAAAAGATTGCTATTAGCATGATATCTTTTTATAAAGGTAAAAATAATTAATGTAATAGTTAGTACTCCCTTTTTAGAAATCTATATGGATGCCGTAGATCTATGTTTATCTATGATGACAGAATCCAAGACGGTGATTGTCTTGGGTGAGTAGAACCAAGAAATTGGGGTGGCAGAAAAACCCTCTGGTAATATGTGGGTTGTGGGCAATCTTAGCTTTTCTGGGGGACAGAGGGGTTTGAGTGATTATTGCCATTAAAAAATAACAAATTAGAGGCGCCTGGGTGGCTCAGTTGTTAAGTTTCTGCCTTCGGCTCAGGTCATGATCCCAGGGTCCTGGGATAGAGCCCCGCATCGGGCTCCCTGCTCAGCGGGAAGCCTGATTCTCCCTCTCCTATTCCTTCTGCTTGTGTTCCCTCTCTCACTCTGTTTCTCTCTGTCGAATAAATAAAAAATAAAAAAAATTTAAAAAATAACAAATTAAGTAACTAATCAAAAATAATCCTACCTGGAATTCAGAAAATATCGACTAGAAAAATAATTTTGGTGTTTATATCATACAACTTAAACACCAAACCTTAAAGACAAGGCACAAGTCCACGTACTTCATTTGAAATTAAGGCCTCTGTATGCCCTGTTTTCTAACTAAAGACCAGCATGTGTTACATCGGCAGAAAGATGCAGTTTTTAAGATGTTGTTGGATTTTGGAAGTCAAAACATATCATTGGTTTTGCATTTCAAAGCATGATTTTTCTTCAAGATTAGTGCAACACACTTGGGAGCTGTGGAAACAGTATTTTTTTTTTAAAGTCCTTAAACCCTGATTATTAGCTCTAAGACCTATCCAAGCACAGGGATGCTAAGGGCTATTTCCCACTGTAGCAGGCACAAACACAGCATGTCCAACTCCACTAAGATTCAGTGTAGGCAGAACAAACTTTGTATATAGTTTGTGTGGGGCGTACTCTGTCAAGTGTGTTTGTGCCCAAGGCAGACCAACGTTCAAACACTTGGGGCAAGGGGTAGTTTTAAATTTGCCATGTTCAAGTTCAATAATCACACATCTCAAACATGACTCCAGCTGCTCTAGTGAATCTTTTAAAATATGTATTCAAATTTTATTAAATTTTGAGTGTCCTCTGAGTGCCTGGGTAGCTCAGTCAGTTAAGCGTCTACCTTCAGCTCAGGTCATGATCTCAGGGTCCTGGGATCGAGTCCCACATTGGGCTCCTTGCTCAGTGGGGAGCCTGCTTCTCCCTCTCCTCCCCGACTCCTGCCCTCTGTTGCTATCTCTGTCTCTCTCTCAAAGAAACAAATAAAATCTTTTAAAAAATAATAATTTTTGAGTATATTCAAATCTTATTTAAAAGTGAGAGCCCTGATTCAGCACTGATGACAAATGATATCTCCTTCCACTGGAAAATAGGTTACCCTTGTCTGCAATCTCAAACAGAGAGGGACCAGTTAGAAAAACAAAAAACAAAAAAACAAAAAACCTAATGTTGAATCTTAAAATGTGTAAAGGAATCACGTGGTAGAAAACCAGACACCCCTGGGAACCCGGAAAAATGGCATGTAAAACTCTGTAGCCAAATGTATTTTAAAAATGCATTTAAAAAAAATGCATTTAAAAGGGAGAAGTGCATGTCCACATTAACCCAACTATGGGAAGAGCCCAGATGTCCAACCACAGATGAATAGATAAGGAAGATGTGGTCTATGTATGCAATGGAATACTACTCAGCCATCAAAAAAAATGAAATCTTGCCATTTGCAATGACATGGATAGAACTGGAGGGTATTATGCTAAGCAAAACAAGTCAGTCAGAGAAAAACAAGCATCATATGATTTCACTCATATGTGGAATTTAAGAAACAAAACAGATGAACATGGGAAGGGAAGAAAAATAAAATAAGATGAAAACAGAGAGGGAGGCAAACCATAAGAGATTCTTAACTATAGGAAACAAACTGAGGGTTGCTGGAGGAGGAGGGGATGGGGTAACTGGGGGATGGGCATGAAGGAGGGCACGTGATAGAATGAGCACTGGGTGTTATATGCCACCAATGAATCCCTGAATTCTACCTCTGAAACCAATAATAGAATATATGTGAATTAAATTGAATTTAAAAAAAAGATCCCCTCTCCAAAAACCATAAAATCCTACAGTTTTATTAGTTATCAAGCTCCAAATCAGCCTAGCAGTCAAATATGACTGTGAGTTCTTAAAATCAAATTATAAACAGTTTATTGGTAAAATAAAAGTAAATAAATAAAAGGGATAAGTACCTATCCTTTCATTGTTAAAATTGTATTCTGTAATTAATTATTATAATAAAATAAATCCTTTTGGCCCTCCATATTGTACTTAATGTTAAAACAAAGGAGCAGGGAAAATGCTTTCTTGAACTGTATTTTAATTCAGCTCATTGCTTAACCACGGACTTCATCTAAAACGCGATTCTGAAAATGCAGGGAGTGTAAAAAGAAAAAAAAAAAAGCTAAGCAGCTGATGGCAAGCAAAGGAAAGCACCCAATCTATGGGTTACATCACAAGCCTAACACTGAGGTCACAGATGGCATCAGAAAGAGTGGCTCCTGGAAAACAACGGCCCCCTACCTGAAAGTTACATACATCGTGACATTCGACGTTAAGCCCTCCACACTCACCTATGTTTTCAGATCCCACAACAGCTCTAGGACACAGGTACTATTTTTATCAGTCCCACTTCCAGCCAAAAAGTATGATACACATGGACTGAGTGATTTGCCCAAGAGGTCACACACTGAAGAAGTGGCAACACTGGGGTTTGGACCCCAGTATCATGTCTTTAGAATCTAAGCTTTTAGGGGTGCCTGGGTGGCTCAGCCATTAAGCAACTGACTCTTGATTTCAGCTCTGGTCATGATCTCATGGTCTCTGGAGATCGAGCCCCACATGAGGCTCTGTGTTCAGCAGGGAGTCTGCTTGAGATTCTCTCTCCCTTGGGGTGCCCGGGTGGCTCAGTCGGTTAAGTGTCTGCCTTTGGCTCAGGTCATGATCTCGGGGTCCCGGGATTGAGCCCTGTATCAGGTTCCCTGGTCGGCAGGGAGTCTGCTTCTCCCTCTCCCTCTGACCATCCCCCCACTGATTCTCATTCTCTCCCTCTCTTAAAAAAATAAAATCTAAGCTTTTAGCCAAAAGTCTATATAGACTTCTTTAAAAAAAAAAAAAAAAAAAAGATTTTATGTATTTATTTGAGAGAGTGACAGCACCAGTCGGGGAAGAGGCAGAGGAAGAGGGAATTTCAAGCTGACTTCTTGTTGGGCATGGAGCCAATGCAGGGCTCGATCTGAGGACCCTGAGATCATGACCTGAGTCTAAAGCAAGAATCAGAGGCTTAACTGACTGAGTCACCCGAGAAGCCCGTGGGCTATATAGACTTCTGTAAGACACTCTACATCACATGAATGTAGAAAGCAGAAGAAAAGTCTCCAATATGAAGGGGTGTCCCCACAGAACTGGCCCTTGCTGTGACCGCCACAGCTGGTATGTGCCATTTGCAAGCATTTCCAATTGTCTGTCTAAACCTTTTTCCCTTCCAAATGTAATGCACTTAGTACTTAAATAGCCCATGCAAAAAGCATCTCTTTAACAGTCACTTTATACCAATTTTATTGTGCTTCTGACCTGAAAGAATTTTGTGTTGAAAATACAAGTTAATTCAAGCACCTCTACCTGTCCACAGGGGCTATACTCCAAGCCAATTCCTCCAGAACCAAGCACTGAACCAAAAACTGAACACTCCCCAATCGCCCACTGCCCCAGGGTTTTTAATGAAAGCTTTTCAGTGGATCACAAGGAAAAAAAAACAAAAAAACACCCTGAATTAGTATAAACCAGTCTCCCATAAACTTGTTTATTAATTTGATACTATGAGACTAATTTCCTGGATAAAATTTATTTACTTATTTATTAAATATGTATTTAATATTTACTATATACCAAGCACTGTTCTCAGCACTCAGGAACACAACAAAGTTCTTCCCTCCCAGCTACTTAAATTCTTAGTAACAGGAAACACACTCCAGCAAAACAACATGAGTTCAGATTTTTTAAAGGGCTTTATAAAAATAAACATGATATAAAGAGTAATTGTGTATGGGGGGAGGTGTTACTTTGGTGAGAATAACATGAAATTACCAAATTAAAAGTCTTCCTTTTAGGGCGCCTGGGTGGCTCAGCTGGTTAAGCGACTGCCTTCGATTCAGGTCATGATCCCAGAGTCCCGGGATCGAGTCCCATATCGGGCTCCCAGATCCGCAGGGAGTCTGAATCTCCCTCTGACCTTCTCCCCTCTCATGCTCTCTCTCACTCTCTCTCTCTCAAATAACTAAATAAAATCTTTTAAAAAAAAGTCTTTCTTTTACACCATATTATTCTTTTTGTTCTAATAGCATTCAAATTAACAACCTAATTTGGCTTCTATAGAAATATTTACAATGTATTCATGGATAAGTGTTTACCAACATAGTTAATGAAAAAACAAAAGAGAGAATTAACAAAAGCAGACTTTTTCTGTCAGGCAAACTCCTATGCATCCTTCAAAACCCAGGTCACACCTCACGACTGCATGCAGCTTTTCCAACAGTCCTCAGACTCCTTATCTGCCCCTAACTACTGCCTCTGCATTTGGACATGGTTTGCTGTATTCATAACACTGAACTATTATGATTTGTTTCCATTTCTATCTCCCTGGTTTGACTGAACTCATTGAGAGAAGAGAAATTTACATCTTCTCTTTTTATCTCCTTTGTCTGGCTCAGCTCTTGGCATGAAGTGCATCAATGAATGTGAAGTACATTGAATTGTGTTGTTAAAAAGGAATTCCTCGGGGCGCCTGGGTGTCTCAATGGGTTAAAGCCTCTGCCTTCGGCTCAAGTCATGATCTCAGGGTCCTGGGATCGAGCCCCGCATCGGCCTCTCTGCTCAGCGGGGAGCCTGCTTCCCCCTCTCTCTCTGCCTGCCTCTGCCTACTTGTGATCTCTCTCTCTCTCTCTCTGTCAAATAAATAAATAAAATTTAAAAAAAAGGGAATTCCTCTTTTCACATAATTTATACCTCCAGTAAGGCACTAGAAAAATAAACCATGACGGCTCAGTTAAACATGGTCTCTCTTCCCACCCTGGCTCACTACCACACGGGGAAATTGGATTACGGATATTTAGGGATCAGGGACATTGTATCAGACTTGCCTGTCTTCCTTGCTATTTTTCAAAGGCGGGAGGTGAAGCTGAACGAAAGGAGAGCATGCACTATTTTTACTCACATTATCTCAATATGCACTCAGAAAATCTCACGATGATTTTCACCACAACTGGTCGGATTCATTTAGTGGCTTCAAATTATTTTTTCTATGCCACTAGCAAAATACCTAGCTAGGCCATTTATTAACCAAGACATCTGAAGGAAAACTGCGGTCACAGAATAATTTTTCACTTAAGGCTCTCATGAGGGTAAGTGCAGATTTCCAAACCGAAAGCTCACTTCCCAGATTGGCTTCAGCTACGTCACGGACAATTTTTTTTTTAAAGAGTTAACACTATTTTACCAATGGTTCTAAAAAGGGCTTCGCAATACATTGGCACATTCTGGTTCTTTCAACGTTCTTGGGGGTGCCATTATTGTCCTCATTTTTTAGAAAAGAAGCTGAAGTTCAGAGAGACAAGTGAATGGAATCAGTGGTTACACCACAGTCAGGACTGGATGCCAGGTCTTCTAAAGGTTTGGTCCAACGTGGCTTTTTCATCAGACCATGTACCGCCATCATAGAAAATGTCCTCACATAATGCGACATGGATGGTCACTAGTTGCCAATCACATTAATGTTACAAGTTGTCCATCTAGCAGGTGGGGAGCAGGAGCTCATCTCAGTTGTGTTTGTTCGCATGAATCAGAGTGAGCTTAGCACTCATTTAGTCCAGTCTTAGTGAAGACTTCCTTTCTGAGCATCCTTGACAGATGACTACCCTACCTAAAACAGCACCCTTCCATCACTCTCTTCCTTTATTCTGTTTTTATTTTTTTTGCAGGATTTCTTACTCTCTGGAAATAGGATATGTAGTAGAATGGTTAAAATTTTAGGTATCAACTTGACTGGTCCACAGGGTGCCGGACATTTGGTTGAATGTTGTTCTGGGTGTGTCGTGAGGGCTGTTTCAGGATGACATTAGCATTTGAATCTACAGACTGAGTAAAGTACATTCCTCATCCAATTGACTGAAAACCTGAGCAGAACAAAAGACGGAGGAAAAGGGACCTGCGCCTGCTGAACTGCCTTGAGCTGGAAGAGTGGACCTGATCTGAACTTTGGCTCTTCTTGGACCCCGAGCCTACCAGTTTTCAGACTATAACTTACACCATCAGCTCTCCTGTGTCTCCAGCTTGCTGACTGCAGACCTGGGGACTTCTTAGCCTCCAAAATCACGTGAGCTTATTCTTATAATAAATCTCTTTATATCTATACATATGTCTATATCCATATATATATATAGACAGAGATAGGTATAGATGGATATTGATATAGATATATAGTTATACAGTTATTATAGTTACATAGTTACATATACATGTAGTTATTTATTTATTGACTGCAGCAAACAGTTGTCATTGCTTCCCTTTTTTACAATAATAAAAAGACCTGCCATTTAGTGACTGCTTTCACCAGAAGCTTTGCATGTAACTTTCCACTTAAGCCTGATATTAATTCTACAAGGTAGGTGTTCTTCTCACTCGACTGAAAAAGAGACGTTAGAAACTTAGAAAGGCTAAGTAACTTGCCCATCATGACACACTGAGCAGGTGGAAAAGCTGAAATTCAAATCCAGGACTGACGCCAAAGCCTGAACCACTGAGCTATTGTCCCTATGCAACTCTCTTCACAGAAGTATTTGCAAGGAAGGAAGGGAAAAGGGAACGGAGGAATAAGGAAGGGAAGAATAAGGAAGGGAAGAAGGAAGGAAACAATAAAGAAGGGAGGGAGGGAGGAAAAAAGGAAGGAAGGAAGGAAGGGGGAAAGGAAGGAGAGAGGGAGCCATTAAAAAGAGCATGAGGCTGCCTGGGTGGCTCAGTCAGTTGGGCATCTGCCTTCAGCCCAGGTCATGATCCCAGGGCCGTGGGATCGAGCCCCACATTGGGTTCCCTGCTCGGCAGTGAGCCTGCTTCTCCCTCTCCCTCTGCCTGTTGTTCCCCCTGCTTGTGCTCTGTCAAATAAAATCTTTAAAAAAAATAAAATAAAAAGCATGAAATCAAAATCATACCCACTTGCTCTCTATCCAAAAGAACAGCTCAGCAGTCACTCAGAGCCCTGCATCTTAACAGTAACTGACAGTCCCATAAACATCACATTCATTACATTTCTTCTCTGCTCAAAGGCCATAAGGGACCAAGAGAAGACACTACAGCTGTCTTCAACTATTTGAAGGACTGTCATACAAAGGATGGATTAGGGGGCACCTGGGTGGCTCAGCCGGTTAAGCAGCTGCCTTCAGCTCAGGTCATGATCCCAGATCATGGGATCTGGGCTCCCACATCGGGCTCCCTGCTCAGCGGAGAGCCTGCTTCTCCCTCTCCCTCCGCCTGCTGCTCTGCCTGCTTCTGTTCTCTCTCCATCTCTCTAATAAATAAATAAAATCTTTAAAAAAACAAACAAAACAAAACAAAACAAAACAAAAACAAAGGATGGATTAGTAGTGTTCTCTATGTCCACAAGAAGACAGATTTCAACTCAACTCAAGAAAGAACTAACAGTCAAGATTTCCCTAGATCACAGGGAAACGGCGAGATCTCTGTCAAGAGCAGATGCAGGTTAACCCTCAAGGGCATGACTGAGGCTTCTCAACCATCCTCTCAACTGATGGAACCATGTGGCTCTCCAGCTACCTTCCAATTCTAAATTTTAAGATTACTTAACCTAAACTATGCATGGTGCTCTTCACGGCTTTCCATAATATAAGTCCACTCAATCTGTCCCTATTTATTTCACACTTTATGCCAATAAAATTACTCTCCTTTCCCCCCAAAACTGTCCCATCTCTGAGACTTTTGACTCAATTTTTACCTCCCCTTCTGCCCCCTACCATTTTTTTCCACCTATCCTCTCCAAACTGTACGTACCCTTATGCAAAATACCTAAAATAGATTTCACTTCCTTGGAAAGTATACAGTCCTTTTAAAATACTTTCATATAGAGTTTGCTTTAAAATTTGTTTGTACGATTACCCGGTTATTTCCTGATTTTTCTAAGATAATACAGACTCAAGAGAGGCTGTTTCACCTGAACATCTTTATTTAAAAACAAAACTTGCTCAACTTCAGAAGCCAGTGTATTGCATTCACATTTATTTTCACGTCTATATATAGTACTACGTGACTTGGGTATACGCTCACTTTGGTTGTTAGGTGATTTTCTGAAAAATGCAACCACTCAATCATCTCTGTAATTCCAATTCATCCATAACAAATAGATTCTGACATTTTTCAATTTCTAAGGCTGAGATTCCTATTCAATCTGACACCAGCAGTCAGGCCTGCAGGTGTAGAAACAAGATGATTAATACAAAATTCTTAGATAAGAAGGGAAGTATCAATCAGACAAGCCCAAGCATTCCTACAGGGGATAGACTTCTACCAAAATCTATAGCGGGACTCATAGCTCTAAGGTATCTGATTAAGAAAAAAAAAAAAAAAAGACCCATCCATTACAAGTTCTTTTAAAAATGAGGGACTTAAGGGGTGCCTGGGTGGCTCATATGGTTAGGCGTCTGCCTTCGGCTCAGGTCATGATCCCAGGGTCCTGGGATGGAGCCCCCACATTGGACTCCCTGCTCAGCGGGGAGTCTACTTCTCCCTCCCCCTCTGCCCCTCCACCCCCTGCTGTGTGTGCGCGCTCTCTCAATCACCGCTCTCATTCACCGCTCTCTATCTCAAATAAATAAATAAAATCTTTTTAAAAATGAGAACATTTGAAAACTTTGTTAAGGAAGAACTATGATCTCTTACTACCAGAGAAGTCACAGGCTAAGAATGACAAAATTTGTTGAAGGCCCACAGATAAGGTGTCAAAATCCTTCTAAAATGTCTTATCAAGTGTGGGGGAGAGGCCAACTAAAAAGAACTGAGAGTCTATTGCTAGGAGAATCTCATCCCCTTGCCCTCGGGAAATCTTGTCATTTTATATACACAGGTATAACGTACTTTGCAGGTGTTCGATGATTATTTTCTGGATGATTAATCCTGTCTCGTGTCTCTCTGAATTCCTGAAAACATCAACTGTAATTCTTCACATCAAGGAAAAAAACCCAGAAAATAGCTTTCTGCTTTTTTATGATAAAACATTCTTCCCGTTAACACAGTCTCTGAATCTTCTCCACAGGATCGTGACCCTGTCTCCTTGAGTCTGAAACAAGCCGCATCCAAATAGTCAACAAATAGCTGTTGATAATGTAAGACACTCTGTTGCATTCTGTATGGGATTTTCTCTTCGAAGTGAAGACATTAAGGAAACAGGAAATGGAAAATGGGTTGGAAACTGACAGTCCTGAGGTGCCTGAGATGTCCCAGGCCTGTCATCCATGTGCCAGAGGTTCATCCTCACATCCCTTATTTTGACTATTCTGCTTTTGCCAATGAAGAAACTAGGGCTCAGAGAGGTTAATGAAGTAGTTCTCCCTTACCCCTGGTCCTCCCTTATCCTGTGGTCATCACGGTCTAGGAGCAGATGATTCTCCCTCTGAGGTAACATCAGAAGGTCAGCAGTAGCCTAACACTTCACCACAGTGCCTACAATCACTCCCCTCACTTCGTCTCATCACACCAGCATTTTATTCTCTCACATCATCACAAGGAGAAGAAGGTGAGTACAGGACTGTAAGGTAATTTCGAGAGAGAAAGAGAGACCACATTGAGGGAACTTTTATCACAGGGTATTGTTATAATGTTCTATTTTACTAGTAGTTCTTGTTGTTAATCTCTCACTGTGCCTAATACAAATTAAACTCTATCATAGGTATGCACATATGGGGAAAAGCATCATATCTAGAGTGTTCGGTACCATCTGTGGTTTCGGGCACCCACTGGGGGTCTTGGAATGGATCCACCACAGATAAGGGGGGGACTGCTGTGTGCCTAAGTTTGCATGGCTAGGTAGCAAGTGAGGGAAGATTTCATTCCAAGAGATGTTTGACCACAGAGCCTGTGTGCTGTATTCTAAGCCACAGTGATCTCACAAAGTAATGAGGAAAACGAGGGGGGGAAAAGAAAGTTCAGTATGGGGAAAAAGTATTCTGATGAAAATGTTCTTATTTATTCTCTTAAACCTCGGGCTGGAAAGCAATTCATATCATCTTCTGATGTCTCCTTTGAGCATGTTTACCCAGACTCAGGGACCTACGATGTGTCTCATGCCTATTCTTTGCTTGCTCTGTGCTTCTGTGAAATGTTATGGAATGCTTGGAGGGAAGGAGTGAGGGGAAAGAGGGCCATAATTATATCACAGTTTTTCTGTTACACAGTTGTAACAGATCAGGATTTCTTAACCTTTTTTTTTTAACAAATTTTTTTCTTCCTCAAACACATCAGCAGTTTATTGAGCAAGCTGAACTTGCTGAACTTCTCAACCTTGTCCTTACTAAATTAATAAATAAAATTACTTAACATCACTTTTTAAAAACAGTAGGGTTTTTTAATGGACGAGGGGCAGAGAAGGAGAGAGAATCTCAAGCAGGCTCCACCGCCAGTGCCGAGCCCGACACAGGACTCTATCCAACAACCCTGAGATCATGACCTGTGCTGAAATTAAGAGTCGGATGCTCCACTGACTGAGCCACCCAGGGGCCCCTAAAAACAGGGTTTTATTTAATACGCCAAAAAACTGAAGAACACGCAACAGCACATAGCTAGATCTGTCATTTAGAAATGGTTTCAACCAGTCCTTCTGTTCCTCCTTGTTCTGATTTTGTCTTTTGAAGTCTTATCTTTGAATCTGGCGTTCTACATTTTCCCCAACAATTCAGGGTGTGGCTATCTATTTATGCTCTTCAGAACTTTTTATGTTCTATTTGATCCCTTCTCAAATCTACATATTTTCTTTTTCATAGTCTCTCAACCTCTTTTCTCATTTTGAATATTTCTATAACTTTAATAACATTGTTTATTTAATCGTCTTTATGTCCTCATTCCATAATTGAAATCCATGGAATTCTGAGACGACCCTTTTTGTGTCTTCTCATTCTTACTCATGGCACATGGTCTACTTCTGTGTTTCAAAAGTTTGGATTCTGAGCTCTTCCTTGGCATTGCTTTATCTGTGGCCATCTTTAGAATGTGAGTTATATGTTGTGCCTCAAATGTGTGGATTTTGTGTTTGCATCTGCCAGGCACCCTACTTTTACCAACTCTGAGCAATTTTTATAGTAATCTCTTGAATGGAAGGATCCCAGGGCATTTGAAGAGTGTAAATTTGAATGCTTAATTTGAACATAGTATAGCCCATGGTTATGAATTCTCAAGATGTTTTCCCTCACTCAGGGCACAGGCATAGACAAAAAGGCTTCCGCAATCCTCCTTGTGCATATGAGCAGAGATATTTTAGTCCACCCTGGTGCTATTGCTGGTACACTATATCAGCTGTCTAGATAATAGCAATTATAACAATAAAAAGAAAAAGGAAAAGGAGGAAGGGGATAGTGAAGCTGAAGAAGAAAGAAAAGGAAGAGGAGGAACACCTACCAAGCATGTCTAGGAGCCAGGCACCCACCTTAACACTTTAATGCATGAATTCCAGCCCACGATCTAACTCCAATGTCCAGTTAATGAGTGAACCCAATCCCTCCCCTCTCACCTCTAATAGTCAAGATCTAACCAGCATTAATCTCCAAGCCCCACCCATTCTCCTTTGTTGTCACTGATCTTCGGACTCCTGCCTTACCAAAATTCAGATCCCAGCAGTCCCATTCTTGTTGAATTGAACCCCTAGCCCCGAGCTTGGTAGATCTAAGACCCAGAGTAACTGGTGGAAAAGGTGGTGAAATTTCATATTTATCTCTAACTGTGAGCCAAGAAACTAAATTATTAATAGAAAATAAGCAATCCTACTCAATAAAAATACACCTTCAGAATAATCATGTTTCCTGGCTGTGCTCAACGTAATGCAAACCCATCCCTTCTCCAAGAACACTAAGTCCCTGCCAGACTATGTTAGTGGAGTGAGGATAGAATCCTGCCTACTAATTCCCAGTGCCCAACGCAGTGCTCAGCACTAAGGGGGTAATCGCCAAACCTCCTCTATGCATTTATTTTTAAATCAATAATGTGAAAGATTGATCTATGGTTATATTGATTCATGCAAATTCTACATTGCGGTATCAGTAGCCAATACGTATGTAGCACTTACTATGTTCTAGGCCCTTGAAACATGTTAACTAATTTAATCCGCACAACCAACTTTGGGGAGTGGCCATGTTTCAGATTTAAAAAGAAGTCAAATGGGCTAGATAGCATGAGAAGCAGCCTCCACTGAAGGTTTATGGGGGAGAGCACCTCTATGCAATCCTTACTGCAAATATCAACACAGACCAGCTGTTCTGAGAAAAGCAATTAAATTACTCAGTTCATCAAACGATTCTGTTTACAGCACATTCAAAAGCAAGGAACAGCAATCTTTTTCTGAAAAGGGCAGGATAGGAAATGTTTTAGTCTTTGCAGGTCGTAGGATACCTGTTGCACCTGCTCAGCTCGGGTTTTGTGGGAAAACGGCTACAGACAATATGTAAATGATCGAGCCCAGCAGTGTTCCAGTAAAAGTTTATATAAGAAAACAGGACCGTATGTGGCCTGTGAGCCAGTTTGCCAATCCTCAAAAGAACGTGCACTCATTTCATTTTTTTTCTACGGAAAAAGACCCTCCCCTGATCTTCTCATTGTAGAAAACTAAAAAAAAAAAAAAAAAAAAAAAAAAAAAAAATTCATTATAAAAAAGGCAAAGCAGGTCAGAGGTATTAATTGAAAAACCACAAAGAGGGGGGAAAAAACCTCTATGCGACTTTTCCTATCTGTTTCATAATCTATTTCAATTGGGTTCTGCATTCTTGTGCAAAACACCAAGAATAACTGAAGAAAGATGTTTGGACAACAAAGGAGAAATAGCCACTGAGGCAAACATGCCAGTATTATGCTCAAAGGCAAATACCACTTTTGTTTGTGAGTTTGTTTTCGATTATTGAAGAAACATGTACAGTCAATTGAAAGCAAGTAACTCTTTCACTGCATAGCAACTTCTGTGAAGGATCTTAGCTCTTTATATTTAAATGAAAATTCTAAACTATGTGAAATATGTCTGATTGTATCTGAACCACTATCAATGTCGACTCTTGCAGCAACAGTTGTAGACCATAAACAACATAAGGAGCAGCAGAGTTCCATGTGAAACATGGGACTGACACATTTGGAAGAGGGGATGTGGCAAGTGGTACATCACAACTTGGGTGGGGAAGGCCTTCTTGTGGCCTGCGGGCCCCGAGAACATTCTTCCCCAATCTCCCGGGAGCCCTAACTCTTGCCTGGATTGTCACCACTGTTGACAACTTACTTTTTAAAACAATCCTCCCCCACAGCCAGTGCCCTCAGCATCCTCACTGGCCCCGCACACACCTCACAGGAGCTCCTGCCAAAAACAGGAAGCCACTTTTTCTTCCACAAAACCCGTGACCATCTTTGCCCTAGCCCAGGTCCTGATCAGTGCAATAAACACCTTGAAATAGCTCCTGCCTGACAGTGGCCTCAGGGAAGTCCCCTCCATAATTGTGTTGATTATTTTTTTAAAGATTTTATTTATTTGACACAGAAAGATTGAGCATAAACAGCGGGAGCGGCAGAGGGAGAGAAAGAGGCAGATTCCCTGCTCAGCAGGGACCCTGACATGGGGCTCAATCCCAGGACCCTGAGATCATGACTTGAGCCGAAGGCAGACGCTTAACTGACTGAGCCACCCAGGTGCCCCTATAATCGTGTTCAGTGAGTAAAACAAATGCACCGCTGAAGGAATGACTAGTCCTCCAAGTGTTCACTCACAGTTATCAAAGAATGTGTCTAAGTGATTCTTACTTTTTCATTGTCCATTTTCCTGTATTTAATTCACTTCACCTGATCTTTCATTTTAAAGGGCAGGAGGAAGGTGAATCAGGGAAAAAAAATAAGAACTTAGGATATTTAGGAATATCAAGCCATAGCTAAATTCTCGGGCCAACTCTAATCCATGGATAGAAGATAGATTTCACCTTGAGAGCCATTCTTTAAGCACTGCATGGTGAAGAATGCTAAGCCAAAACTCAGCTGAGAACTTACATGTAAAATCCTCCAGAAAAATATTCATAAAACTTTTTTTTTTTTTTCAAAAAGAAACAGTAAAGATAAATCAGAAACTAATGAGTTTGGTTATTTGGAAGGGGTGAGTAAAACTAGGTAGATGAAACAAGGAAAGTGACACTTCTTTTGAGTATTACCCTTTTGTATAATTTTTTTGCTCTTGGAGTCACATTAATGTTTATGCAGTCATAAGTTAACCCAGCTGTATTAAAAATGAATAACAAAACCGCAATGAAGAGAGAAGAAAATAACCCAAGATCCTTTTGAACACAGATGTTTTATTATATACCCACACTAAAGGCAAACAATTGAACTCTAATTAGTACTTTTTTTTTTTTACCATGTATATAGATTAGGAATTCTAAAACTACTTTTATGATTGAGCATAGAAGCAGAGCCTGGTGGCGGGTATTGAGGAGGGCACATATTGCATGGAGCACTGGGTGTGGTGCATGAACAATGACTCTTGTAACACTGAAAAAATTAAATTAAATAAAAAAAAAAGATATTGGGGGCCATGTTTCCCAACTGTCTTGCAAAAGGGTGATAAATATGGAAAGGGGGGGGCTAGAATGAACCCTGTGATATGGGTCTGAGGTAGATATAAGAAACGATGAGATAGACGATAGACAAATAGAGGTGTGTGTGTGTCGGGGAGTTACATGTATACTCTCAGCTAAGAGGACCTAGAAGTTACGAAAATATAGAGGCAACAAGCACATCTAGTGGCCACATCTTGGTTTCTAAATACCATTTTCCATGAAAAGAACCTAGGACTTCTTGAAGAACTGATTGATTTCAGGGCAGGGCAGAAAAAATACAAGACTCTGGAATGTAAGATTTATGGCAGAAAGCAGGAAAAGGTTAAAGAATGATAGGCATAGGGGACAGCTGGAAATAGCTCCCACTGAACAAACCTGGAAGAATTAGAGCATCGAAATAATAATACTAATGGATTATATTCCATCCCATAAAATAAGAATCCATGAGTCCATATTGATACAAACAGACAAATAAATGTGGGAGAAGGGAAATATCTCCCTTACAATAGAAAACCAGCTAATACATGCGGAGTAAACAATGGAGTTAGGAAAATAACCATTTTCTAAACAGTATAGTAGTAACTGAGGCAAGAATCTTCAATGAATGTTAAAACCAGTGGGTAAAATTTTAATGGGAAAAACAATATTTTCACAGTCTCAAAATATCTCCTCATAAATTATTTATTGCAAGGGGAAATAGGCTTCATATCAACCAGGAGTTTACAAGTCAAGAAGTTCAGCTTTAATGGTCATAGAGGAACAAGAGATAACACATCGAATGATTTCAGTGTGGAAGGTTGGAACTGATACTTCTCAGATAAAAGCAGATATGTTTAGTAAAATGATGGGCTAAGAAAATATCTGCTTTCCAGCAACAGAGATAACAAACAGTTTGTATTGGCCTAAGCTCTATGTGGAAGAACACTGTCTCTCCTATGAATTTGTAACTGTAGACACACTCTGAGCATCCCAAGACAAGAAATAAACATAAATCATTATAACAAAAGGGCACCTCTCTGGAGAGGCACACTCTTAAAATGAGTTGTGAAGAATTCCCACAAATGAGCTCACAAACCAATGTGACACATCAAACAAGAAAACAAATACCATGAATGAAAACCAGTATGAAAAAAGAAAAGAAGAATTTAGTCCCAAAATACTTTAGATAATATAGTTATTGGGCTCAGAATATAAAATAAGTACAATGGACATATTGTAATCGTTTTTTTTTTTTAAAAAAAACACTAAAATGGAACAAAATACCATAAAAATTACTAGCAAATTTATTAAAGAACTAAATGTAATTTCTAGAAATAAAAGTTTTACTCATTGAAAAGTAAAGGCTAAAAAGCCAATTTGATAAAGGAAAAGAGATAATTAGTTTACTAATAGAAAGGTAAAGGAAATTATCCAAAATTTCATTGATAAAATCAAAGAGGTAAAAAATATGAAAATGAAGAGACATAGATCACTGGAGGAGACTATTTATGAGAAATCTAATTTAAATACAAAGAAAGAGAAGAGAGAAAAAGGAATAGATAATTGAGGAAAAAATATTTGAAGAGTTAAACATTAATATTTTTTTCAGAACTGGTGAAAGATAGAACTCTTAACTGTGGGAACACAAAGAAATCTGTAACTAGGCTGTTGTAATGAAACAACAGAACGCCAAAGAAAAAGGAAAGAAAGTCTGAAAGGCATCTGGAGAGAAAAGAAAAATTACCTGAAAATGAACATTTAGATTGACAACAGGTTTGTCAAAAACAGGAACCAGAAGATAGTGATACATATTCTAAATGGCTGGAGACAACGACTCTCAACCTGGTACCCGGCTAATCTTTCAATATCAAGGGGGAGGGGAAGATATTTTTGATATGAATAAAATTGAGCTTATTAACACAGATCTTCTCTAAAGGAAACTGAACACGTAGAGAAGGTCTGACATATAAGACGAAAGAATGAGCAAATAAATTCATAAACATGGGAAAAACTAGACAAACCCAGGCTGCTAAAATAATAATTATTACAGCTTCATGAGGCAAAAAATAAGCTAAACTTAATGTATTTGCCATGAATATTGTAAAATACAAGAGATGGGCAATTGAAGTTAAAGTATTACAAAATTTTATGTTGGTTAGGATATGGTAAACATATGGATTAGCTTTAGACTTTGATTTCATATGCATGTTAAAATAGTAATTAGAATCATACAAAAAATATGTAAGGAACAAATACCTTTTAGTTCAGTAGGGAGAGAAATGCATTTAAAAAAATTGACCAACTCTAAAAAAATAAGGCATACAGAAAGGAAAACATGGGGAAAAATGTACAGTAATAGCACAAAATAAGTAGCAAATCCAAACTTTTCAGTAACTTCAACAAATCTAAGTAGACTAAAGTCACCAATCAAAAAACAGAGATTGTAAGAGATAATATTACAAAGCTGACTGAATGCTATTCACAAGATTACTCACCTTAAACCTGAGGACACAAATAGGGAAAAACTTAAAGGACAGAGAATCAATGTATTATGTTACTACTAAAGAAAATTATGCCGGTATTGCTATATTAATATTAAACAAAACTGTCTTTGAGTCAAATATTGAATCACTAAAAATAAACAGAACCATTCCAAAAGAAAAAGTCATTGAGAAAATACAACTTTTATTTTACATGTACCTAGCCCATTATTTAAAGGAAAATTACCAGGGTTACAAAGAGAAATGGACAAATCATAGAATAGAGAAAGAGATTAAAATTTTTCTCATTGTCCACATTTAAATAATAAAATAAGTCTCCACAAATTTTTAAAAAATATTCCAACCACAGTGCAATTTGCTAAACACCAAAAACAAATAAATATCTTTTAAAAACTCTCCATAAGTTTAGAAATTAAATAATACAATCCTGGGACACCTGGGTGGCTCAGTCACTTGAGTATCCAACTCTTGATTTCAGTTCAGGTCATGATCTCAAGGTTGTGGGACTGACCCCATGTCAGGCTCTGCACTCAGTGCAGAGTCTGCTTGAGGTTCTCTCTCCCTCCCTTTCTACCCCTCACCCTGCTCGTGCACTCTCTAAATAAATAAATAAATAAATAAAATCATTTAAAAAAAGAAATTAAATAATACATTTCTAAGTAACTTGTGGATCAAAATAGAAAGCCTGCTGGAAATTAGAAAATAGTATGTGCTACATAATAACAATAAATCTCAAAATCTACATGATACAGCTAAAGCAGCACTGGATATTTTAGCCTTAGAAATGGATATAACAAAAAAGAGACTTATTGAAAATTAATGAGATAAGGATCCAATTCAGGAAGTTCATAATATAATAATAATAAATAATATATATGAATATAATAAGAAAGGAAGTAAATATAGATACAAAAACATATAAAATAAAGACACCATAGATAGGCTCAACAAGGTTGAAAATACACACATACTACAACTGCATAATTCAATTTCTAGGTATATACTCTAGAGAAGTTTTACTACGTGTGCAGAAGGAGACATTAACAAAAATATTTATAGCAAATTTGTAATAACAAGATATTGGGAACATTAAGAGTAGAAGGGTTAAATACACTGCAGTATATTTATCCAATGGGATTCTAGTCTACATAAAAAAGAAGATGAATAAATTGCCTCTACATAAATCAACATGAATAACTCAAAAAAATATATACTATTGTGTTAAAAAAAAAAGCAAGTTGCAAAAAGATACCTATATTATAATAAAATGTATATAAAATTTAAGATATAAATGCACAATTAAAATATGGTTTCAGGATTCACATATATGTAGTAAAATGATAAAGACACATATTGGAATGATAAACACTGAATTCAGAATAATGGTAGCCTCTTAAGAAGAGGCAAAGGGAATATATAGGGATACATAGAGAGTTCCAACTATATGTTAATATGTTTATTTTCTTAACTGGACAAAGTCATTTATTAGATTAACTTTATATTTTTTATATATCTGATCATAATAAATTATATATCTGATAATAATAAATTCTAACAATAGTCAAATATAAATATAAAATTATAAATTATTAGACAAATACTTCATAAAGTTTCATAATCAGTGAAGTCACAAAGCCAAGACATCCATAAAAGTTAAGAATAGTGTAACGGTCATGAATTTTTAAAAAGTGCATTAAAAATTCTCAAAAAGCATGAATAAAGTTGCAAGGCAAATAATACACTAAGAGACGATATATGTAGCAATATGACAATATAAGAGAAACAGCTTTAGCATCCCAACTGTATAGAAAACTTCTATGTATTCTTAGAAAAAAACAAAAAACGCAAAGCAAAAATGGGTAAAAATACCAAGGACCACTGAAGATATGAAAAACAAAAAGGCTCAACCTTAGTAGTAATCAAAGAAATATAAATTAAAGCAATGAAACATTATTGGGAAAAATTTTTAAGCATTGAGAATTTCAAATATTGGAAAGACTTTATATTTTAAAAATAAACTACTGAAGAAAGTATCAATTTCATACACCTTATCGAAAATTTAAAATTTGCATATCCTTTAACCCTGAAATTCCACTTTTATTTTTTTTTTAAGATTTTATTATTTATTTTAGAAAGAAAGAGAGCAAGCATGAGCAGAGAGAGGAGCAGAGGGAAAGGGAGAGAGAATCCCAAGCAGACTCCATACTGAGCACAGAGCCCAATGCAGGCCTCGATCTCACAACCCTGAGACCATGACCTGAACCGAAACCAAGAGTCAGACGCTCAACTGACTTAGGCACCCAGGCACCCCTCCACTTTCAGAAGTATATTTTTCCAGCATGTTTGCAATAGTGAAAAGTATAAAGTATTTGAATACTCATCAGTATGGAAAATAGTTAATATATGATCTGGGCCTTAAAAGGAATGAGATAGACTAGTAATGACAGCTCACATTATTTACTGGTAGGCAGTATTCTAAGTATTTGACATGTGTCGACACAGTTAATCCCTAAGAAGTCTATGAAATAAATTCTACAGATGAAGAAACAGAAACATAGAAATTAGGATAACCAGTATAAATCAGCCAAGTGTAAGGCAAAGGCAGGCTTTGAATTCAGGCAGGTAAAAGGCAAGCTGATGCAATTTATCGCCAGGCTATCCTGCCTCCTGTATGCAGTAACATGGAAAGTTCTCAAAGTGAGAAAAGCATTGCACAGAACAACAAATACAATATGGCAGGCAGTGCACACACGTCTGTACATTCACAGAAAAGTGACCGAAAAGTCACATGCCAGAGCATGAAAATAAACACTGGAGCAGGTTGTTGGGTGACAATATTTGTAGCTATTTGTATTTTACATTTTTTCTTTAAAGATTTTATTTATCTATTTGAGAGAGAATGAGAGAGAGAGAGCATGAGAAGAGGGAGAATCAGAGGGAGAAGTAGACTCCCCGTCAAGCAGGGAGCCTGATGTGGGACTCGATCCCGGGACTCCAGGTTCACGACCTGAGCCAAAGGCAGTCGCCCAACCAACCGAGCCACCCAGGTGCCCATGTATTTTACATTTTTAATGGACCATTTAGTCATCTTTGCATTCAGTGAATATTTACTTAGACACCTGTTATGTATCAGAAATGACTAGCTACTGAGGAGTCCGGAACGAGCAGAAACAGACACAGTCCTTGTTCTCTTGGATCATATAGTTAAGGGGAAAAGGCAAATATTCCAATTATAAGGAAATGGAAAATTATAACTCTGGCAAATGCTGTGAAGGAAACTCAGTTGTTGTATGAGGGTCTGTAAAGGAGGACAGTAGTTAGGGAAGGTTTCCAAGAAAGTGATGATTAAAATGAGCTTTGCAGGAAAAAGAGGAGGTATTTATGCAGAGTGGGTGATGGGGGAGAGCGTCTCATGCAGACAACTCAGCAGAGAGAGACCAGATCTTTAAAGGCTCTGAAAGGGCCTGCGGGGCTAGAAAGCAGGCAGCTGTTTGATGAAGAAGGAGAGGAAGGGACAGGTAAGTTCCAAGGGCAGGCAGGGCTTGGCGGTCCACGAGCAGTGGGAAGCTACTGAATGAGTTCTAAGGTGTGCGTGGGGAGAAGGAAGGTCAGATTTGTTTTGAAAAGATTTCTCCAACTTCTCAGTAGAAAACAAATTGAGATTTTGCTAAACAATCCTGTACATCAGAAAAAGAAAGGGCAGTTTCTCTGAGTATTGGCAATTGACGTGGAAAGAAATGAACAGATTCTGTCTAGTAATTCAACAGAAAATAAATCCATGAGAACTTGGTGAGGTACTAAAGATGGAGAAGAAGGGAGAGAAAAGTACTGAGAGTTAGTAGATATGAGGAGGGGAGGAGTGACGGGGGCTGAGGGAGATTTCCGTATCAGATCTGCACTCTTCTGACGGGGCCAATGCCCAGGTATGTGCGTTATGCTTGTGTTATTAAAACAACTCAACCTCCAAAATGAGCACATCCAAAACAAAACAACACAAAACAAAACTGACCTTCTCCTGGTGGAGTTGGTTTGTTCTCATTTCCTTTATCCACAACCTTGCCTCTGGGTTTTGGTTCCTTTCTTTTTTCCAAATCTTTAACTGGAAGAAAAGGAGAACCACAGCAACATGTCATGTTAAAGTGTAAAAGAAAATATTCAATGACTTTTACTAAAACCCTTGCAAGTATTGAGAGTATTAAGTAGAAATTAGCTTTATGGTAGAATTCCATTCCCAAAGATTGGAAATGCTATTTTATTTCAACCTTGTCGTGGGAGGGTGTGGAAAACACTTAAGGAACTGCTTTGGTCCAGTACTCACTATGGGCAGATGTATCAAATAAATTCAACCTTTCATAACTGCTATAAAATCAGCACGATTATCCCCATTTTGTACACGAGGGAAGCAAAGACCAGGAGGCTAAGTAACTAAAACATATTTCATAAAACCAGGAAGTACTGGCCCAGGATTCAAGCCATATCTTCTGGTCTCTGAACAAGGACTATGAGTTGGCCCCAGTTCTAGAAAGATCTTGGCCATGAATACCCTCATTTGGAGTTGGTCTGTTTGTAACAGAAGGTGGAGAATCCAAAATAATTTCCTTCCAAACTTAAAAAAAAAAAGCCTCCCTATTAATACATAGAAGTATTTCTTTGTCAGTTTCAGTATGAAATATTCAGGGGCCCAGAATTAATATATCCATACCAATCTGCTCCCTCATTCCTTCACTTTTCACTGCTTAAACTCCACAGCCATTTCCTACTATCGCTTGGCACCTTAACTTGTTTGCCTCTGCTCAGACCACCGCCAATGGCCATGGTTTCTGCACAGATAAAACACCCATAAAAAGGCAGAAGGGATCCTCTGGCGAGATATTTCATTTAATTGTTGCATTCACTTCACAGAAATCAGCAGACTTATTGCAGGGTGGGCTACGGAAGGGAAGGAATGATTTCCTCTGAACCATCCTTCCTGCCTTCTCCAGGGTGTTATTCCGTTAACCGTGTCTCTATCATCCCCTCCCCCTCCTCTTCTTTCTACTTCTTTCCATCTCTTTGCTGAAAGGGTTTGAGACTTGCCAGTTGCCAAGGTTATGTTGCTCTAGTTCTATTATTTGTTTCCGTAGAAACCATCCTTGGCTTTCTGGTACCCAGAGGTTAAAGTCCAAGATTAAAAAATAATAATAAGATGCCTTGATCCTGCTAGTCCCACTGATCCTCTAACTTTCTACATCCATTTTTTTCAGACCTCACTCTCTGACTTCTTCATAAGCCGTGACCACTTTGGAAACCCCCTTCTTTAACTTCTTTTCTTTGTCAGTTTTTACAAAGGCATTATTCTGGATTTTCTTGTATTCCTCAGACCCGTCCTTTATATTCTCATTTTTTGGATTCTTTTTCTGCTTCCATTCCTGAAACATGATCATATACTAAATTTGCCCTGCATCTCAGCACACCCCGCCTATAATTTTATCTCTCCACAATTTTAATGCTCACCCTTCTGTGGATAATTTCCAAATCTATATCTCCAATCCCACCCACCCATAGGCCATGGCCTCGAATTGCTTACACCCTGCAAAAGAAATCTGCAATTTTAACATGAGAACAATTGTGCTGAGTGGCCATAGAAGCAGAAATAGATCTGGCAAAGAATAATTCCAGAGGTGGAGACTCAGGGAAACTTCACAGGGAAGGTGACATTTGAGCCAGACTTTGAAAGATGAGCATGCTTTTACAGGCAGAGATTAGCAAAAGGTCATTCCAAAGAGGAAAATGGTGGCCAAAGAGAAAATTTGCCAAAGTAGGGCCATAAACCATTTTGATATATATATAAAACAGTCACTCTCCATTGTGCCCCTAGGTTACATATAAGATGCAACACAGGTCACATCAAGCTGCTGTCTTCCTCATGCAGGAAGCAAACTAAATTGGAAAACAGAATATCATAAGCAAAGTGGCGTTAATCATGACAACAGCAACCATGCCCTACTATGTGCCGAAGTGAATTAATCCATAGTGTTACAGGCATCTATCGTTACCCCTAAATGCAGATGAGAAAACTTGAGGCCGTGCTTGATTTGCTCGGCCAAATACACACACCAGGGCAGAAATGCCTTTCTGTCTTCAAAATCCAAAAGCACTGTTTCTCACATTTCCCTGTGTATCAGAAGATGGACTTATGAGGACTTCAAATCTCTACACAGACTTTAAACCTGTATGCATCGCATTTGTCTGGATCATTTTCCCGGACCCAACAATGGAAATTTTCCAGGGAAGGGAGACCAGGCTTTAGCTCCATCTCACATGGAGCAAAATGAAAAAGAAAGCCATTCGAAGTTATTTTAATACCATTGTTGCAAACTTTTATTTGGGAAGAACTAATCCCTGACAATAATAATGATGTAGCTAAATATATATATATTTATATTTATATATATATATATATTTATATATATATATATATTAATAT
>CM052900.1:13617921-13806418 GCA_028534135.1 Potos flavus
TATATATATATATATATATATATATACTTACATATAAGTTATCTAACCTACCAGTTAGTCTCAATAAGATTATTTCAGCAGAGCTAAGCAAGCTGAAAACAACTGCACTTCCTTTGAAGTGTTTTGAGTAGATAGCTATTAGCAGAACTTTTTCAGGTTACCTGTTGCTTAGGCTGCTCAGTCAATGGACTATCTGGAGTAATCAACTGCAGTACCTTCAGTCTACAGTAAAATGTCTCCGTGTCCTTTCACTGCTTCTCATAAACTTTAAGAAGAGTTATTTCGCTTACTCATGTCGGAATGTCAGAGGCCAGAAACGGAAGTGCAGTGCCAATAAAGGCAGACAAAGGCTGATTTATATTGGAAATAACATAAAAACTTTTCTGCAACTTCCAGATAATGTGAATCTCAAAAGAATGTCACGTTTAAAACATCGGCATGTCCTACTGACAGGTGGATTTACCAAATGTCTTTGTTCAGAAGTTTCCAGAGGTAGCAGGTTAACAAAGTTGGGTTTTTTTTTTTTAATTTAAAAAAAAATCACAGGGCACCTGGGCGGCTCAGTTGGTTAAGCGACTGCCTTCGGCTCGGGTCATGATCCCAGAGTCCCGAGATCGAGTCCCGCATCAGGATCTCAGCTCCACGGGGAGTCTGCTTCTCCCTCTGACCTTCTCCTGTCTCATGTTCTCTCTTACTTTCTCCTCTCAAATAAATAAATAAAATCTTTAAAAAAGTCTTTAAAAAAATCACAAAATATATGTCATAAAACATTACTTAGAAGAGGAAGGGAAAAAAAGGAGAGGGGCAGAAAATCCAGCTAGAACACTGCTGCACACACAGTTCTGGATTCGTGGGTAAATCTCACAGCCTCCCAGATCTGCGGATTAATCTAATGGCAGGATTTGAAAAGCTATTGTTATTTGAAATGATGTCCAGAATTTGCATCAAAATTAGGGCAGCGTGGTGGGGGGAAGATAATAGGTAAAACAAGACTGGCCATGAATGGCTAATTGTTGAAGTGACTGATGGATTCTTAGGGGTTTATTATACTATCCTACTGATTGTTTAAATATGTTTAAAATTATCTTTTAATAAATTGGAATTTTTAAAGAGTCTATATTAACAACAGATGTAACACAGAAAGTTAACCAGGACAGACCTCTTCTGTTTGCGTTCACAATACACAAAGCTTTGTGGTCCACATATGAATGGCCACTACCCAGGAAGAGGGAGTTGCTGGGGTCTCTGCTCATGACAATATAAGGTCCATGGGGGCAGTGACTTGCCATGTTCTGAGTGCCTAAAATAAGGCCTGACACTGAGTAGCCATGCAATGTATGTTAACTAGGAAAAAAAAGAGTAAATGAATGAATGAATATCTATCTCGTGAAAGACAGAAGAACCACAACCTGTAAGAACAACTTTTAAACTCAGTATAAGGAAAGGCTTTCTAATGACATAGATTGGGCTGCTTCAAAGCTTTCTCCTCTGCTTAGAATATCTCTGCATGCCCTGCTTTCCCCTGTCTGCCCAATTTACTCTTTGAGAACTGGCTCAAACATGAAGACATCCCCCATCCATTCTTATCCCAGCCCATTACTGGGACAGAGAGAGCTTCTCCCTTCATAGAGCCCTGAATGTATCTCTCTCCCCGACACTTACTATATTCACAGAGCTGTTTGTCATGGGACCTGGCACATAATAGGTCGATGATAAAAGTCAACCGATTAATTATGAGAAAGAGTTAAATTCCTTGTTGTATAGGTTGTTTACATAGAGGCTAGACTGGCACCTGCTAGGAATACTATAGAGCAGGTGTAGGCATCATTCACTGAGTCATTCGGTAAGTAGTCACTGAGTACCCATTAGGTACCGGGTAGACGAGATGTCTGGGTAAGGTTCAGAGGACAGTAGAGAGAGATGGCGTAAAAAGTAAAATTTAGAGGATTTAAGCTGGCATGTAGTAAAACAGGTTAAGGGAGGGGCAGAGGGGTACTAGTGATAGAAGGAACTCATGGAAGATTTCACTATCTTTCAACATCTCTTCATCTAAACAACCCAATTTTAACCTATCATAATATTTACCCCGGACTCAAACTCAGAGCTGGAACAGAGTTCCATGGTAGCACTTTAAGAACTGTAAATACGTACTTCTGAATTGACCTTGGGCTGGCTTGCTCTCTTTGTCTTTATTGTATGCAATAATTTGAACTGTGTAATTCTGGTCTGGCATAAGACCTTGAATAATTGCCTTAGTTGCGGTGTTCTGGAGATTCAACTGATTGGTTTTGCCACCTATAATAAAGCAGAAACATAAATCAGGACTAAGAAACACGTTAACTGGATACATTAAGAAAATTTATTAATCAGCAATCAAGATTTTAAAAGGTGAAAACATTTTAAAAAATATATAATGGTGCATATGCACATAGCACTTAATTTTAATATATCGTTCCTTCTCATCCTTAGTTGTACTCTCTGCATTAGATAATTTAAACAGTTGTCTAAATCGGGCAAAACACATTCACAAAAATCTTTCATCATAACGCATTATTGCTTGTATACACTAGGGAAAGCCATAGTACAGGATCAGAAGAGAGTAAGCCTTCAACATCAGATACAGTCTTCGAGGAAAGAATTCCATTTAAAAGTGAAAGGAAAGATAAAGGCAGACTGAATGCCATTATCTACGGTGGAATGTTTGCCATGGTCTCTCTAAACTGAATCAAAGCATCCCCAAAGCATTAGCAATTTAATTATCTTAAATCTGAGCATAACTGGCTCAGGATGTTGATAGAACCAATCATTGCCCGGCTACTTAAACGTTAGCACGGTTCGTGAAAAGATTTCAAATCTCCATTATCTCTCCATCAAATTAGACTCACATCTAAGGCTCTTGTGGAAATGCTGTTGATTAAATACTCAACTTTTATGCGAAATTCCAAATATGCCTTTCTTTTCTAATTTCTGGCAACAGTAGCTAAGTCTGAGAAAGGAGAAATTGAAAACTTCTGCCCTGCTAGCACTAACAGCAAAAAGGACCTGAAGTTTGCTGAATGAATTAAACATAACACAGATTACAATGTATTTTAATCATATTCTCATAAAATTAATGATGTTATATCTGAAATTTGATGCTATCATCCATGCTGCCTGCTACTAGAAGGCCGAACTGAGCCTTTTTCTTGCCAAAACCCATTTCTTTAAATGCATTTGTTTCACAAAAGTCTATTATTTAAAACTCATCTACTACAAAGCACACCAAATAAATCTTTCTTAATGCGTGTTTCACTAAAAAACAAAAAAAGTTTCTTAGAATGCTCTGTATTAGACTCCCTCTCTGAGAGTCATAGGTATAATATTTTACTAATAGCTTTGAGAATTCTGCAATAAAAAATCTTTAAACTCTTTAGAATAGGGCTTCTTAAATCTCTTTGACTATTAAACCATTTGGTTTTATCATAGCTATTAGCATCTTGCAGATTACCATGGAACACGCTTGGGAAAGACTGGTATAAACTGTATTTGGAACATGTCTTGCGGGGCTAAAATGTCTACATTTTGTGTCTGGATGCATTTATTACTCTTTTTATTTACTCTCTTTATTTTATGTTTGACCAAGTAGAAAACAGAGTGTCAGCACTGTCTTACTGGCTTGGGTCACTGCAGTAAGGACACTGAGGCACTGGAAAAATATAACCAGTATTCATGGAGGAATAATTTGCTTTCACTCTCAATTTTTATTTTGTCTCTGGAGGTGTTTAAGTAAGAGCTGGAGGTTTGCCTTGTGGGTGTGCTGTGGCAGAGGGGACTGAAGGATCTGGCTGAGATTTGGTTCAGAGGCTACACAAGTCAATTCTAAGACTCCCTGATTTCTTAATGCCATCTACATGGTGTACTGAATAGTTTAGTATTATCAGTAATTAATCAGGGAAAGTTAAGACACCAATTACCTGGAGGAAAAAGAATAAACTTTCAAGATCAGACACGGGGAATTCTCAGAGGTACCACAAATTCAAAACTTGTATTTTGACCTTTAAAGTCAATGATGTTCAAGAATCTCTTTTTTCTTCCAAGATTTTATTTGAATTCAAGTTAGTTAACACATAGGGTAGTATTGGTTACAGGAGTAGAATTTAGTGATTCATCACTTACATATAACACCCAGTGTTCATCATAACAAGTGCCCTCCTTAATGCCCATCACCCATTTGGCCCATCTCCCCACTCCCCTCCCCTCCAGCAACACTTAATTTGTTCTCTGTAGTTAAGAGTCTCTTATGGTTTGCTTCCCTCTGTTTTTATCTTATTTTTCTCTTCCCTTCTCCTATGTTCATCTATTTTGTTTTTTAAATTTCACATATGCGTGAAATCATATGGTATTTGTCTTTCTCTAACTGACTTATTTTGCTTAGCATAATACACTCTAGTTCCATCCACATTGCTGCAAATGCCAAGATTTCGTTCCTTTTAATGGCTAATATTCCATATTATATGTGTATATATATGTGTGTTTGTGTGTGTGTGTGTGTGTGTGTGTGTGTGTGTGTGTAAATATGCCATATTCTTTATCCATTCATCAATTGATGGACATTTGGGCTCTCTTTCCATAATTTCACTATTGTTGATACTACTGCTATAAACATTGGGGTGCATGTGCCCCTTCGAATCAGTGTTTTTGTATCCTTTGGATAAACACTTCATAGTGCAATTGATGTGTCATATGGTATTTCTGTTTTTAACTTTTTGAGGAACCTCCATATTGTTTTCCAGAGTATCTGCATCAGTCTGCATTTCCACCAACCGTGTAAGAGGATACCCCTTTCTCTGCATCTTTGCCAACATATGTTATTTCCTGACTTGTTAATTTTAGCTATTCTGACAGTTGTGAGGCGGTATCTCATTGTGGTTTTGATTTGTATTTCCCTGATGTGGAGTAATGTTGAGCATTTTTTCATGTGTTTGTTGGCCATTTGTATGTCTTCTTTGGAGAAGTATCTGTTCATGTCTTTTGCCCATTTTTTGACTTGATTGTTTGTTTTTTGGGTGTTGAGTTTGAGAAGTTCTTTATAGATCTTGGACAGCACCCTTTACCTGTAATGTCATCTGCAAATATCTTCTCCCATTCCATGGGTTGCCTCTTTGTTTTGTTGACTGTTTTCTTTGCTGTGCAGAAGCTTTTTATCTTAATGAAGTCCCAAAAGTTCATTTTTCCTTTTGTTTCCCTTGCCTTTGGAGATGTGTCTTGAAAGAAGTTGCTGTGGCTGATGTTGAAGAGGTCACTGCCTATGTTCTCCTCTAGGATTTTGATAAGATTCCTGCCTCACGTTGAGGTCTTTCATCCATTTAGAGTTTATCTTTGTGTATGGTGTGAGAGAATGGTCGAGTTTCATTCTTCTGTGTATAGGTGTCCAATTTGCCCAGCACCATTTATTGAAGAGACTGTCTTTTTTCCGTTGGATATTTTTTCCTGCTTTGTTGAAGATTAGTTGACTATGCAGAGAGTCAAGGGTCCACATCTGGGCTCTCTATTCTGTTCCATTGATCCATGTGTCTGTTTTTGTGCCAGTACCATGCTGTCTTGGTGATCACATCTTTGTTATATCTTGAAATCAGGCAATGTGATATCCCCAGCTTTGTTTTTCTTTTTCAACATTTCTTTAGCAATTCAGGGTCTTTTCTAGTTCCATACAAATTTTATGATTGTTTGTTCCAGCTCTTTGAAAAATGCCATTGGTATTTTGATCACGATGGCGTTGGAGATTTTTAATTACTGATTCAATTTCTTTGCTGGTTATGGGTCTGTTGAAATTTTCCATTTCTCCCTATTTCAGTTTTGGTAGTTTATATGTTTCTAGGAATTTATCTATTTCTTCCAGATTGTCCAATTTGTTGGCATACAATTGCTCATAATATTCTCTTCTAATTGTTTGTATTTCTGTGGTGTTGGTTGTAATCTCTCCTCTTTCATTCATGATTTTATTTATTTGGGTCCTTTCTCTTTTCTTTTTGATAAGTCTGGTTAGGAGTTTATCAATATTGTTAATTCTTTCAAAGATCTAGCTACTCGTGTTGATCTGTTGTACTGGGTTTTGTAAATTTCTATATCATTGATTTCTGCTCTAATCTTATTTCTCTTCTGCTGGTTTTAGGATTTATTTGCTGTTCTTTTTCCAGCTCCTTTAGGTAAAAAGTTAGGTTGTGTATTTGAGACTTTTCTTGAGGAAGGTCTGTATTGCTATATACTGCCCTCTTATGACTGCCTTTGCTGCATCCCAAAGGTTTTGGACTGGAGTGTTTTCATTTTCATTTGCTACCATGTATTTTTTTTAAATTTCATCTTTAATTTCCTGTTTAACCCACTCATTCTGTAGCAGGATGTTCCTTAACCTCCATTTGTGATCTTTTCAAATTTTTTCTTATGATTGACTTCAAGTTTAATAGCATTGTGATCTGAAAATATGCATTGTATGATCTCCATCTTTTTGTACTGGTTGAGGCCCAATTTGTGAACCAATATGTGATTTGTTCTGGAGAATGTTCCATGTGCACTTGAAAAGAATGTATATCTGCTGCTTTAGGATGAAATGCTCTGAATATATCTGTTAAGTCCATCTGCTCCAGTGTGTCATTCAAAGCCATTGTTTACTTGTTGATCTGCTTAGATGATCTGTCCATTGTTGTGAGTGCGGTATTAAAGTTGCCTACTATTATTGCATTATTATCAATGAGTTTCTTCAAGTTTATTATTAATTGATTTATATATTTGGCTGCTCACAAGTTGGGGGCATAAATATTTGCAATTGTTAGATCTTCTTGTTGGATAGACCTCTTTATTATGATACAGTGCCCTTCTTCATCTCTTATTACAGTCTTCAATTTAAAATCAAGTTTTCCTGATATATGGGTGGCTACTCCAGCTTTCTTTTGATGTTCATTAGCATAATAAATTGTTCTCCACCCCCTCACTTTCAATCTGGAGGCATCTTTGGGTCTATGAGTCTCTTATAAGCAGCATATCAATGGGTTTTGTTTTTTTATCCATTCTCATACCCTATGTCTTTTAATTGGGACAATTAGTCCATTTACATTCAGAGTAATTATAGATATGAATTTAGTGCCATTGTATTACCTGTGAAGTTGCCATTCCTGGCAGGAAAGTAGGTTGTCTCTGCTCCTTCTAGTCTTTGTTGCTTTTTGTTTATCTTTCTCACTACAAGAGTCCCCTTTAGTATGTCTTGCAGAGCTGGTTTGGTGTTCATGAACTCCTTTTCTTTTGCTTGTCCTGGAAACTCTTTATCTTTCCTTCTATTCTGAATGACAGCTTTGCTGGATATAGTATTCTTGGCTGCATTTTTTCCCCATTCAGCACATTGAATATATCATGTCACTTTCTTCTGGCCTGCCAAGTTTCTGTGGACAGATCTACTGCTAACCTCATATCTACCCTTGTGGGTTAAGGACATTTTGTCCCTCACTGTTTTCAGAATTTTCTTTGTCTATGATACTTCTTGGGGCTGACCTTTTTGGTTTGGTGTAAGCAGCTCCAGCCTCCACTCCCTCTCCTCTTCTCTCTGTCTTCTCTCTGTGAAGAAGGCTTCCTTCCCTCCATGGCACCACAGCTTTTCTCTCTCCCAATTCACATCTCCAAACCTCACATCTGCCATGTTCTCTCCCTCTAATTGTGCAGATTGTTTTCTTAATCTTCAGATTGATTTCCTAGTTATTCAAAATGATTTGCTTTTTGATCTAGCTATGGTCAAGGGATGAGGTAAATTCAGGGTCCCCCTACTATTCTGCCATCTTAACTCTCTCCCCGGGAATCTCTTAAACTTGAATTTCCCATGATGGCTTATTTCAGAACACAAACTGCATTTTCAGAAGTCAAAGTTATTTCAAAATTGGGCCATACTTCAAAATGAAAATTCTGAACCAGGCTTGAGAATGAAATATTGCTTTCTGCAAATGTGTCACTTCTGTGAGCCAACATGGGCAAAGCTGGCATCAGTTTCACTGAACCATGAATCATTCTAAGGAGTCTGGGTAATATTTGTTAATAACCTTCTATAAGGTTCCTTTTTCATGGCCAAGCAAGAAGTCAAGTGTTTCAGCTGCTTGTTTTGTTTGAGATTTTAAATCCACCACTGGGTAAAATGTCCACAATTATAAACAACAGAGCATTTGACAGCCTCATTAAATGAGTTGGGAAAAGAACTCCAACAGCAAGGAGCCCAGGTCCATATAATCATCTTTATCACTAACAAAGAGGAAAAATTATTATAAGTATATAAATATATGTATGTGTTATACAAATATGCTATTATTAAATATTTCTTACAGAATATGTGAAACTGGAACCTAGGAAAGGAAATGAGACCTGAGAGACATACTCAAATCATCTTTATATCAATTGTGGGCAATATGAGCTCTGACTATCTGGCCATCACTGTTCTAAGTGCTTTACCTTTATAAAATCATTTAGTCCTCACAAGTGCTTCCCAAATTTAACATGCATAGGAGTCATCTGGGGATCTTTGTAAAGGTCAGATGCTGATTCAGCAGGTGGGAGGTGGGGACCAATATTCTGCATTGGCTCTCCGCTGATGCCTGTGTTGATTCTCAGATCACATTTTGAGTTCCATGCCTTACAACTCCATGAGGTGGGACTAGTGCTGTTTGTGCATTTTACATAAGAAAAAACCAGAGAACGGAGAGGTTATATAACTTGCCCAAATGACATTTCTTATACAGCACAGAACCAGGTGTGGAGCTCAAGCCATTCATGTTGTCGACCCCCTCTTTGTCTCCATGACCCTGTGTAACAGCAGCAGGTCCTTTACATACTCTGTATTGTTTTACCAATCATATTTGTAAAATAAAAACATAAAATAGAAGAAAAATTTTAAGCAAAATTTAATTTTAAAAATTTTGCATAACTACTTTATCTTCATAATCAATAAATCTAACTTTTACTTTTTCTGCTTTAATTATCACTTATTTTCACAGTGTCTACTTAGCTTTTATCATTTTAATGTATAATTGCTGAATAATACACTATCAAGTTAACTAATCATAATTTACTCAGCTGGTCACAAATGTTGGTCTTCCAGATGTATTGTTTTTTTTTTTTTAAGTGTCAACAGGCCAAAAGTATTCATTCTATGTTGAAACAGAGGTAGTGAAGATTTTAATAGTCTGGAAATTTCCCCTGAGGAGAATTATGGTGAGCCCAATAGTGATTCTTTATACTTTAGGAATATTATTTCTTTGATTAGAGGGTAAGATTTCAAGTTCATATATTAAGTTAAAAAAAAAAACTTTCAAATTATTTTAAAGCAACACTCAACACTTAACATTTTTAGTTACCTATGTGTAAAAAGTTGCTAATACTCTAGAAATCACAATCAACTGTTTTTACCTGAAGCTGGAGTCACAAGAAGTTTGTATCCACCAAATTTCCCCCTTGGAGCCTTCCATGAAATCTGTATACTGTCATGAGATAATACATTATATCTTAACCGTGTGGGTGGAGCCACTGCAAAAGGAGAAACAAAAATTGTTTAAATGTTGAAACATTTAAGCTGCCATTAGTTAAACCGAAGAGTCAACATAATGAAATCAAAACATATGACTTCATCAGCCTCAAAATATACTCTTTCTATAACCCCATTAAGGAATTGATCAGTTTGCACAATGATACAAACCCAAGAGCAACTATTTCTTACTCAAGAGATAAGCATTTATC
The DNA here is from genome assembly GCA_028534135.1 of Potos flavus. Classification (NCBI taxonomy): domain Eukaryota; kingdom Metazoa; phylum Chordata; class Mammalia; order Carnivora; family Procyonidae; genus Potos; species Potos flavus. The sequence goes on from CM052900.1 coordinate 13,627,666, forward strand.
AAATAGTACTGACTTATGACAAAGACTTATGACTTAGGGTTAAAATTTAATACTCCAGTCTAGTTTAAATTGAAGCCAATCTTGTAAAATGAGTTTATTATGTTACAAGGATGATTTTTTTTTTCAACTTGGAACATGTAAGCTTTTATAATCTACTCTACTGGGACCTGTTTTGTGCCTTTAGGTTTTTCACTTTAGTAATCCAATATTTTTAATGATAAGGTCACTTAAGAAGGCGATCATGGACATATTATAGTAATAAGTTCTTCATTTAAAAAGCATTTGAGAAAGAGATTATAAAGGACCAAAATAAAAAGGACCAAATAAAGGATAATTATGTTTTATAAAGTTTGATCCATTCTTAAAGTGTAGCTGATTTATATCTTTCAGAAAGATACACAGCATACGGTCATGAGTCATGCCAATACACTTAATCTTTTCTGAGAATTCACAAAATGGAGGTCTATGTTACTCCTTGGTATGTCGCTCAAACTTCAAAACATGTTTTTGGAAACCTACATCAGTGCTCCAGAATTTAAAAAAAAATAATTTAAGAAGATTTTAATTACATAATATTGAAATTAGTTTGTCAAAAAAGAAAAGCTTACATGTAACAGAAAAGTTAGCACAGACTACCCACTCTTACGCCCTGCCTTTCTTTCTCACTTTAGGAAACAGAAAGCGGGGGAAGAAACAAACATTCTCCTTAATAGGTATGTAGCACAATATGGAGTTTGGGCATTAATTTGATTCTAGTTCTGTCACTTATTAGATAAAGAAAATTGAGTGATTATTGCTTCCAAAACTTTATTTTTGGAAAAAGTGATCTGTAAATGTTTGCTCCTCTTGTCTTTACTTCATCTAAGGGGTGATCTCAAAAGCTCGTTTAATTCTCACAAAAATACAGTGCCGTCCCAATTTTACATATAAGGGAACCAAAAAGAAGCTAGAGACTTGCCCAAGTTCACATACTGGTGAATGACAATCCCTGACCCCAAATGAGATGCTCTGTTTCTTCAGCAGAAAAGCCATATTAAGAAGGCACCCTTCATTGAGCTAGATAAATGAGTAACTTACTCCTCTACAAGACTATCCACTCATTCGAAATCAATAAGCAGTAAAGGACACAAGCTTAAGAGCAGGTATTCTCTTTCTGTTGCCTTTTACTACCTCTTAGTAGAGAAAGCTAGCAATGCAAAACAAAAACATTAGCTTCCCATTCTTGATTTAACATGAATGGAAGAAAGAGTTGACATTTCTCTTGTTTATGGGAAAATATGAATTTATCATAAGAATAACTATTTTGAAATTCAAGAAGAAGAGGAACCTAACATTTGGATGAACAGGAAAACTATTACTATTTTGCCTAGTCTGGAACTTGGTCAGAAAAACCTATTTAGAGGTAGGCTCTTTGAGGAAAAAAAAAAAGAGCCCCATGTTTGGGGCTCCAGACCCAAAGAGGCACTGGCTTCCATTGAACTACTCAGGGAAACACAGTGTAGAGCAAATGCAACCACTAAATCCCTCAGTGTCCAACTTTTTAAATGATTTACAAATGATGTGCATGACTACAGACCCATTATGGCTGCTAGCAAAAAGGAATAGCACCCTACTCTTTTATTGACAGACCACATCTATTGACTATATTATATAAGCACAATACTCTCACAATCAGTAAAAGAAAATCTTGATTAGACACAAAGTTCACATTTCCTTTAGGTTTTTGCCTTTAGGGGGAAAGAGTGAATAGAAAAAAATGCTAGTTAAGCAAGAAGGAGGCATGAGGTCATAGTTTCAAACTTCAAAGTTAGCTCCTTTTTCTCTGTATGGAAGAAAGACATTAGGACTTGCTTCATAGCAAGGGTAGCCAAAATTGATAGAAATGCTGCAAATGCAGTGCAGAAATCATTGTTCTTATCACATGAAATAAAAAGTTGGGTATATTAGACCCATGATTTTTCTTTTCAAACACAAGGAGATGATTCTATACATACATATAACTCCCAGTAATAATTACAAATGCTGATGTGAATCTGACTCAGAATTTACTTCATGTTAGTTAAAACCCTAAACTTTTTAAGAAGACAAAAAAAAGTGTAAAATTTGATTTCTAGCCCACACTAAGAACCCAGAGCAAGCCAACCAACTCATTTCTTGCATGGTGAAGCCAGGCTTCCTGTGTGGGATTGGGCCAAATACAACATTTGTGAATATATGTATTTCATCCTGAAGGGGAATTGAGGAGGAAGAATGGGGAGGGTCCATTCTTTATTTTCCTCTCTACTGCAGGGTTAGGCTTGTTACTGAAAGCATAGGGCTGTTTTTGATTGTCGTGTTGTAGTTTTGTTTTTTTTTTTTTTGAGAGGGAAGTTTTTTTAAACTCCCAAATTTCACTACAATTATTCTCATAGAAAACAAATCTTGTAGGCAGAAAATGAATGTTTACATGATTTACTGAAGCCTCACTGTTATCAAAAGGCATTTGGGAAATTTTATTTCATAATGTGACTATTAAAGGGCTAATTTTCCATCCTCCCCTCCCCCTCCCTTCCTTCTTCCTTTCCTCTCCCCCTTCTCTTTCTTTTTTCCTTTCTTCCTTTCCTTTTTCCTTTTACTTCAACTCAACAACTGAAATCTTGCTGTTTCTTTTTTTTTTAGAGAGCATGTGCATGTGTGTTGTGGGGAGGGGCAGGAAGGGCAGAGGGAAAGGGAGAGGGAGAGAGAGAATCTTAAGCAGACTCCACGGCCAATGCAGAGCTCAGCTCGGGACTTGATCTCAGCACGCCGAGATCATGACCTGAGCTGAAATCAAGAGTTGGATGCTCAATGGACTGAGCCAGCCAGGCACCCCCAAAGATTTATTTCAAATAAAATACTTTCATTAATTTCCTGAAACATTACTTTTTCTACAGGAACACTGAAATGAACATCCATTCTTCACTACGCATGATCACCAGCTATCTGCCTTCTCTAGTACCACACCGGTTTCTTCTCCAGAGGGATACTCCCTCTGCACCATATGGGGCCTCGGCTGTGCTATCAATCAGCCATACTCCCCTCGCTAAGAATGTGAAACTTGTGTTCAGCAATGGAAGGAAGGAAAATTGCCCATCAAGTTCATTGCAATAACATGCCCTAAAAAAGTGGTCAGTTTCCTAGAATTTTATCCAGCGTGTTCCTAGAGTCCCATCCTTTTCAAAGCTTAATTATTTTAACTTTTACTTTAACGATATGAGCTACTTTGTTACCTACCAGTAAATACATTTTTTTTTTTTTTTGCTTCAATTGGCCAGAAAAGATGTCTTTTATTTGCAACCAAAAACCTCTGACTGATCAAGATGGAGTAGCATGGGCAGTAAGAACGTGTTCTTTTTCAAAACATAGTTTTGGGTGCAGTATCAATAGAACAACCTCATATTTATTAAGTAAATGACCTTAAGCAGCAGAGAAGTATTTGGTTTATTTTTCCAAGGGATCTAAAAACACTCAAACAAACAACAAAAACGTTGGCTTTTTATCCCAGTTATTTTTCAATTAAATGCACTGCCCAGGGCGCCTGCGAGGCTCAGCTGGCTAAGGGTCGACTCCTGATTTTGGCTCAGGTCATGATCTCAGGGTCCTGGGACTGAGTTGGGCTCTGTGCTCAGCGGGGAGTCTGCTTGTGGATTTCTCTCCCTCTGCTCCTCCCCTCTCTCATTCTCTCTTATATAAATAAATGAATCTTTTAAAAAAATAAATGCATTGCCCAATGTTCTATAAATAGAAGAACTTAAAATATGAAAGAAATTTACTGTGGGATATACTAGGGTGGGGAGGTTCTTTTTATCTTGCTTAGAACCTGTTTTCATTTTATGACCCATTATAAAGATGCTGAAAAGAGCAGTAAAGAAAATATTCTCCACTCTCCAAACATGTTTCACTACTACTAACAACAAAACATATGTGTAAATTTCTTAACACAGAGATCTTTATAAAGTTAAATTTAGCCTTGATGCAAAGTCTCCAATTCTATATGCTTTGAGGTTTTAAAATGACAGTTACTTTACCTTCAGTGGTTTCTGCTTATAACCATCCAAAACAAATATTGCTGGAACCCAGTGCAGATTTACTGTGAAATACTGAGAAAGTATTAGCCTCACAATTCTGTCATGTAATATACATTTTTTTCCCCTTACAGCCAACACAACAATATGTTTTCTGTGTTCCAGTTCATTTAACAACTTGTCTTGAAAAGAAGATGCTGGAATAATCTAGGTATAAACAGCTATTTTTGAGCCAATGTGGGTTTACATTCTCTGGAGAGGGAAAGTTCTTCAGAAAGAATTACTTAGAGACTAAGTGGTAAAACACATTCTGTTGATTAAGCAATTTAGGAGGGGAAAGTTAATTTCCTACATGCCTTTTAATACAGACTATATTAGCGGCTTACAACAACAGAAATGTATTATCTTACAGTTCTGGGGGGTCAAAAGCCTGAAATGGGTCTCACTGGGCTAAAACCAAAGTGTAGATAGGGTTGCATTCCCTTTTGGAGGCTCTCAGAGACAATTCATTTTCTTGCCTTTTCCAGCTTCTAGAGGATTCCAACAGTCCTTGACTTGAGTCCCCTTTCCATCTTCAAAGCCATCAATAGCCGGTCAAGTCTTTCTTATATGACTTCACTCTGACATTCATTCCTCTGCCTCCCTCTTCCGTATTTAAGATCTCCGTGATTGGGTCCAAATTGGACCCACCTAGGTAATCCAGGATAATCTCCCTATCTTAAAGTCAGCTGATTAACAACTTTCATCCCATCAGCAATCTTAAATTCCCCTTTGCCATATAATATGGCATATTTACAGGTTAGAAATTAGGATGTGTGCATCTTTGCAAGCACATTATTCTGCCTGCCACACTGACCTTTCCTTTTCATTTTGTGAATAAATGTGATTCCAAAATGTCTCTAAGAATATAAAGTTTGAGAGTAATTATTGTCAGCTAGCAAGTCAACACACCTGCCATTAGCGAAGCACTGTATTGAATGTCAAACACATTCACATGTGCCTTTGCAAATTAGTGTCAAAATTGGCCAACCCATAGGAACTCACTCCTTTCTCTGCTTTAAAGTAGAAAACCAAGGGGACCTGACTGGCTCAGTTAGAAGAGCTTGTGACTCTTGATCTTGGGGTCATGAGTTTGAGCCCCACGTTGGGTGTAGAGATTCCTTAAAAATAAATACACTTGAAAAAAATTAAAAGTAGAAAATCAATCAGGGGCTCCTGGCTGGGTAAGTCGGTAGAGCATGCAACTCTTGACCTCGGGGTTGTAAGTCCGAGCTCCATGTTGGGTACAGAGACTACTTAAAATTTTAAAAATCTTAAAAAAAAATAAAATAAAAGCAGAAAATCAATCAAATAAAGCAATTCACATTCTTTATTCTCTCCTGACACCATAAATGGTCTCTGACACCATAAATGGCATCCTGGTAGATAGAAATAAGATTCAGTTTCTCAAATGTCTTACATACTTTCCTAAAAGCCAAAGAAGTCAATGACATCTGAAGCCTTTTCTTACTGGGATTTCCTCCCGCATGTGCCCGCCATCTTCCTTCTTGAAAGTTTCTCCAGCCTTCACTTCCAGGCCACTACATTCCCTTGACCTCTTTACAATTGCTTTTTTGACAATTTCAATCATCCTTTTTCTTCCTTTAAGTTCTTAACTGTTGATGTCTGCCATATTTCATCCTTACTTCTCTCCATCGGGCCATGCCTTTTTGGTTCTGAGACCACAAAGGTCCCTATTAGCTAACCTCCAAGCACAAAACAATCAGATATATTCCCTGCCCTCATCTCTTTCACCTAAGCTCCAGACCATCCACTATCTGCCAGACATCTTGTCCTAAACGTTCCACAAGCACTTGAAGCTCCATATATGTGTCTAAGACTGACCTCATCATCTTCATCTTAAACTTGCTTCATTGCTTATTCTTTTAGTTCTTTAAAGATTTATTTACTTGAGAGAGAGAGAGTACATGCACAAGCAGGAGGAGGGGCAGAGGGAGAGTCAGAGAACCTCAAGCAGACTTCCCACTAACTGTGGAGCCCTATGCAGGGCTTGATCTCACAACCCTGAGATCATGACCTGAGCCAAAATCAAGAGTTGGACACTTAATGGACTAAGCCACCGAGGCGCCCTGCTTATTCTTTTATTAATCTCTTCAACAAACGTATACTATGACTGAAGCATTGTTCTGTATCAGGGATACAGACACTAAGGAGAGAACTACTGTTTTAACAAGCGTAGGTAAACAAACAACTATGACACGAAGATACAAAAGCAAAGATACAAAAGCAACAATAACATAGGGGGCAAAATCCCCATCTTACTTCTCCAGCAAAAAGACTTAAGAGTCATCTTTGACATTTCCCTTTGACAACTCCCTCCACATCTGATCAGAAAACAACTTCTATCCCTTCTACCTCCAAAATGTTTCTTGGACTCATTCTCTTCTCTCTATTCTTCTACCCGGTTCAGGCCCCCAACAGTTACTACCCAGAGAAGTCAGTATAATCTTCTAACGGGGTCTCTTATTTTACTTATTCCCTAAGCCCCTATAGGTCACAAATACGAGTATCATCGACATTGCTGTCCGAGTCTCTTTAAAAAATGGAGCTGTTTAAAATTGCCCACAGTCTGGCTCCAGTAGACCTTTCCATCTTTGTCTTTTGCTACACCCCCATCCCCCACCCCACAAAAACTTGCATGGCGATTTATCTGCCTATACCCCTGTCTCCTCAGTAGCAGCAAGCTGCTGGAAGACAAAGAGTGAAGTCTCACTCACCCTGCATCCTGAACCTAATACACAGCATGTGCCCCATAAATACTCATTTAAAATGGAATTTGGCCAACGATGTGTATCTGGTCGATGGCATCCCTGAAAGTATCCCAGAAGGGTTCTCCATATGATCAGTTACTCCACGAATGACCATTTCTGAATTAAGTTAGACTAAGATGGCAGCTCTGAAGGGCTTTGTGATTTGTCTCCCCTGTGTTCCAAAGGCCTTGTGTCACAAATCCCACAGTTTAGATGGTAAGTTATCTGGCATTATTAGTATCACTTCCAAAAGCATTCTTGTATTAATGTAAATAGAGCAAGCAGAATTTATCTGTCCAACTGTTTCCTCTGTGTTGCATGAAGAGTTGGAAATATGGCTTTCACACTATTTGAACATGCAAAGGGTCAAGTTCCATGCCTTTCCAAACACGCATGCCTCACTTTAAGGAGGCAGGGTGTGGTGGGTCTTAACTTTTGACTTTTCTATAACTGTAAATTCCAAGCCTTAGACATTAACACTCCTAAAATAACTTTCTTTATCACATGTAGATTTCCTTGCTAAGCCGATGAACGACAATTTCAGCACCAACATTTCTGTTTCTGCAAGATTATCATGTTTACCTAGTAATGGACTTTTGCTTACTTATACGTGTTGTGTACTTACTTCGAAGCTCAGCACGCTTTTTCTGCAAAAGGCCAGATAATAAATACTCAGGCTTTGTGGGCTATACAGTCTCTGCCACAACTATTCGACTACCCGTGGTGTGAAAGCAGCCACAAGATATATGTAAACAAATGTCTGCATTCCAATAAAACTTTAATGACAAAAACAAGCAGTGGGTCAGATTTGGCCCATGAGTTGGTAGTTTACCAACTCCTAACATACTTTATAAAAATGAGGGGAAATTGAGAATAAAAGTGCAGATCCCAGTAATACAGAGAGTAGATTTCAAAAAGTAAGTTCAATGAAAACAAAGCTAGAAATCACTGGAAATGCTTAAAACGGCATACTAGCAGCCTATATCAGGCTTTTAGTAAACTTTACACCATGTGCTAGTTTTTCAAGAGAGGAACAAAATAATAAAGACCAGGTAGGAAGTGGTAGACGTATTTTGTAGACCCTCTATTTAAGAGACAAGGCATGACCAAGGTACCTACATATACTCATTATAGCTCCTTATTAATGGAACTGATTTTGTAGCATGCAAATTTGACTTTTCCTAATGAAATCTGCATCTGCACGGCCTCTTCAGAAGCATGTGAAGAACGAGCTGTTTAACAAACCACCACAAAATTACTATGCTCAGTCACTGGTGCGGTCTTAACCCTCATCAAAGTTGTGGCACATTTCTCCAAGGTAAACAGCCAATGAAACTGAGTAAAAGCCAACATATGACCTTGCCTAGAAACACAGTGGAACCAGTGAAACACTATTAGGGTAAATAAAATAAAAAATAATAATCAGAACCAATGTAGCTAGAGTCCCAGACCCTAATGATTATCTTAAAGTTTTGCATTACCTTGACCTTGGACAATGGTGCAAAAATAAGCAACCGCCAGCAGAGCTGGAAACAGCCAGTGTTGCATGTTGCACTGAGAAATCTTCATTTTATCCTCTGCTTTTCACATGGGATGCAGCAGCAGTCCTGGAAATAGAAAGCACAGGAAGATCTTGAGAAGCCTGAAAACGAAGTACATGTAGTCATCCAGGATAGGCAAACAAGCCAACATGGATTAGTAATGGCAGGAAGTCATTCATTCCCTGGGGCACCATATATTTCACTCTGAAATATAAACTGATAAAAGGAAATTTTTTGAGAAGATGCTGCAAATGGAGAGAATGATCTGAAATATTTAGGAAAGAAGTTCAGACAGTCCTCTGTGACTCTTTATAAGGCGTACATTGCATGGTGAATTTTCCAAATGGATCAATTCCAAATGGATCAATACCTGAAATGACCACTGTCATCAGACAATCACAATTTCCTCCACAGTAATGTGCTCCTCCAGTATTTTTCACATTAAGTTCAAAGTCCTACTGTTGCCTTCTATTTTCTACAAAGTAAAGATGATATATGGGACCTTTCCTCTGGTAATCAAAAAGAATTTGTAAAACCACTTTGTGCTAACATGAAATCACTATTCTGCTTTTATTTCACTGGGCTGATAAAGCCATAATCCTCTCATCTTTTCTTATGACTTTTTTTTCCTCTCATGTACGAATCTAAAAACAAGTCCAAGGTTTTCTTTTTCATGAGGAGATCCATGAGAGAAAAACTGTAAGAAAAAGAGAGAGAGAAGAAAAAGGGGCAAAAGGTAGGAAAGGAAGAAAAGGGAGGGAGGAAAAGAGGAAGCAGGGAGAGAGAAGAAGCAGAGTGGCTGGTTGGAATTATTTATGATGCCAGTCTACGAACCGTTGACCACAACTCTATTATAAGCCATTACCGAGGAGAAATTCTGAGTCTTTTCACAGAGAGTAAAAAGATATCTTAAAAGTTTTCTTCTACCCAGAACATTTTTTCATTCATATATTCATTCATTCATTCTCCAATATTGTTCACAAAAGATCTGAGGCAAAATTCAGATAAATAGCATAATGTTTTTAGTATGTCCACTGTGATATTTGGGACATATTTAATTACAAAATTTATTAACAGAGTTGTGTCATCTCTCAACTTAAAACATATCTTTCTTGGGGGGTGCCTGGGTGGCTCAGTGGGTTAAAGCCTCTGCCTTCGGCTCAGGTCATGATCTCAGAGTCCTGGGATCGAGCCCCGCATCAGGCTCTCTGCTTCCCCCTCTCTCTCTGCCTGCCTCTCTGCCTACTTGTGATCTCTCTCTGTCAAATAAATAAATAAAACCTTTAAAAAGAAACAAACAAACAAAAAAACATATCTTTCTTGGTTATAGCCCCGTTATTAGTATTAAAGTGCTGTGTTTCTGACTTCTCTCCCTCCAGGATGGAGAATCTATGTATTGCTCACTTCGCAGTTTTTTTGAAAACAAGTTTTTTAACTTGTTAATACTATGTTTTTATTTATTTATTTATTTTTGCACTTATCATTAGAAATTGCTTCTTTTTGCTTTCCTGCTTTTATCCTTTTATTTGCTTTTTGTTGTTCTTTGTAATTTTTTTTTGTTGAATCTTTAATTAATGTAATACTAGTCTTTATTTGAGGCCATTAATTTTCCTCTGAATATGCTTTGGCCACATCATATTAGCTTTAATTTCTTTTTTAACTGAAGAGTTATCTCAGTAAATATAGCAAAGTATGTCTGTGAACTCTCAAAGCAATATGACTGATGCACTTAAACCTCTGAGATCCTGGTGTTATTCCAGAATAATACAGTGTCTCCAGAGGAATAAATAATTGTCTTTCCTTCAAGCAATCATTCAAAAAAAATTTTTTTGGCAAGTACTCTTTTTTATAATACCTAATGATAGTCTTGTGTGCAACTCTTTGCCTTGCCAGTAAAAGGGAGATCTGTAAGCTTTGATAATCATATAAATAATCAAGTTAAGATTCTAGCATAAAAATTAAAGAAGGTATTCATTTGTATCTAGAGACTCAAAAAATATCTTTCCCTATCAGCCTACCATAGTTCTCAAATGCTAATTACAAAAGAATATTTCCCTGGATTAAGACATTCACATACTGGCAGCTCCTTAAAATTCCTAATGGAATAGGCAATACATTCATTGAGTGTCTATCCTAAGGAATAAGCAACACATTAAAGGGTTAACATATGTATTTATTTTATATATATTGAGCATCTTAGCTTGGGTTGATTCACTGCAGATTAGTAAACCAACCACCTCTGTGTCACAGCACAGAGGAAATGGGACAAATGGTGAATACATTTTGATGAATTAAAGGAGGAGAGACCCTGCGGCATATACAGAACCCTCACTCTACAGAGGCAAAAAGAACAAGATCAGTGGATTATCCAAATGGGTGTGAGTAGCACTTACTAGACAGAAGCCATGAATACAGAGGATTTGAAAAGATATGGGAGTGGGCTTCAGCCCTATTGTAACCAGGAAATCAACAAATCTGCCAGTCACCCAGAGAGCTGCCCAGTACACCCCGCAAAACCACAGTAGCAGAATCACTCTCTCAACTCAAATAAAATATTCTACGATTTTGTACCCCAACCCTATAACCATAGCTTTCAACCAGAACAAGGCAAAGAAAAGGAGAAGTAAGGAAACAGGCCACAATTGTGTTTCTGGCATACACTTTAAGATCAGGAGACTTTTGTAAGACACCACGTGATAGTATTTTAACATAGAAGGAAAAAAAAATCCTTTTACAAGCCATAATCCAAAAGCCTTTCTCTGTTCTCTTCAAAATACTACAATTCCTGTGTCCAGGTGTTTTGAAGCAATAATTAACATGACACATTGGAAGTTAATCTGCATCTCACAAATTTTAATTTTAATTAATTAACTAATTGACTAGTTCTACCCTACTCTGGGTAATTTTTTTAAAAAACAGTATTATTTATATGGAAAAAACTGTGGCCATAGCTTATCTTTAAATCTTCCTTTTTATTGTTTACTTTAAATTGGGATGAGTAATACCATATTGAGAGAAGTGGAATTTTAGTTTTCCCAAGGTTTTCTGCCAAGTCTCCAAATTTTTGGACAGTAAAATAGGGGCAAGAAAAATCCTAATTCCTACTAAAGTGCCATGAGATACTTCAACATTTACCAAAATGTCAAAGCCTAATTTGTTGAAACTTTGCCCAAAAGTCTGCCCAAGATAAATAACTCTGCCTTAGTTTTTTTGCTGTTGTTTAAAAACATGTTAAAAATGGCCACTCAGTTCTAAGTTCAGAAGGTATAAACCCAATTTTGGGAAAGTTGATAATGTTCAGTACAAGTTTTCTCAAAACATTGCTACAATTTTATAGTTAATAATTTAAAACTACCCCCATTAGGACTAATTTGCTCTTCTACTTCATGTGTTTGTTTTATTTAATGTCACTTGTACAGTTGAGTTTAAAAAGGAGCAAAGGCCCCAAGTACAGCCAGTTTTATCAAAATTCTTTAAAACATTTCTAAAGTTTTTGTAAACCACTCATACACATACAACACTTGCACAGACTTACATACATATACACATCCAATCTTGGATAATGTTCTACTCAATGAGTGCTGACTTAAAAAAAAAAAACAACAACAACCATGAACTTAAACAAAATTGTTGCTAGCCATCTGGCATATGGCCTCGAGAGAGTGTGTTATTTGTAGTATTAGAAACCAAAGCTCTCTACTTGGTACTAAGAAAAATACAAAACTTCATACTACATAATCCCTGCCCTCGGTGATCTCACTATTTTATTGAAAAGAAAGATCACAAGCAAATACATTGCAAAGCGACATAAAATAGGTATGAAATAGAACAAAGAGTTAGCACAAAGTGATGGTATAAATAGAAAACTGGGAGTTAGGAAGACAATCTGCCTATAATTTGTTAGGGGTCCTTGGCTAACTAGTTTAACCACTCAGACTTGGTTTCTTTACACAAAATGTTAATTAACATTGTAAATTAACATCCACCTTATCCAATGATTGAGGTAATGGAGACAATGTACTTAGAACACAGGTAGCTCTCAAAAAGTTCTAATTCATTCCATGTTAGCAACAGGTTGAAGGAACACGAAGGAAAGGGAATGATAACAATCAACAAATTTGCTACTTGAGTAGATACCAAAGGAGGAAGGAAATGCAAGACTTTATCTATCCCATTATATTAAGGTGTTGGGACGAACTTGGCAAAAGGTTTAGGCAAAAACTGGAGACCCAGATAATGACAGAGACACAATTATTTCCGTGGGTGAACTGCTTTAAACTTTTCAAAATACATTCCTACCGATATTTTATCATTTTCCAGAGGACAGCTCTACATAGATTCAAAACAATCAACCATACGAGGACATGGAAGATTTGACTTAAGGGCCACTCATAGACTTAAAAAGAAAAAAAAAGAGCAGTTCTAGTTGACAAGCTCGCGCAAAGAAGATTTAAAAGAAATGGGGATGTTTAAGCATGTTTTAAGCCTAGGAAAAATAAGAATCAGAGGCACGTGATGAATGTCTTCAAATATTTGAAGAGCTTTCATGTGGAAAATAAAACAAGATATTTTGTGCAGCTTCTGCAAATCAACCTTGAATCACTGGACTGACCCACAGAGATGTGGATTTGGATGTAAAAATTCTCCACACTTAGAACCGGTTCTTCTCTCTTACTAGAAGCTCAGAGGTAGTAGCAGGTTAAGTTTTGCCCATACCGGATGCTAGAGAAGGGAAGGGGAACGGGACAATATGACCTCTGAGATGCCTTCCCCAACCCTCCTTTGTTTATCCTTTAAGGTTCACTGTATAAAAGGAGACTTTTACAGTCAATTGATGATCTAGGTCATACAGATCTGTAGATTAAAAAGCAAAGACTAAAAACAGGTCTAATGTATTACCCAGCATGTTGACATTGTTTACCATTCCTTATTTCTTCTCTCCAATGAAAATACCACCCTTCTCACATCCAGAATAATCAAAGAAGTTTCCAGGATTGGCTATGGAGGTCTACTTAAAAACAAGCCCCAAAGGAAGTTAGTGTTCATTACTCTTTTTTGTTGTTGTCGTTTTTTATCGTGTTATATTAGTCACCATACAGTACATCATTAGTTTTTGATGTAGTGTTCCGTAATTAATTGTTTGCATACAACACCCAGTGCTCTATGCAATACGTGCCCTCCTTAATACCCACCACCAGGCCCACCGATCCCCCCCACCCGCCTCCCCTCTAAACCCTCAGTTTGTTTCTCGAAGTCCATAGTCTCTCATGGTTCGTCTCCGCCTCCGATTTCCCCCCCTTCACTTTTCCTTTCTTTCTCCTAATGTCCTCCATGTTACTCCTTATTTTCCACAAGTAAGAGAAACCATATGATAATTTACTTTCTCTGCTTGACTTATTTCACTCAGCATAATCTCAAGTCCCATCCATGTTGATGCAAAAATTAACAAGGCAAGAAACAACAAATGTTGGAGAGGATGTGGAGAAAGGGGAACCCTCTTACACTGTTGGTGGGAATGCAAGTTGGTGCAGCCACTTTGGAAAACAGTGTGGAGATTCCTCAAAAAATTAAAAATAGAGCTATTGTATGACCTGAGAATTGAACTACTGGGCATTTACCCCAAAGATACAGATGTAGTGAAAAGAAGGACCATATGTACTCCAATGTTCATAGCAGCAATTTCCACAATAGCCAAACTGTGGAAAGAGCCAAGATGCCCTTCAACAGATGAATGGATAAAGAAGATACAGTCCATATATACAATGGAATATTACTCAGCCATCAGAAAGTGGTCATTATTCTTATCTGTTAGCATTATGACATAGAAACACTTCTAAGTTAGGAATAAAGAAAACCTAGTTTGGGTACTATTAGCTTGGTGATTAGCCTTTTTCTCCCTGAGTGAACTCCCTACTGGGCATGGTACTATGAATAGAGATCAAGTGGAAAGCCACTCTTATTAGCATAAAGTATCAAAGAGCAGAAGAGTTCAGGAACTCCAGAGACTGGAAATTGAGAAGGGACATGTCAGAAAAGAGTGAGCTACAGTAAAGAAGTATAAAATCAGGATAAAAACTCTCCTCGAATCCTAGATACTCTAGAATGATAGAGTCAAGAATCAAAAAACACTTAGCCATCATAAATGTGTGTGCATTTAATAACAGAGCTTCAAAATACATGAAACAAAAACAGATGTGGAATGGAATGGAAGAATGGAATAATAAGCAAAGCTAGAGATGTTAACACTCCTCTCAGAAATTGTCCGAAAAACTAAACTATCAGTAAGAACACAGCAGATCTTGGTAACTCTATCAACAAATTAATATTTATGAACATTATATCCACCAACTGTAGAATGCACTGTTTTTTAAGTGTGCATAGAAAGTTTTATAAAATGGGCCATATTCTGGGCCATAAAATGAGACCTAAAAAATTTCAAAAGTTTGGGACTCCTGGGTGGCTCAGTTGGTTGAGCAGCTACCTTCGGCTCGGGTCATGATCCCAGGGTCCTGGGATCGAGTCCCACATCGGGCTCCTTGCTCAGCGGGGAGCCTGCTTCTCCCTCTGCCTCTGCCAGCCACTCTGCCTGCTTGTGCTCTCTCTCTCTCTGACAAATAAATAAATAACATCTTTAAAAAAATTTTTTTTTTTCAAAAGTTTGAAAGTTTACAGAGTATGCTTTCTGACAGTAACAGAATTAAATTAGAAATCAAACATATTAAAATATCTTTACAAATTCAAAAACTGGAGATTAAACAACATGTTTCTAATTAATTTATAGGTCAAAGAAGAAATCACAATGGAAATTAAGAAAAATATTTGGAAGGGAACAAAAATACAAAGACAACACATGAACATCTGTGGAATGCAGCTGAGGGATCAGAGAAAAATTTCTAGGTTCATATATTTACATAAAAAGAAGAAAGATTTAAAATCAATGATCTCATGTTCCACCTAAAGAAGCCAGAAAAAGAAGAGCAAATTAAATCCAAATTAAGTTGAAGAAAGGAATTAATAAGGATAACAGTAAAAATCAAAGAGCTATAACACTAATATTAGTGAAAATTAGCAAAGCCAAAATTTGTTTCTCTGAAATATTAATAAAATTGAAAAATTTTAAGAAAGAATGATCAAGAAAAAAAGATAGGCAACACAACTAACAATACAAGGAAAAAAAGAAATTATATCACTACATATTTCACATGCCAACAAATGAAAAAAGGAAAAATGTTAATAACTTTATGCCAGTAAGTCCAACAATTTAGCTTAATTTAGCAAAACCCTTGAAAACCTTGAAAATACAGAAAATGAAAACAGCCCTCTATTATAGAGACTGAAGTTGTTATTAAAAATATTCACAAACTAATGGTTGTCAGAGGGGAGGGGGATGGGCATTGAACAAAATGGATAAAAGAGAGTGGGAGATACAGGCTTCCAGTTATGGAATGAATAAGTCATGGGAATAAAAGGCACAGCATAAAGAATATGTCAATGACATTGTAATAGCAATACATTGCTATTACAGATAGCAATACATTGGACAGATGGACAGATGGTAGTTACACCTGTGGTGAACATAACATAATGTATAAACTTGCTGAATCACTCACTGTCTTGTACACCTGAAATTTATGTACCATTGTGTGTCAATTATACTCAAATAAATATTTAATATATATATTCCTGAATAGAAAATCGCAACCCAAATGCTTTCGATAGTGAATTCTTTTTTTTTTTTTTTTTCGATAGTGAATTCTATCAAATATTTAAGGGAGATGAAATATCAATCCTACACAAACTCTTTCAGAAAACAGAGGTGCACTAGCATAATCCTTTTATCAAAATCAGATATCATAAAAAAAATCAGATATTATTACAAAAAATAAAAATTACAGAATATCCCTCATGAACATAGAAACGAAAATCCATGTACCAGTATATATAAAAATAATAAAAATCATTACTAAGTGGGGTATATTCTACAAATGTTATGACTAGTTTAATCATTTAGGATGTTAGACCAATATATAAATAAATATACATATCATCTCAATAGAAGCATAGAAAGCAGCTTAAAAATATCCACTACCCATTCATGATTTAAAAGAAACTCAGTAAACTAAGAATAGAGGAGAACTTTATCCATCTGATAAAGGGCATCTATTGAAAAATCATATTTAATGGAGAAATATTGAATGCTTCTCTTCTAAGATCAAGAATAGGACATGGATGTCAATGCTGTAACATTTTTACCATTTCATTCAGCATTGTACTAGAGGTCCTGGTCAGTGCAATAAGGAAGGAAGGAAAGGAAGGAAAGGAAGGAAAAGAAGGAAAGGAAGGAAAGGAAGGAAAGGAAGGAAGGAAAGAAAGGAAGGAAGGAAGGAAGGAAGGAAGGAAGGAAGGAAGGAAGGAAAGAAAGAAAGAAAGAAAGAAAGAAAGAAAGAAAGAAAGAAAGAAAGAAAGAAAGAAAGAAAGAAAGAAAGAAAGAAAGAAAGAAAAAGAAAGAAAGAAGGAAGGAAGGAAGGAAAGGAAGGAAGGAGGGAAGGAAGGAAGAGGGAGGGAAAAAGGAAAGAAAGAAAAAGAAAAAAGAAAGGAAGGAAGAAAGAAAGAGAGAGAAAGAAAGAAAGAAAGAAAGAAAGAAAGAAAGAAAGAAAGAAAGAAGGAAAGAAGGAAAGAAGAGAAGGAAGAAAGGAAGGAAGGAAGGAAGAAAAGGGGAAAAGAAAAGAAAGAGAGGAAGGAAGGAAGGGAGGGAGGGAAGGAAGAAAAGGCAGAAAGAATGGGAAGGAAGAAGCAAAACTATTTAAAAGCAACATGATTTTTTGCACAGAAACTCCTAAAGAACATATAAAAGAAAAAAAAAACCTACTTAAACTAATAAGTAAACTTAGGAAGGCTGCAGGACACAGATCAATAGGCAAAATTAATCATTTTCTTATATCAGCAAACAAGTGGAAAAGAAAATAGTTTTAAAAATTCCATATAAAATAACATCAGAAACACAAAATACTTAGAAATCAGTTAGACATGGTATATTCTACAGTCTTTGGTGTAAAAACCAGAAAAATACAAAACCGAAGTCCTAAGAGAAACTTAAAAATGCCTAAATACACAGAGTAGTATACCATGTTCATGGATTGAAAAACCCAATTGTTAGGATGTCTCCAATTAATCTGCAGATTCAAAGCAATCTTATCAAAATCTCAAGTCAATTTTTATAGAAATTAACTGATTGATTATAAAAACTTGCAGGGAAATGCAAAGGACTTAGAAAAGCCAAAACAATCTTTTTAAAAAGAACAAAGTCAGGGACACCTGGGTGGCTCAGTCAGTTAAGCATCTGTCTTTGGCTCAGGTTATGATCCCAGTGTCCTGGGATCAAGCCGAGCATTGAGCTCCTTGCTCAGGCAAGGAGCCTGCTTCTCCCTCTGCCTGCCATTCCCTCTGCTGTGTGATCTCTCTCTCTCTCTGACAAATAAAAAAATAAAATATTAAAAAAACAACAACAAAAGAAGAACAAAGTCAGAGGACTCATAATTCCTGATAACAAGGCTTACTATAAAAGCAATTGCAATGACGATAGAGAGACATATTATTCTTTGATGTGTTACTGGGTTCATTTGCTAATACACATTAATTCATATTAATAAGTGCACTGATATTAATAAGTGAGATGAGTCTGTAGCTTTCTTTTTTATGCTGTGTCAAATGTGTATATCAGTATATACACATTTCATAAAAATATGAAGTTTCCATTCTTTCTGTAAATGGTCCTTTGGAACAGTTATGATAGTATCGTTAATTGCTGATTTTTTTGTACATTTTTGTTAGCATTTAATTGCAAAACCATGGAAGTTTGGCATTTGGGGAGGCTACTTTTTAACTACTTTTCAACATTGTTATGCCTATTGTCTTATTTACAATTTCTGTAAACCTAGGGTATTTTAGTAATTTCTATTTTGTTAAAAATAATCCATTTCAGGGGCGCCTGGGTGGGTCAGTGGGTTAAGCCTCTGCCTTCGGCTCAGGTCATGATCTCAGGGTCCTGGGATTGAGCCCCGCACGGGCTTTCTGCTCAGCAGGGAGCCTGCTTCCCCCTCTCTCTCTGCCTGCCTCTCTGCCTACTTGATCTCTCTCTCTGTCAAATAAATAAATAAAAATCTTTAAAAAAATTAAAAAAATAATCCATTTCATGCTCATTTTCTAATGTATTGACATATATAATTGTAATTACTATTCTAGTCTTGTAAATTCCTCTAATTTTGTGATTATTTTCTGTTTTCATTTCTTATGTATTTGGGCTCCTCTCATTTTGCTTTTTAAAATTAAAAAAACTGAATCAAATTCACGACGTCAAAATGGAAGGGAAAAAATAGTAAGCTGGAAATAAGGAAACGGAGGAGAGGAAAAATTATAAAGATTTATTTATTTATTTATTTATTTATTTATTTATTTGATATAGAGAAATAGTGAGAGAGGGAACACAAGCAGGGGGAGTGGGAGAGGGAGAAGCAGGCCTCCCACTGAGGAGGGTGCCAGATGGGGGGCTTGATCCCAGGACCCTGGGGTCATGACCTGAGCCACCCAGGCACCAGGAAAGAAAAGATTATAAAGACGAATATAAGATAGTAAAAAAAAAAAAGAAGAAGATGAAGGGAAAGAGGAAGACAGAAAATAGTATAAAAACGGAAAGGATCTAAGATCACCTTCCTGGTCAGATATGGGCCAATGTTACCTAGATCAGTGCTCCTCAAAATCTCCAGTCTATGAACTGTTTGTTATTGGTCCACAATGAGATAAGGAAATTATACCAAAATGTAAATCAATGCACTGTCTTGCTTCCTCCTCCAGGAAAGCTTTGCTATGGAAAAAAAAAAAAAAAAATTTTCAGCTGAATTAACAGTGTGCTTAGTGACATATTTGATTTACATATTTGTGCTTAGTGACATATTTGACCCCAGTACAGTTTTATCTCAGCAGGGAGAAGTAACAATGTGTAGAAGGGCACAAATCAGCAGACCATAATTTGTGTAGCACCAGCCTACATCCCTTTCTGCACACTTCCAGTGGATTGCCTCTCCCCCTTATCCCACTGCAACTGTCCAGCTAACTGCAGGGCCTCAGTAACTATTTTACCTTCTGGATTTGGGGTACTGAAGATATCTATATGGCAGTTTAACCCATAATCAAAAAAGTTCCAAGTGCATAATAGGTCATGAACAAACGTTGGTTGATTGAATAATCGATGACTGAATAATCAGGGCTGATGTGTACAGGTTACAGTTGCTGCACTGCACGATTTGCGATTTGCACTCGGCCGAGAGTGAGTGATGCGTGAAATGGGCAGACACTCTCCGCTCCAACTTGTATGCAAAGCTGTGTCATTCAGAGGAAAAGGCACTATTCTCTTCTTCCAGTCGCATGGCTATGCTCAGAGAGACCACCTTTTTCTAATTCATATAAATACCCTATGTAGATTAACAGCAAGGGACTTGACTGCAAATTGGCCTCAGAAATGCAGCTGCTCCATCTTAACCTGGGTGCTGTAAATTCTGCAGGCTAGAGGGCACAGCCATTCCCAAAGCGTGGCAAATTAGACTGACAGCTCCTTGACTCAGGAATGATCCATTACCTGGCTTTTCTTTGTTCTCTTTCGTTCTTTAAGGACTGACAGAGCTCCTTGGTCAAAGAAATGGGGCATTGTTTTTAACTAAACTCTGTATGATAATCAGCATAAAGGGTAGCTGCCCATCTCAGCATGGACATCCCATCCCTTATGAAGGCTTCTCTGATCTTCTAAGTCTGGGCCAGATGCTCCGCCTGTGGTTCCTATGGTAGTAATCTTTATATTCCATTCTATAGCACATAACACTGTACTGTGATTGGCTATTTGCATTTCTACCTGCCAAAGTGTATTGTTTCCCACTGTATTTTGAATGCTTAGCACGGTTTTGGGACATGGCAGGAGAAAGGAGGTAGAGGAAGAATAGAAGTGAAAACCCTGCCGTGGAATTTCACTTTTAGATATCAATTCATGTCAATGTAGATATTAATCTGTGTATAAAACCAGACAGAAAGCCATTCAGGAACAGATATTTATCCTATAAGGCATCCCTTGAGTGCTCCTAGTCCTAGACGCATCCTAAGACACTTGATGGACTCAGCAAAGCCCAGTCTCCCTCTCGATCAATTTTCATAAACAATCCAGGTACTTTCTGGGAGGAAAGAGACCAAGCACTGCTCCCTTAAATTGAAAGTTAAGAGACACCTGCCAGGGTAGCTCCAGCAGAGGCCCATTGCAGGAAAAGTTTGTCAAGAGCATAGATTTAAAAATCACCTTGGGGGGCGCCTGGGTGGCTCAGTTGCTTAAGCATCTGCCTTTGGCTCGGGTCATGATCCCAGGGTCCTAGGATCGAGTCCCCCATCAGGCTCTTTGCCCAGCGGGGAGCCTGCTTTTCTCTCTGCCTCTGCCTGCCACTCTGCCTGCTTGTGCTCTCTCTCTCTCTCTGACAAATGAATAAATAAAATCTTAAAAAAAAAAAATCACCTTGGGCGGTTGCAGGGGGGTGCGGTGCGCTGTGTGGCTCAGCTGGTTAAGCGTCTGCCTTCCCCTCAGGTCATGATTCCAAATCCTGGGTTCAAGCCCACCATCCAGCTCCTTGCTCAGTGGGGAGTCTGCCCCTCACCCTGCTTGTGCTCTCTCTCTCACTCTCTCAAATAAATAAATAAAATATTTAAAAAAAATCACCTCGAAGAAATGGGAAGTCTAGCCTCTAAGCCCTGACGTAGACACTCCACTCTCAGAATTCCCATAGCCCTTCTAGTCACCTCCTCTCAAAAAATGGAGAGGGAAGGAGAGTTGGGGAAAAGTGGAAAGAAGGAAGAAGCAGCAGTAGACGAGAGGAGCCATTTTCGTCTTCCAGGCTCTGTACTAGATCGTCTTAGATCTTAACCTTCTAGGGTGGCTACTGTTAACCCTGTTTTCTAGGTGAGCAAACTAAAGCTCAGAGAGGTTAAGAAACATGGACGGGCACAAAAGGAGCAAGTTTAGATTTCACCCATATCTTCCTGCCTTCCACCCCCTGTTTCAGCTACTAGATTATAGGGCCTCAGTTGACAGCATCCAAGTCGGTCACACACCCCTCCCCGACCCCCATCAAAGAAGCTGATGGAAGAATGGATCCAGTGGGATTCAAATCTTATACAGACTTTTCTTAATCACGTATCTGTCACAGGCTAGTTTTGTGACCCCCAGGCAAGGTAGTTTATATCCCAGAAGCTCAGTCATCTGATCTCTAAAGGAAGAAAAATATTTGCTTCTGCAAGTATTTGAGGGACTTAAATGTTTCTGAAAGAGAAAAAGGCAGGTATTCAATAGGCACTCAAAAAAAAAAAAAAAAAAAGCCAGTACTTCTAACACACACACACACACACACACACACACACACACACACACGCTGTCACCACCCCTACACATAACAGGACGGGATTGGTCTTCAGTCAAGACTTACTGTATATCTTAGAGTGACTGGATCCCTGCCACTTTGTGTTTAGTTATAGAAGCAAGAGGAGAGTGTTTTCCTGACACTCATCCCTATCAAGGGCAAATCCGCCAAGGAGGAAGTTTGGTTTTGGCATTTTCCTTTAAACTTTCCTGTCCACCCCACCCACGCCGTCTCCTCTGTTCCCCAGGGACCACCTAGGGTCTCATTCACCAGTGACCTTGTTCTATACAAACTGTCATAATCCCAGATAATGTGTTAGCTCAGTGGGACTAAAACAATACCACCTCGGCCTGCAGTAATTCAGGAAGGCCCTTGTCCTTGAAAGGAATCTTGGGTTACACTCAACAGGCCAGGAAAACAGCAATCATTTGGCGGAGTTTGGGTAAAAATGACAGCAAATGTGGCTCTAGAGTCACATAACTGCTAAACTGTCAGCTTGAAACAGGCAAAGGATCTCTGTGTTTTACAAGGTGACATTAGGAAGTATTTACGAGCCAAAGGGCACACACCCCAAGAAGCCTTTTCGTGGCCTGCGGCTTGACTCAGTGCCCCTTAAGTCACACCACTTTGCTTAGCCCATTCTTTTTTTTTTTTTTAAGGTTTTATTTATTAGAGAGAGGATGAGTGGTTGGGGGAGGGGCAGAGGGAGAGGGAGCGGACTCCCCACTGAGCGGGGAGCCAGACTTGGGGCCTCAGTCCCAGGACCCTGAGATCATGACCTGAGCCAAAGGCAGCCGCTTGACCCACTAAGCCACCCAGGCGCCCCTGTTCAGCCCCATTCTCAAGAGAGCCTTGGCTGATTCAGAAAACCAAGGCACGCAGGGAAGGCCCCAAGAGTTCTCTGAAATCCTCAGCTGGACCGTTAGCAGCAGGAAAAGGGCCAAAGGGCTCCTCCCATCAATCCTGAAGCCTGGGACCTGCCCAAAATTGTTCCAGGAATTCCGATGGGTTCCAAGAAATCCTTCCCAGGGAATGACTGAGAGGCCTCACCAGTGTCGTTCCTGTGCTTTCAAAGGGACCCCCAGGAGGCCAGGGCTGCCGTGGAGATTCGGGTCTGTCCTGGCCCGGGCTCTCCAGGCAGAAGGACAAGATACCTAGTGTTGAGTGAGTATATTGTACATCATGAATAAACCCTGAAAACATTTTCCTAGGTGAAAGAAGCCACTCACAAAGGACCACACACATATTGTATGCCTCCATTTAAATGATATGTCAACAAAAAGCAGATAAGCGTTTGCCAGGAGATGAGGTGGAGGGGGGGGTCAGATCAGGGAGAAATGGGAGAAATCATTCGTTTTGGAATGATAAAAATGTTCTAAAAAATCACTCGCAAGTGCCGATGGCTACACAACTCTGGGAATATACTCTGTGAATACAAAAACCATGCTATTGTGTACGTGTATGGTATACGAATTATATCTCAAAGCTGTTTTAAAAAGTCCTGAACTCTACTTACTGTAACCAAGCCATGAGGGCCAGATTCAGAGGAAATCCATCCAAGTTGCTCTTTGGAACAAGCAAAAACCCCAAGGCTATCCTTTCATTCTCTCACCTATTCATTTAGTCCTTCCAGATTTCCCTGAGAGTTCTCTGCGCACAGAAATGGACCACCTTCTCAGAAACAGAACACCAATTTTCCTAACTGCACCCAGCCTAAGCCTGTTTGCTGAAGGATCTGAACACAGACCGCTTCATCTCAGGCTGCAATTAGGAAGTGTACTCCTAGGCTCTTTGTGGGTGAGGAGCCCCCAAGTCTTTAAAGGGGAATTTCAGGAAAACTTGTTTGCATTTCTGCTCTGCCACCGAAGTCTTACCGCGTATTTCTTTGTTCCTCCTCCTCTCATCGTCTTCAGCTGCTACCCAGCGGACTCTCCAAAACTTCCAAAAGGGAGTCCAAACCTTCCAGAGGGCATGGGGCTTGGGTGGCAGCTCCCGAAGCAATTTGCAGCGGGAAATCCTGGCCCGCGCGAGAGCTGCACACAAGCTCCATTTGGGCATTTCCCCGAAAGACAAGTCCTAAGCCTGTAGCTAAGTAGAAGAGGTGACCTCTGGTCAACCCTGAGCTCGTGCGCCCCTCAGGGCAGGCTTCCCGCAGAGGACCAAAGAACTCAGTGCCAAAATCGGAGTGCCTGTGGTCCAGGACTCGCGGGCGGCGTCCAGGCGCTCGCCTAGGACAGAGGCCACTCTCGCGGCCCCACGCGGGCTTCTCCTGGCCTTTCCCTAACCCTGTCTTGCCTGTGCGCGCTGCCCGCCAAAGCCCAGCTCCACTGGCTGCAGCTCTGCCCAGGCGCTGCGTGCAGAACAGGCGGCTTGAAGCAGGAAGGGGAGCAAAGGCATAAAACCGGAGGAGCTTAGAGGTGGAAAAGCCAGGGCGGAGAGGACCCTCCAACACCAGAGCCCGCTGGTGCATCTCAAAGCCGCAACCTCCTGCGTCCAGACCCCAAAGCGAAACGCGCGAAGCATCCGGGGTTCCTGGAGCAGAGACACGGAAGAGCTGCGACTGCCAACGTCCTCCAGCAGTGCGCTCTTGTCTGGTTGCTCCTCTTTGCGCCTAGCGCCTGACCCCAGCGCTGATCTGTGGCCGTACCAACGGGTGGCTGGGTGAATTTCGTCTCCCGTGACCTCAATTGACTGCCCTTCCAAGCGCCCCCAAACACAATCTCAATAAAAACAATGTGCTATTTAGATACAGCCCTCCAAGACAAATTCCTGAGCCCCTTTCTCACCAGACTGTCGCCTTTACTAAGCCCCTTGTACTTGAAAATGCTGGAATCGCCACAATCTCGAAGCCAAACCCGCTTCCCGCCGCGCGCTCACAGCACCCAAGTACAGGGCCAAGTTCCCGGCAGCAACACAAGGCACTGTCGCTGTCTCTGCATTCGCATCACGTAGCACGTCCAAACTGCCTGGCCAGCGACCCCCGCGAGGAGGCATCTGGGTGCACCGTCCCATCCCACCCACAAGTCCCCGGGCCATCCTGAGCGTGCGCGTAAAGTCCTTGGAATTGCATTGCGTCTGCAGGTGGCTCGCCCTCTCCCCTTTCCCTTCCTCACCGATAGATTTTTCAAAGCTGACCCGAAGTACGGCAGAGAAAGATTGGAACTGACCTGTGCGGGGGAATGTTCTAGTCCAAGATGGGGACCTCTCGATGCCTAGGTAGGATCCAAGTTCGCCGCGAGTTGGTTCTCGGCGGCGCACGGCTCTCGCTCGCTTCCCGCGTTGTGCCCCTTTTAATTAGCCTCTCCGCTCCCTCTCCCTGTCCTTCTCCCTCTCCCTCTCCCACTCCAGCTCCTACTCTGTGCAGCCCGGAGCTGCGTCCTCTCCAGCGCTTCCCTCCTGCCAGGCGCCGAGGATCAGATAAGAGAAAAGGAAAGCCAACCGGCGGCCAATTATAGAGCGGAAGGTGGCCGCGGAGGCGGAGGTTGGGGAGGTGGGAGGCAGGCCTAAGTCTCAAACGCTCCCCCCCCATCTTATCTCCTCCTCCTCTCCCCACCCCCGCCGCACCAGAGGTCCTCTGAGGAACCCAACCCCCGCGCCGCCCTCTCGCGTCTCCAGACCTGGCGGTCGCCCCAGGTGCGCACCGCAGCCGGGGGTCGTGAGCCCAGAAAGAGCAGCCTTTGCCCCTTCACTCCGCCCGCGGCTCGGGTGGGGCTGCTGAGTCAGGCTCTGCGGTCGCTTTGTGAGGTCTGGCGCCCTCCAGGACTCAGGTACTGGGTGCACACTTCCCGGTTCCCAAGACACGACTTGCCTTCCCGCGTCAAGGACCTCGCGCTTGGGAGCGCGCGCGCACTGCGAAGGGGTACCCTTCCTCCCCTCTTCTCGCTTCCTAGTCGGAACGAGGGCTGCAAAACGCCAAAGCAGCGATGCTCAAATTTTAATATGCAGGAGAATCATTTGAGGGTGTTGAAACGGTTATTTTTGTGGGCTTAAAAGGACGAATGTTGGCAGTGGCCAGGGCTTGGACTTTCTGAACTGCAGATTCCCACTCGCAAAGATCCTGTTTCGACATTTATCTGCATTTAATAAATGCATTATTCTGCATTTATCAAACACTCCGGTGGTTCCGATCCATGCCGGCCACCTTAGGAGAGTCTCTACCCTGAGATGTGAAGCACACGACGTGCGCCAGACCTCGCGCCAGGTCTCCAGGAACGACGGCTGCGCTGTCACCCTCTGGGCCCCCTTAGAAAGAACCCGTTTTTTGAGCCGTGCACCAATCCTCGGCGGCGTTCATTATAATCCAGCTTTTGTGCGCACAAAGGTTGGGGAGGGATTACAGAAGCGACAGAAATTTAGCAACAACTCATTTTTGCAAGAAAATGTTTTCTCATTTTGGAAAACGGCTAAAGGCTGGTGATGGACAGAAGAGAAAGGGCAAGGGGTCCTCTTAACCTACTTCCCACATGCCCAGTTGAGAATACAGAAAGAAGGGCTTTTGAAACCTTTAAAGGAGGTCCACTGGACATTCTAACCGTCCCAACCACTATTAGCCACCAACTCCGCTTTCCCCGATGTTGCGTGCAGATTCATCTACTTGGAAACGCTCTGAACTTCCCGCGGGCCCTGCTGTTGGAGTGCAGAGGGCCCGCTCCAGCCCCCACGGATGCTCTGCTTCCATTGGTCCCTTTTCAAATTGGCCTCAGCTTTGCCACGGGGCGGGGCTCAAGCCCGGCGCCCTTGTGCAATTGCGCTTCACAGAACAAAATTTTCTGGGGTCTGGCAGCCAGCGCTGTTTTTAAGGAGACAGGCTTAGTCCAAACGCTCCGGGGAGATTACTGCAAGGGTGCGAGCGCCCCCTGGTGTCCTCGCCTGGAGGTTTGGGAAAGGGAGGGAACTGGAAAGATACTCATCCACCTAGATTGAAGGGCAGAGACCAGAATTCCTGACATGCAGTTTATTCCTGGAGGCAACCACCACTTTGGTTGTTCTCTGCCCCAGCTCCTCATTCAAGTGCCTACTTCTATCATACTCTGTTCCCCCTTTTCACTAATAAAATCTCTTTTTAAAAATTTAAGTAGAGCTGACACACCGTGTTATATTAGTTTCAGGTGTACAACATAGTGACTTGACGACTCTGTATGTATGCTGTGCTCCCCGCGAGTGTAGCTGTCATCTGTGACCATGCAGCACTATTACAATACCATTGACTATATTCCCTACGCTGGACCTTTTATCCCTAGGACTTATTCATTCTGTAACTGGAAGCCGGTATTTCCCACTCCCCTTCACCCATTTTGCCCATCCCTCTACTCCCTCCCTCGTGGCAGCCACCAATTTGTTCTCTGTGTTTGTGGATCTGTTTCTGCCTTTTTTGTTTGTTTGTTTTTAATTCCACATATAAGTGAAATCATATGGCATTTGTCTTTCTCTGACTTATTTCATTTAGCATAATATCATCTTAGTCCATCCATATTGTCATAATAGCAAGATCTCCTTTTTATGGCTGAGTAATATTCCCGTGTGTGTGTGTGTGTGTGTGTGTGTGTGTGTGTGTGTGTGTATGTGCACGCGCGCGTGCACATGTATGCTACACCTCCCTTATCTATTCATCTATTGATGGACACTTAGTTTGCTTCTTTATCTTAGCTATTGTAAATAATGCTGCGATAAACATAGGGGCGCACATATCTTTTTGATTTAGTGTTTTTCATTTCCTTGGGTAAACACCCAGGTGGTATTACTGGATTGTATGGTATTTCCATTTTTATAAAAAAACAAAACAAAACCTACTCACATCTTGCGTTTTTACCAAGACATAGATGACTAGTGTAAGCTCAGCTTTTTTTGTAATTCCTCTGGGGAATTACATATTAGCTCAAAGTTTTAGGCGGGGTTGGGTGGAGGTAATTATGATAAGACTATAGAAAATTAGAAATGAGGTACTCCCAGATGATTTTTAAATGTGAAATATGTGCACAAAAATCCATATACAGCAAATAGAGAAGCATACTATTTGGTAAAAACCCTATACAATAATGTATATTGATTTTGTAACCACACAAAATGTTATTTCTCAAAACGGTAATTCATCCTTCCTTCTTCTTTTTAACTTCTGACTTCTGGCATTTCACTTCAGTGTAAATAAACTTGAGTTAAGGTTGAATTAGAATGGCTGGTTTTAATCAGTTGTCTATTATGTTGCAGTTGTGTGTAAATTCCCAGCCCCTTCAAGGGAGTGTTTATTCAACATTTATCTTAAGGTCAGCCCTTAGAGTCTGGTAGAGTACTGAGAACTGAATCATAGAAACGATTGGAAGACTCCATTAATGGTCTCCCCATCTCAATCTGGAAAAAATTGTATCTCAACGAACACGTGAACATCTGGAGCCTTCTCAAAGATATCCAGAAATGTCAGCTTCCCACAGTCATTGATTTCAGGACTGAGCAACTCTTCTTAGACTCTCATCCTGAGTTTGACATGACTATGATCTTGTTTCTCTCAAAGGATTCCCTCCTCCCCCCAACGCACACCCTGTCTCCCTTCTCCAGTCAATCCCCCAGAACCTTACAAGAAGACTATGGACACAGACTTGAACTGAAGGCACTCTGTCTCTTGCTTGTGTCACTTTGGTGAAGTTATTTTGCTTCTCTGAGCCTAACTCCTTATGTATAAGAAGGGAGTTATTAATTGTATCTCAGGGGATGGTCTTGTGGATTAAATGACAGATGTGTTTCCAGACCTAATCCATGGTGATGATAAATGGTAGCTCTATTACTCGAAATAGGACTGTCCCTCATCTGCCCATTGGTTATTCAGTCTTTAGAAAATTCTCCTTGCCATATTTCTCAACAGAGGTGCTATAGGCATTTTGGGTAGGACAGCATGACTGCCCCAGACATTGTAGGACATTTATTATTTCTGACTCCATCATCGATTTCCAGGAGCACTCTCTCCTTCTCCTAGTCACGTGAAAACCAAAAATACCACTGTCCACTTCTTCATATACTCTGTAGAAAACCACAGCTTCTAGCTTCACGAGTTATTCCCAGTTCTTCTCCAAACCTCCTCCCCGCCCTTACAGCCAGCTACGGTTTTTCTCAGCCTAGCAGCCATTCCCCCTTCTTTTGTTAACCCAGTGTTCATCCTCAGCCAGTAGGCGGGCACCAGTGCCATACCTGTGAGCCGTAACCATGGCCCAAGCCCCTGCTCCCGTGTCCCCCCACCTGCCGTGCTGACATCCCATCCCTGCTCCTGGGACTCCCAGTGTTTGTCATGATCTTGTAACAGCACAGCAGGCAACAGAGGGTTAACCCCCAGCACAGCGGTGGGAAACTTCAAGGACCCTGCCCCACCGTCAGGGGCTGATGAGCCTTCAAACTGATGGATGTCCTTGCTGTGCTTTGTATCTCACCCTAGAGTAAGAGCTCTGAGTTCTTGGGAAATGGCTTCCACTCCATTGGATTAGGTGTGGTGAGCTTTCACTTAGAGTTCTCTCTTATATTCCCTCTCTTGCTATCTCTCTCTGTCAAACAAATAAATAAAATCTAAAAAAAAAGAAAGAAAAAAGTGTTTACTAAATTTTTGTCTCAAATCATCCCAGCAATGAGGCCTGAGGTAACAATAAATAGATCTAGAAGTAGCTCTAACATCCAGGAGAAACACCAATACAGCTGTACCTGTTGTTGAAATAGTGAAATATTGCCGTAGCAAGTAGTCAGTAACTGCCTCCCCACACCCCTGAATGTCCTCTTCACCATCCCCTTCCTGGGTCCTCTATCCCAGATCTCCCTTTGATCAACAACCATAGAACGAACCCTCGTGCTATTGTCTGAATGTTGACCTCTCCCCCAAATTCGTATGTTGAAATCCTACCCCGCAAAGGTGGTGGTATTAGAAGATGGGGCCTTTAAAATTTGCTTAAATCACGAGGCTAGAACCCTCATGAAGGGGACTTGTGCTCTTATAAAAGATGTTCTAGAGTAATGCCTAGCCTTTTCCATCGGGTGAGGATACGATGAGAAGTCTGGGATCCAGAAGAGGGTGCTCTCCCGGCCACGCTGGCGACCTGAGCTCTGACTGCCGACCTCCAGAACTGTGAGAAATACATTGCTGTTGTTGAGAAGCTGCCCGGTCGATGGATTGTGTTACAGCAGCCCGAAGGGATGGAAAAAGACAGCCTACCTCAGCCGAGGGCTTCTAGGCCCCTGCTCAGGTGTGGCTAATGGCAGCACCTCAGATTGGGCTGTCCCTCCGCCATATTGTTGTTCCAATTTTTGAATATCCACACACAACTCCAGAACATCTCTGGCTTCTGCACTTCCTGAAGCTTTTATCTCAGTTTCTAAACCTGCTTTCTTTTTCTGCTAACCAAAGAACTCCAAATGGGTCCATCTTCATTTTACCAACCCTGAAGCTGAGACAAAGGACATGAGAGAGCTTATCCAACCTTCCCTAGAGGATGAATAGCAAAGTCAGCACTAGAATTCAAACATCCTAACTCCTAGACCAGAGCTTTTTCCCACGAGAGTGCACTGACCCTTTTCCAAATAATACTGGGGTTACCTCCTATGCTCATATAGGGTTTTAACTTTACGGTGTGTAGGCGGGAACATCATCCTGTTTTAATACATCGGCTCTGCAAGGCAAGAATCATTCCAGAGATTAAAACCATACTGTCTTATTCTGGCCTTTGTGGGCTGGGAGTCCCCCCATCTCCTCACAATCACCTTTCATGTTCCCGAATCAGCAATTAAGACATTCCTCATCTTCTCGGCTCCGTGGCCCAGATCAAAGTCAGGACTTGAAAAGCAACCAAGTTTTTCATGGGTGACAGCACCCTGTCCGTGTATGCATGTTGCATAAAAGGTTCTATTCATGGCATAATAGGGTTGGTGCCGGCCTCAGGGATTATACATGTGTGCTAACCCCTCCTCCCTATAAATGAAGAAGCTGAGGTCCAATGAATCAAATCTCCTGTCCAAATCCCCAGAAAGAGTCAGTGGCAGATATTACTATATTCGATATCAGTGGACAATGAGCCAAAACTCCTTCCAATAATAGTAATACCCTAATAATAAGAAAAGCCTTTATTGAGAGTCTTTTGGATATCAAACATTGAGAAAACTCAAATGGACAATTTTAATTTTTAAATTATTATCTTATTTAAATTATTATCTTATTAAAATAATTCATACATGTATCTTAAAAATGCAAATAATACAAAGAGCTGACTTTAAGCTATGGTCTTGCTTACCAGAAGTAGCCACTTTGACTCTTTTAGTTTTTTTTGGACATTTTTGAATCTCCATGTTTTTAAAGGAAATGAATGTACCGCTATCTGCTTATTAATTAATTTTAAACATCACTTATAGGTTTCCTATTATGGCAGAAGAGGATGTAGTCCTTTAGGCTTCTATCCCCTCTTCTATTCTATCTTCCCAATATGATTAGATTACAGTTTTTTTGTTCAGTTTCCATGCATAGGCTTTGTAAGTATTATTCATATAAAAGCATCAAAATGCATTATGATAATTTTCCCTTTTTACTTTTAGTTTTTTGTTTATTATCTTGTTTTATTCATCTGCTTCATTTTCTTTTTGCTGATCTTTCCAACTACTTCCAATAACATCTTAGTCCAGTGTTCCATAAAGCCTTCTATTTGGTAAAAAACAAAAAACAAAAAAACATTTTTTTAAACATTCCTCCTTCGCCAGGCAGATTTCTCTTTAGATTTGCTATTCAGTGTCATCCTGACCTTTGCTTTGCTACTTGGAATTCCCTCTGTCTTTCTCCAAGATTGGCTTCCCTATTTCCTGGAAATCATGTCTTCCTCTTTCTTAGTATACTCTTTTCTTGTTTGGTGGAGTACATCCTCCAGGAGCTTTCTTGGGTTGAAAAGATGGTCCAACTGCAGCAGACACAGTGATGAAGCTTGTCTCTTGAGTCAGGCCTCTTCTCTCTGAATGGCTGCCCTCACTGCCGGAAGCACAGTGATTATTCTGGGAGTCCTCGTTCTTTCTCTCCTGTGGTAGATGTCCTGTTTTCAATTTTGCACATCTTCCTTGATCTAACTTTACTCCATTGTTTTAAGGAAGGGCATCCTCTAGTGGTATCATAAGATAGGTGCCTGGGGAGGGGAGATACATTTTTGAGATTTTGTATGTATTTACTTTCAAATTTCACTACTAGTTTGGCTATGCATAGCATTTTCGCTTAGGAGGAATTTTCCTTCAAAATTTTGAAGACATTGCTCCCTTATTTCTTGCTTCTAGCACTGCTGTTGTAATGAAGAAGCCATTTCTGACTTTTTTAGTCAACTCCATCTCAGGCAGAACTCACCTTTCCCTCCTTTGAACTGGTACAGTAATTATTGTCCATTTTTGCAAAAAAAAAAAAAAATCATATATTACTTTGAGAGAGCTCTTCTATTACTGACCACTCTGGTTGGTATGTACCGTATTTCTTTCCTACCTGCCCAGGTAGAATGTGTGCTTCCTGGGAGGCACTAAAATAGAGCAATATCAAGAGCATGGATTGTGTCAGAGTTCTGGCACCACGAGTAACCTTTCATAAGTCACTGAACCTCTTTGATCCCATTTCCTTATTTGTAAAATGGAAACAGTAAGCATACCTAACTCATGGATATATTGTGACTGTTGAATGAATTAATCCATCCAACCTAATTAAGTCATTAAAGCCCTAAGAAGAGTGTCAGGCTCCCAGTCAGTTCCTCACTGTTAGCTGATTTCAACTGCACCAGATACTACCTCCTATCTTCCACTTTTTATTCCATCCTTTTGTACAATGAGGTCTTAATATATATGTGTGCACTTAAAATTTACTATTAGGAAATTATATAGATAAAACATGCCAAGAATAATGTGTATAAGTATTTGCACAAAAATTCATCCTATATATCCAGACAATAATGAGAAAATATCTATTTTTTACTAATTTGTAATATGTACTTTCTGTCATTTGTCATATGTATTTTTGTCTTGGTCAGAAATACACATCGATGAGCCGTGTGGGAGCAGAACTCTAATAGCTTTAATATTTGCACTGCTAGAAGTTCTCCTCATAATACAACTCTGTAAAAGTCTAGAATCTACACTGCATTGCTGCTAAATTCTTTTTCCTGTGTATTAGATTTGCCATCATTTGAACCTTAGAGATTGATGCCATTGTGAAACACACCAATGGGATAATCAACAGCCTAGTGCCTTGCTTGTAGTAGGGATTCAACAAAGGCTTGTCAGTGTAACTTTATTTCAACAGGAATCAGAAGCAGGGTCCCAACTGATTGAGGAAGTCTTTCTTCTTTGGTTCTTCCTCTGTAAAAACTATCAATTACAAGGCCTCTATAGAGAAGCGGATGTACTAATATCAACTCCAACATAGGGCCTTACTCATAATTGGGGCTTGATAAGTGTTTGCTACATTGAATTGAATGAAATTAATCAATTTTGCCTCCCCAATTCTTCCCATATGGTTGTCATCAGTTTTAAATTCACCTAAATCCATATGTACAGCACATGGTGACTGTCAGACTAAGAGGGCCAGTGACAGAAGCCTCAGGACCCATCCACTTATTTATGTATCCGTTCAATCAGTAAATATTTATTCATCACCTGTGACCCTCCAGGCAATATTCTAGGTACGGGGATACACAGTAAAGAAAAGAAGTTCTTGCTTCTTAGAACTTACTCATGTTGGGGAGAGCCAGAAAATATAATAAATATATAACATAATGTCATTGGTAAGTGCTAGAAAGAAGAATAAGATGGGGATGGAAATGGACGAAATCTGCTCTTTTAGATGGAGAGGTCAGAGATGAGTCCCAGGAGAGGGTATCTGAGCAGGGAGCCGGCGGTGGAACTGGCTGGAGGAAGGGCAAAGAGAACCAAAACTACAAAGTCTTGGAGATTGAAGGAACTGCCAGGAGGCCTCTGAGGTCAAAGAGGAGTAAGCAACATGGGCAAGGTTGAGAGAGGAGATCAGAGAGGTCATTGGGTCCACATAGTGTAAAGCCCACAGGCAGACTTTGGATTTTTACTCTGCACGAGAAGGGCAATTCTAAACACAAGAGTACTAGGGTTGCATTTAACTACCAAGAAGATCATTCAAGCATCCAGATCTGTCCTTCTCATTTTTTTCCCTTATCTGACAATCTCGTTTTTGAGAATGATAAGAAGAATTTTATGGGAGAGCCATTTTGCTTTCAAAACTTCTCAAAATAGACAATTACACGTGATCCTCACCACAAAGTTATTGTTCTAGAAAGAATACATGGTATCATCCACTTGGAAAAATTAATGGAGGCATAAAAATAATTAAGTAAGAAAAAGGTTTCTTGTAGGCCCGTGCAGATTCCCAGGAAGAACTACCTCTCCAAGAACACTGCATAATTAATTGGCTTGAATTCTCAAACACCACAAAACACTTCCGTTTAGAAACCCAAAGAAGGATCTAAGACCATAAAGGGTTACATATATTCCTTGCCTAGGGGACATATCTGGCACAGAGACCCGGCCTTAAACTGGGGGAGAAAGGCTCACAAACCTTCAGCTCATTCTAAACCTCCTGGCAAGGGAACTTGCCAAGTCTGATCTGTCAACGCTTGTGATAATGGAGTAATTTTTGACTGCCTGTGATGATAGAACTGAACAAGATTTCAAAATATGTTCTTACTACACAGGACAAAAATGCATTCTCATCTAAGTGGTTTCAAATCAATGATCACAATAAATGTATCCATCCAACCTTTGAAATAAATAGATGTAGCATGGTTGATTTGCTCCTGGGGTACAATTTATATTCATTTGTAACACTGTGAGAGCTTTAGTCATTAAACCCAACCACATCTAGAGGAAGCAAAAATTCTCTAAGTGAAGGTGTGAAATTCAGTAAACCTGAAGCGTGTCTCAAAAAAGTAGTTCCCTTTAAAAATTATGAATATACTTTATATGTTTGAACTTCACAATTAAAGTGACTGTTGGTCATCACCAAGTCTGTGGGGCTAAACTGAAACACAAGAATTGACTTGGATGGCCTTACACAGTCTTTCCCTTTTTTTCTAATTATATGATGCATGCAAGTGGAATTTTCTGGAGTCTCAAGTGTATTCTTTTTGTTTTTCCCAAGCTTTTTCATTGTATTACAGCAGCTGCTTTTATGCACAGCTGATCTTGTTAGAGTGGCATTTTCTTGCATATTTGCCTAGAAAAGGGTCTGTAACAGTGTCCTTGGAGCTCATGACCTACTGATTTCCATAATAAATTTCTGCTCATGTACTTTCGAATCAATTCTAGAAAGACTCATTAACAATATAGACCCTAAAAGAGTTGAAAGATGTAGGATTCTTCATCTGGAGTTAGTTAAATGAGGTAGCGGGGGTAAAATATGAGAAATCATTTCGGCCAGGGAACACTCATACAAAATAAAAGAATTATCTGCTGGAAAGCATTTGGGGGATTATCTCCTCTCTTTTCTGCTTTCAGGGAAGATATCATCTAAGTCATTTCAACTCCTCAAACTACCCTCAAACTTTTGCAAGACTCCAGTGAAGGCGTACCACTCTTATCTCCTCCCTTTGTACTGACAGTCTCTTTTGGGGGAAAGTCTTTTGTTCTAGCTACCAAATAGCCCTCCAGAAAATAGAAATCTACACCCAAAGGATTTTGCTCAGAGGGGTGAAAACCAACATAAACACATATCTATCTAGAACTATATCTACATCTATATCCAGAGAGGGAGAGAGACGCTTTAAGTTGGAGCTGATAAATTGTAAGAAACCCAAATGGCAATGGAAAAAACTTAACACCATTCCTGCTTACCATCCTAACTGAAATGTTTCAGTTCAGATTTATGTAAATATTAAATAGTTTTTTATATTTTTAGCCAAATAATTCATGTTCCTTATGGAAAACTATAAAAGAAGAAATAAAAGAGAAAAGAATCTCCTAAAATTTGCCTGCTTGAAATAGCTACTGTTAAGAGCCACTACTTAAAACTCTTTCCTTTGGGGGGTCGCTCAGTCGGTTAAGCATCTGCCTTTGGTTCAGGTCATAATCTCAGGGTCCTGGGATTGAGCCCCGCATCGGGCTCCCTGCTAAGGAGGGAGTCTGGTTCTCCCTCTCCCTCTCCCCCACTTGTGCTCTCTGTCAAATAAGTAAATAAACTTAAAAAAAAAAAAAACCCACCAAAAAACTCTTTCCTCTGTATCTAAGGATTTCAGAATATTTTACGATGAGCTCATACTTTTTACAATTTTGTAACTCTTTCTTTTCACTGATCTCAATATTACCATCTTTCCATGTTTAAAAATAGATATCTACATCTTAATTAATTTAAAATGTATTCAATGTTTTAAAAAATCACCTTACACCTCCAAGTCTGGTGGAGGTAGGACAGCCTGAGTGCTTAACAACTTTTCCATGGGGGAGGGGAGAAACAAAAAGCTATATAAACATATTTAAATAAGGTCTATTAAAATACATTGTTAAGCTAGTAAGAAAAATCCTTAGAAGCCAAAAATTAAAAGGCAAGAATCCAGAGGAGCAAGCACTTAAGCGTGCTTTTGTCCTACCAGCATCTACAAACCCCTGGAGGCTAATCTATTTTTATAGCCTCTCAAGCTCAAGGCCAGGGTCCCCCAAGGGGAACTCTTCTAGGTGACTCCCACATACAGCTGGGAATCTAAATAGCTGCACCATCCATGAAAGGGAGATCCAGAAATAAACCCACTCTGAGAAGCAGATAGTAGTTTTTTGTGGGGTTTTTTTGTTTTTTAAATCTTGGAACTGAGTGAATGGGTAGGGAAAGAGATTCTCTGAGAAACTATAGCCCAAAGATAGTCATCCAGGTTTGTGGCCTGAATTCACACTATCTGTGGAATTTGAAAGCCTCAAGGCTAAGAATTATTTTGAATTGGTCACTTGTTGATACTGTCCCTAAACATCTAGCAGAAACAAACAAGCCTCTCTGGAGGAACTAACTTTAGACACAGGCCTCAAATAATTCCATAGATAAAGTTCCAAAGAATATGAATGAATAATTTAAAAAAAATCTCATAATGCATAAAGAAATAAGGGACTATGAGCAACAGGCAGTAGAAAAGAAACAGACAATAGAACCAGATCTGCAAAGACTTTGGATAGTGAAATTAATAAGAACACAGTTATGTTTAAGAAAATAAAAAGATGGGGGTGCCTGGGTGGCTCAGTGGGTTAAGCCGCTGCCTTCAGCTCAGGGCATGATCTCAGGGTCCTGGGATCGAGCCCCGCATCAGGCTCTCTGCTCAGCGGGGAGCCTGCTTCCCCCTCTCCCTCTGCCTGCCTCTCTGCCTACTTGTGATCTCTCTCTCTCTCTGTCAAATAAATAAATAAAATCTTAAAAAAAAGAAAAGAAAAGAAAAGAAAAAGATGGCAGGGCGCCTGGGTGGATCAGTTGGTTAAGGGTCTGACTCTTGATTTTGGCTCACGTCATGATCTCAGGGTGGTGAGATCAAGTCCCGCGGGGTTCCAGGCTCTGTGCTCAGCGGGAGTCTGCTTGTTCTTCACCCTCTGCTCCTCCCTGCTTTTGCATGCATACTCTCTCTCTCTCAATTAAATACATAAAAATCTCTGAAGAAAATAAAAAGAATAAAGTCTCCCTTTTCTTTTCAAATATGCTTAGTCATTTTAATAATCTTTCTTACTCATATTCTCAATTTCATCATTTCTTTCCTTTTTTATTTTTTTATTTTATTTTATTTTATCTTAAAGATTTTATTTATTTATTTGACAGAGAGAGAGAGATCACAAGTAGGCAGAGAGGCAGGCAGAGAGAAAGGGGGAAGCAGGCTCCCCGCCGAGCAGAGAGCCCGACGTGGGGCTCAATCCCAGGACCTTGAGATCATGACCTGAACCGAAGGCAGAGGCTTTAATCCACTGAGCCACCCATTTGTCCCTCTTTCCTTTTTTTAAAAAAGATTTTATTTATTTATTTGAGAGAGTGAGCAAGAGAGAGAGAGAAAGAGAAGGAGCAGGGGGAGGGGCAGAGGGAAAGGGAGAAGCAAACTCCCCACTGAGTAGGGAGCCTGACTTGGAGCTCAGTTGTGGGACTCCAGGATCATGGACTCCAGGATCATGACCTGAGCCGAAGGCAGACACTTAACTGACTGAGCCATCCAGGTGCCCTGAAAAGGGAGCCTTTAGAAAAGAAAATCCTAATCCTTAAAAAATTAAAAACTCAGTGCATCTATAGAACAATATGAAAACAGATACAATGTTAAAAATCTGAAAGATAGCAAGATGTAAAATTAACATATAAATCAATGTCCTTCATATACACAAAAATAATAGAAGAGTGAATTCCAATTACAATAGCAATAAAAAAAGATAAAACACAAAACAAAACAACAAAAATAAATAAATAAAAAAGATAAAACACTTAGAAGTAAACTTATATGAAATGTGCAAAATCTACATGAGAAAAATGTCAAAATACTTTTAAAAGACTTATGAACTTCGGGGCGCCTGGGTGGCTCAGTGGGTTAGGCCTCTGCCTTCGGCTCGGGTCATGATCTCGGGGTCCTGGGATTGAGCCCCGCATCGGGCTCTCTGCTCGGCAGGGAGCTGCTTCCCCCTCTCTCTCTGCCTGCCTCTCTGCCAACTTGTGATCTCTCTCTGTGTCAAATAAATAAATAAAATCTTAAAAAAAAAAAAAAAGACTTATGAACTTCATCAAAAGGACAGACATCCCTTGTTCTTGAATAAAATGACTCAATGTTATAAAGATGTCATTTTGCATAAGTTAATCATAAAGCCTCCATAAAAATAGCAAAAAGCTTTTATCTTAAAATGAGATAAGTTCATATGAAAAGTCACATAAGAAAATAAGGAGTGAGGGTAGCAGAAAACTCTATCAGATAGTTAAATACATCAGAAAGCTCTTACAAGTACAAGAGTGTTGCAACTAGTTCATGAATAGACACATCAATCAATGAAATAAACTAGGAAGTACAAATATATATGGAAATGTAATGTATGATGACATTGGCATCTCCAGGCACTGGGACCAAAATTCTGTTGGAACAACTGGAAATCTACTTAGAAAGAGAGAGGTAGAATTGTATCCCTAATTCTTACTATGCACAGAGAGAATACAGAACAAATGGATAAGAAACCTAATTATAAAAAAGAACCTAATTATAAAAAAGAAGCCATGCAAGTACTAAAAGGAAACTAAAAGTAGGTAGTTTTTTTTTTTTTGAAACCTGCAAGGAAATGCTTTCTGAATACATCTAAAAATTCAGATACAATAAAAGGAAAGAATCTTGAATTCAACAAGATAAAAACAAAAGAAAAATGAAAGGAAGTTGCATGGTATAAAGCTCTATAAGCAAAGTCAAAAGACAAATTACAAAATGGAAGACAATATTTGCAGCATATATTGCAGATAAAGAACTAATATTGCTAATAGGTACAGAACTCTTAGACATCAAATGAAAAAGGACCAAAATCCGTGGGCAAAATTCATGTGGCAGAAGATAGCCCCATAAAAAGATACAAAATAGAGGTGCCTGGGTGGCTCAGTCGTTTAAGTGTCTGCCTTCAGCTCAGGTCATGATCCCAGGGTCTTGGGATCAAGCCCCACATCGGGCTCCTTGCTCAGTGGGGAGCCTGCTTCTCCCTCTCCTTCTACCTGCTACTCCACCTGCTTGTGCTCTCTCTCTCTGTGTCAAATAAATAAAAAGTCTTTAAAAAAAAAAGATACAAAATATTCCTTGCCCTATAGAAAGAACTTCAACCTCGCCAAAATTAAATTCAAATAAAAATGAGAAACACCATTTGTTACTTCTCGGCGTGGTAAAAGTTAATTAGAATGATGATGTATTCTGCTGGCAAAGCCATAGGGACACTAGTACTCTCACATGTTGCTGACGAGTGTGCAAAATGGCACACTCTCTGTCTAGACAGTGTATCACAAACACTGTTTAAATAGCTCTTATGGGCGTGTTTACTTCCTCACCCTTCTCTTTCTCTGCACCCTGACTGATACAGAGGCTCCAGGGAGGAAGAGGAAGTACACCTCCAAGGATAAGGAGTTGGGTTTGTCACGTAAAATTTGAAAAGTATTCATGTGCAAATCAATCGTGTCTCCTATCTTGTAACTTCTCTCTCTTTCTCTCTTTTTTCTGGAATACTGCCTTTTAGGAATACCTCTTAGAAGACAAACTCCCCTGTCTTTCGCCACTGGTCACGTCGCATGCCATAAAAAGCTAACTCCTTTGTGCTTCCTGGTTATACCAATACTTCCAAGCACTTGTACCCATGAACTTCAGTTCACAATATTTATATCTAAGATTTATCAAAGTTGTCCCTTGAACCCATTTTAATCACGCAATAGATGGATAAAAATATTTGTGTTTGAAGGTCTAGAGAAAGAAAAAATTCTTTTCCTCTACCTCTTTTAGGGTTTTCAGCTGGGGCTCTATCAGTTAGGCTAACAAAAGACAGATTAAGAAGACAAACACAAACAAATTTATTAACATATGCATTGTGCCTACACATGGGAGTACCCAGTGATGGGGAACTCAAAGGGGTGGTTTGAACTTGGGCTTACATAGCATCTTACAGTAGGTAAGATCTAGTTTTAGCAAGATTTGTTATGTAGATTCCTCTGGTGACATCTCTAGGCTGGTAGGGGTTTAGAATTGTCTCTAGTGATTAATATCTGTCCATCCGGAAAGATAGAGAGGTATGGGGGGGATGTGGTGGGGGAGGAAAGAAACTTTATCAAGTTATGTCCTGTTTTAGGCAAATTGGGGGAGGGCAGAGAGTTTTTCTTATATCTACTTCTCAATAGCTTTTAGTTCAAAATAAGCCTCATACCAAAGTGGCATACTTGGGGGGGGGTGGCATATTCTGATATCCTTCACAGGAATAACCAAACACTATATTTTATCAAATAATTCCTCAGCAAAAAGGGATATTATGGACTACAGCTGAACAACAACAGTGCTGTGAGTGTCAACATATGTCCAGGTTGCACTGGGAGGTTAGAGGGCAGAGGTGGGATTGGAAGTGTGTATGAAAACTGGTTCTGAAACAGAGGACCTTCAAACTATGTGTACCATTTGACTTAGGAAATGCAGTAATTACAATTGTATGAATTCTCTGAGGGAATGATCATGACTCTGTGTGAAGT
This sequence comes from Potos flavus, assembly GCA_028534135.1. Classification (NCBI taxonomy): domain Eukaryota; kingdom Metazoa; phylum Chordata; class Mammalia; order Carnivora; family Procyonidae; genus Potos; species Potos flavus. The sequence goes on from CM052900.1 coordinate 13,668,697, forward strand.
TTAAGTTTCAAGGATAGTCAGAAAGCAAACAAACAACTGTGTCTTCTAGGCATAAAGAAGATCTGGAAGAATATATACCAAGGTACAAACCAAGGTTTTCCATGAGTTATGAGATACTTTTTTGTTGCTCTCTATTGCTTATGTTCTTGATAATTATTATGCCTTGCTTTTATGATTTCTACAGAGGTTATTTTGATTTTTTTAAAAAACTGCATGTATGTTTTCTGACTTTGTAAACATGTAATGATGTTCTCTACTCCAGGAGTTGAATTCTAGGGAAGAGGAATCTAGTTGCAAAGGGGAGAGTTGTGAAAACATCAAGAAGTTGAGTCCCCTCCCCTCTTTCAGCCTATATGTTCTGATGTTGAGCCAGGTCTTCCCCAGCCCACACTTCTGCCATGAAATGACTCCCACTGTGTCATGTAGACACCTGCAAGGGGCAGAGTGAATCTATGTTTGGGCAGGGAGCCTGGAAAAATGAAGGGTACTTGCCAAAAGGGAGTTCGAATTCCTTTGAAGTGTAATCATTTTCTGTTTCTCCATAACTAGATGACCTCCTGGCCTTCTCCTTTCCAAGGATCTCCCTAAAGCTTGGGCACTTAGTCAGGTCCCAGGTATAAACCATCTGGTAAGAAATTATTCTAATAATAAATCTTTTCTATACCAAAAATATCTGAGACTCTTTGAGTCAAGTGTTAGCCCTGGCCCCTCAACAACCTTTGGATTCTCCCAGGTGTGGAGAGAGTGAGAAAGACACCATGATGGATGATACATGAGAAGCATGTGCAAAGGTCTGTGGGGTCCAGTCCATCATGTTCAGAAGCATGTTTGGAGCAGAGCCCCCAAGAAATGCATCTCACAATATTTTGTAAGCAGTAAGAGAGATGAGCTTCCGTATGAAAATACAGGAGACTCTCTAAACCTTTTCCACAAGGTTCTCCCACTAGAGAGCAGCAAAGGAGCAAGCAGCCTAGACTTAGGTTCTCACGAAAATTATAGTTGGGCAACTATTTGAACCTTGATGTCTCTAACTCCAAAAAACATGATTTCCTTTGTTTTGTTTTACAAACCATGCAATACTGTTACCAACTATCTTAGTATTTTTAAAACCTTTTTCACTACAATGAGAAAATTTATATAATGATCCCTCACACACATATACACTCTAACACACACGCTTACAAACAAAACTTCATGAAACAATATACACTTTTACTATGTGTAAATGGATCGTTTATAGTCTATCCTATTGCTTCCTTTTTCGATGCTGGTTTCAACCCACTCCATGTATTTCACAACCCAATAAGGGACCAAAACCAACCTATATCATTGACATAAGCTGCTTCAAGCAATTTTTTTTCTGAAACTAACTTTTAAATTCTTGTGGGTCTATTTTCCATACAAAATTATCTTTTGCTGATATTCTCCACTAGGGCACCATCACCACCAAAAGGTGAGAGAGTTTGTTCAGTGGTTTTCCGCATTTTCAATAAGCTCCTCATTCAGATAGAATCTTCTCAACCTTTCGCAATTAAGTACTCTGTTTTGACTGCTTGCTAAAGCACGGGCGTTGGTAGTCAACCACTGCTTTCCTTGTTACTTGCACAGACAACGCTTCTCCTCTAATGCCACCCCCCTAGCACCTACCTCAGGGCTTCTCCGGGGCTGGATGCTATCCTAGAACACGGGAGCAAGTGACTCAGCCATCTGTTGACTTAATCTGAATTCCTGTTCTACTACGTAACTGTGTGACCTTAGGGAAATAACATCATCCTTTGAGCTCCAGTTCCAGTGTCTATTAAATAGGCAAAATGGTAGTCTTTAACTCACAGCACTGTTATGAGAATAAACTAAGATAAATTGGGTGACGCATATCATGTCTTCCTAGGAAGATCAGCTATCTCTTTTTCGTATTCCTATGTATATCACATCATATCATGTTGTACTGTAATTCTATATCCCATCATATCATGTTATACTATAATTCTCATGGCAGCCCAGAGGTGCCATTATATGATGGGGAATCTGTACGTACACAACTTTAATCCCAACTTCTGACACTTAAGCAAATTATGCAGTCTCCTTCAGATTTTTCACTACAAAACGGATAGCCAAACACCTAACTAGATGGAGTCCATGTGAAGGTTAAGTGAGATATCAAGTGCCCGACACACAGCAAGTGTTCACCATATGGTCTTTTTCTGTCCAAGCGGCTGCTTTTCCTATTTTACCCTTTTCCCTGCTCTACATTCACCATTCTCTCTCTCTCTCTCTCTCACACACCCACACCTGTATGTCTTCTCGCCATCCTATTTACCTGGCCGTACGCAACCAGGGGGTTTCTAGCTCCAACAATGATGGCCAAGGCCACCATACCCTGCTACATGTCAATGAAATCGGTACAGGGAAGCAGTGGTGCAGCGACAGTCTATCAGGGCCACCACTGAGCCAGCCTGCAAGGGACAGTAAAGACGTCTCTTGGATGTCTAAGCTCTCAAGACAGAGACAGTGCTACTTCCTGCATTCCAGGAGGTGAACAGAGTGAGTCTGACCTGACACAGCTACTCCTTAAGAGAAGCAATGAGACCTGGGGACAGGGCCACATTTTCTTAGTGACCGTTATTGTACTGGGACCAAAAAAAAAAACAAAACAAAAAAACAAAAAACAAAGCCCCCCCCCCCCCCCCACACACACACACAACAAAACTTGGAGACCTAGCGAAATGGTGAAAATCTGGAGTCCAATCTCCGGAGAAGCTGATACGTATCACAAAATTCCAGGTGTGATTGGATTTGTGTGTCTCTTTCCATTCCAACTGGAAAGTTCTGCTTTCAGTTGGAATTGAAACAGACTGGAGGTGAAGAAGGAGAAATAACACATGAACGGGATTCTGGGTGGGACCTTGGAATAGAAGAAGGACAATAGTTGAAAACGGATGAAAACCGGAATAACGTCTGCATTTTAGTTAATAGCATAGTACCAATTTTGGTTTCCTGGTTTTGATCATTGTGCTATGGTTATGTAAGGTGTTGACATAAAAGGAAGGTTATTTGGGGCCAGCTTTACCCCTGAGAACAACTGGAAAAGCTAGGATAGATTACTGAGTATAATCTGCATGGAAAAAAACGTACAAACTTTAAATATGGAGCTCAATGTATTTTTCCGTGCGTAATAAATAAAATGTGAAATCCCCCTCCACACCCAGCCCAGATCAAGACACAATGCTTGCCCCTTGCCTTCACCTCACTAATCTGTATCTGCAGTCAAGAGAATGGTTAGCTCTGGGGAGAAAGAATTGAGTAGTGATTAGGAAGGGGACCTGGGAAGACTTCTGGGGCCCAAGTAGTATTCCTTTTCCTCACTCAGGTGTGTTGGTTATAGAATTGGGTTCATTTTTGATAACTGACCGAGCTATGCACTTATGGTTTGCGACCTTTTCTTTATGTATGTTATACTTCTATTAAAATAGTCTTCTAAAAAAATATGATTCACAGGGTGCCTCACTGAGAAAAACTGCAATCATTTTAAGTTCCTTAAGTGCTCCTAGGCACTGGAATTTGTGTTTGGACCGGTTCATTCCAAATCAGAGAATGACCACCTAAGGGCGCCTCGGTGGCTCAGTTGGTTGAGCGCATCTGACTCTTGGTTAAAGCTCAGGTCATGGTCTCAGGGTCGGGAGATGGAGCGCCCAGTGGGGCTCCGTGCTCGGTGGGGAGTCTGCTTGAGCTTCTCTCTCTCCCACTGCCCCTCCCCTGCTTGCATGCTTTCTCTCACTAAAATAAATAAATAAAACTTTTTTTAAAAAGAAAGGATGACCACCTTAATGGAGAAGAGTTGGCATTTAGAAGGGGACTTTTATTTTTTCTTTTCACCGAGTATCAGTAATATTTGGTACAATGGGAGCTGAGCGCAGCAGCTCAATTTTCAAATTAAAAATTTTTAAGCCGTTTCATCCATTTAAAATTAAGAATTTATTTTAAAAAATTGAAACTAGATGAGCCCTGAAAAACACAAGAGGGCAGCATCTCACAACATTTTATAAAAATGCTGCCGGAATGTTTTTAGTAGATAGAGGTTTCCAGGACAGAGCCTGGCGAGTGCATTTTATCGAAAGAGGAAACAAAAGTCTGAAGAGGTTATTAGGTGAGTCACCTTAAGTTTCTTTAACCAACTGAGCCACCCAGGCGCCCTACCTTAAGTTTCTTTAAATCACAGAGGTCAAGAATCGCAAAACAAGGACCACTGCTTATGTCTCCCAATGGCGGACTGTTTTTCCCAGACCCCACATTGTCCTTTCTGGCTTTAAGATCGCTTGCTGCATGCTGAAAATGGTTGGCTTCTCACCAAAAGACCCATGGAGAAGGTCTCTATGGATTGTGGACACAGATTAGGGCATAGCTGCCTGGCACCTGTTCTGAAAATGAGTAATGAGTAGCTCAGGTTGAATAAAACATGAATCAACTTCCGGAGCAGAAATAGGCTCCCAATTTAATTATGTGCTAATCTTCAACAGAAAGAGACCTTGAGGGATCTCAAGACTGATCGTTTTTTTAAAATAAAGGCTTGCGAATGTTAAAGACGTGCATTTTAGCTACAGCCTCGAATCTTATTTTATTGCATTCTTGGACTTTTTGCACAAAGCTATCCTTAAACCTTAGGGTGGTAGATATCATGTGCTTGCCCTCTTTATAAAGACAGTAAAATCTTTATGGGGAGGGAAAATGAGAGTTTGCTGTAGCTTTTAGTGGTAGAGCTCATTACTATAACAAGGTTAGGCCTGGTGGACTAATTCACAGACTTCCTCATAGTATAGAAAAGCCATCCTTTCTGGGTGCCTAGGTGGATCAGTTGGTTAAGCCTCTGCCTTTGGCTTGGGTCATGATCCCAGGGTCCTGGCATCGAGTTCCGCCTTGGGCTCCCAGCTCAGCAGGGAGTCTGCTTCTCCCTCTACCCCTCCTCCCTGCTCACGATCTCTCTCTCTCTCTCAAATAAAATCTTAAAAAAAAAAAAAAAATCCACCCTTTCTGCTCATAACACCCAGGACACGAGGCTTGCTGTTCCAGGTTTAAAGGTGACTACGATGTCAGGAAAAATAAGAGTAAATCTCACTTCCTCTAACCAAAGGGACTATGGGATGGAGAAGGTGACTAGAAAGAGAGAAGGAGGAAGTGCTCAGAGGGTGTGTCCAGCTATCCCCTCTTTGGGATAAACCCTAAAAGCTGGGGAAGAAAACCAATAGGAAGAGAGATTTCTACCTCCTCCTCAGTAAAGACTCTGGAAAGGGACTGCCACTTCCCAGGCTGCCCGACTTGGCAATAGCCACGTCAAAGTAAGTCTCGTGTTCATTGTGGTTGGTGGAGGGAAGCCTTGACTTTGAGCTTCACCAGGCAGTTCCCTGTCCGAGGGCCCAGAAGTTCCTGAAGCTCCAGGAAAGCTGGGAAGGTAGCAGAGTGGGGAGCCTGCAGACCTACCGCATGCCCGCACTGACAAAAGATGAGATAGCTCTGAGGCGGAGGCTGAGGGTGGATGGGCAGAGCCAGAGGGCCAGGCGGAAGACATGGGCAAAACGCAGGTGAGCTAGAGGGCCAGAAAGAGCCAAAGTGAGACTCGGACAGGTAAGGAGGAACCCGGGCCCCAGCCAGGCAGAGAGAAAGCAGATGACAAATTACTATAGCTCCAACCTGTCAAAGGCTGAAGACATGAAAATGTCCTCCCACTTGGGCCAATCTCCTTTATTAAGTCACGAGCAAGACAGCTTTGCTCCCTCCACTTCCTCAGGGTGCATGTTAGCCTGGCTCTCCTTTGCTTTTTGATTCATGAAAAATCCCTTCATTTCCCTATTTCTCTAGGGAACTTACACCGAGTCTCTGGTATTGAAGCGGAAAACAACTTGAATGGCATTGAACTTAAAAACTTCTCTCTGTTAATCCCCAGCAAGTGTCCCAAGCTTCTGCACCCCAAAACACTTTTACTCTTCGAGGGGCATGCCTCTGTATCTGGTGCCTGGGAGGGCAAAAGGAAACCACTGGTTTCCCCAGTTCGGGGAGTCTTAGCCCTAGGGACAAGACACCAGTTGTAACTCATGCATCAAGCTTTCATGCTGATAGGACTCTGGATTGTTGGTCCGTGCATGACTTGGACATTCTCTTACATGCTCTGATTGGCCATAAAAATGCAGCGAGACTCTGAGGCCCTCACCATTCTTCTGAGGAATCTCAACAAAGATAATGACGTTTCAATCAGAAACAGAACTCAAGAGGCTGCAAAGAACACCCATCATGAATCTCTTTCCCCAGGCAGTGGGAGTGAGGATGGCCGCAGGTCTAAGGCTCTGGGATGACTCCCTCCACTGGTATGGCAAAAACTCAAGAGAATCGGTGAAGTGCAAGGAGGGGCAAGAGATTTAATGTTGGTTACTTAATTAGATTTATGCGTGGTGACTTGACCACCCACCCATCTCTGCAACTTCTGGTGTGGCTTTGGAAAAGTCCCTTAACGTCCCTGTAACTCAGCATTCTTACCTGAAAAATGAGGGTAATAACAACACCCACCTTGGAGAGTTATTGCAAGCATTTAATGATTCAGAATGAGATAATCTATGTAAGTCTGTGGTGTCTGACTCATAGGAAGGACAATAAGTATTATCTGTTATTTATTATGGGTTTAATGGTTTTGCTCGCTAGAAGAGACAAAGTTTAAGTACTCCAGGAATCAACACATTTTCATACCCAGATTGTACTGCTCAATGCAAAATCTTCTTTAATTTATACTGATTCTAACCCCTAACCTACTAAAGAGCCACCCCGGGATATCATGAATATGATTCTCTCTACCTTTGTTTCCAGGAAGAATTATCACCTGGTTCTTGAGCGAATTGCCTGAGTGAGACTGTACTTAGAGCAAGCCTCAAGTGGCCCACGAAAGGAACAGTGAAGGGGCAGAACTGTGATCTTCAGAAAACATGGAGGCACAGCTCTTGCCAGTTTCTGACCCTTTCAGTTGGGGACTAGGAACGTGTGGGTTGAGTGGAGCCGGAGCCTGCAGAGGTGTTTTGTTTTGCTAGGGCAGTGGATTTGTTCTATTTTGTCTGAAAACAAACAGCGCCAGGAGTTGAATGCTTTTGGAGTGCGCGTTCTGCACCAACCACAGCCCCACAGCTCACTCTGGTCTTGGTACCCGTCTCCCCACACGTGGCCACTATCCACATTCCACCTGTCATTTAGGTATTTGAGCATCTCTCCTAGCTGCAGAAAAAGCATCTCTCCTCACTGCCATGCATCTTCTCTCACAAATGCAGAATCCACACACGGCAGCAATCCGCAGAGTGGACTCCCCTCCGGGGCTGTCCCTCTCTCCTTCTACACCGTTCTTTCCCCTCCCACCTGCATGTAGGTTGCATTGCACAGAACCAGGAGGCTCCTTTAATCTTCTCAATGTTTCTCGCCTTTCTAACAGGCGAGACAAATTACTCACTTCTTTTTACAGTTTTTAAACAGTGTGACTCTTGGCTCTGATTTCTCCTTAGTAAACAACACGGCAACAGGCAGACCCAAGGCTGTAGGTATCTTCGGACTCACTGTGGAAGCTATAAGTGCAAAGACAACTCCAAGCTTCAGACTAGGTAGGAGAAGCTTCCAGATTTTAGGACTCCTTTTCTTGCTTCCATGTTTCTTCATATTAAGCAGGAGCTCTTGATGACACTTTTTATTTCCTGTGCTTAGGTGCCTTGTAAGTTAGGTCAAGTTCCCGGAAACTGAACTCTTTTTTTATTTATTTTTTTAATTTATTTTTTTACTTTTCTTTTTTGGAAACTGAACTCTTTCATTTACTGAGAATTCAGACACTTCTATCTTTATATACCTATGCTCAGCCATATATTCCTAGTTTAAGAATTCCAATTATTATATTATCTCAAAGATTGCCATTTGTTTTTTTATTCGTTTGTTTTTTGTTCTTCAATCAGGAGTGAAATATCTTAGAGGAGCAGACAGAAGAATGCTGGCATAATTACATAATGGCTCTGTCTCTTTTCAGCTGTGACACTTCGGTCGTGCCCCCATTACAACTTCCCAAGCCTCATTTCCTTTCATATGGAGATAGAATCAAGCAATATTTTTGGGTCCATCACCTTGTGCTAAGAACTTGGCTCACCTGGTAGAGCCAAAGGGAAAATGCCTTATAAGGCACAGTCTGTATGGGAGACTGCTTACCTGGGCAATGCCACCATGTTGCACAACTCCAGGGGGCACCATCCCCCCAAGTTTGTGTCAGTGTGTCTCCTACTATTGTGCAGTATGGGGCCAGCATGGCCTGCATACACAATGATCCCATAAAACATGGTTTTACCTATTTTGTACCTGAATATCTCTACTCTAAATAGATAAAGTTTGTCCATTCCATATATCTATTGATAATAATTCCTACTGAGTTTAACTCAGGACGTTATAAAATGACAATAGAATTTATTGGGACAGACTCATACAAGCTAATGATTTTCAGCAGTTCCTTCGTGAGGAGTAATTGATATTCTTTGATAGAATACCATTGTTCAGGGGCACCTGGGTGGCTCAGTGGGTTAAGCCTCTGCCTTTGGCTCAGGTCATGGTCTCAGGGTCCTGAGATCGAGCCCCGCATCGGGCTCTCTGCTCAGCGGGGAGCCTGCTTCCCCCTCTCTCTCTGCCTGCCTCTCTGCCTGCTTGTGATCTCTCTCTGTCAAATAAGTAAATAAATAAATAAACCTTTAAAAAAAAAGAATACCATTGTTCAATAACTGGATTTTGAGCTGTATAATTACATAATAATGTTACTTGTACAGTAAGGTATAAATAATTCTCATTCTAGAGTGTGGGTTCAGTCTGCCCCCATGGATTCTATTATTGTTTTATAAATTCTGAGGTACTGGGGATTTCCTAACAATTCAACCCATAACATCCGTTATCCTAAGGATGGCATTTCCATGTGTTGTTTTTTTTAAGATTTTTTTTTTTTTTAAGATTTTATTTATTTATTTGAGAGAGAGAGAATGAGACAGAGAGAGCACGAGAGGGGAGAGGTCAGAGGGAGAAGCAGACTCCCCACTGAGCAGGGGCCCGACGTGGGATCCGATCCCGGGACTCCAGGATCATGACCTGAGCCGAAGGCAGTTGCTTAACCACCTGAGCCACCCAGGCGCCCGGCATTTCTACGTTTGCTAAATATTGCAGTCTCACTCTGGACATGTGCTGGGTTCAGTCACTTGGGTTCTGTCGCTGTTCTTCCAGATCAAATAATCTGCTTCTGCTATATCAATGAACATGATTAGAGTCTGCTCCCTTCGATGAGAAGAGAGCCTTGCTGATTGTGCTAAAATAAAGCACTGTTCTGTTTTGTTTTCTTTTCCCTTTGAGGAAAACATACACACTTCAACATTTCCTGTGTAAAACCAGTAAAAGAATCTCTGATTGGCTAAAATTGGGGTCTGCTCCCAACTTCTTCACCCCAATTGGATATAAGCCAGTCTTTTTTAAGTTTATGATTGTGATCAAGTTTGAAATAGATTTATTGGATTGTCACTTGCATTTTTAAAAAATGAAATAGAACAGGGTTGGATAGAATAGAACTCAAATAAATTGAAAAAGAGAACAACAGCGGTGCCTGGGTGGCTCAGTAGGTTAAGCATCTGCCTTCGGCTCAGGTCATGTTCCTGGAATCCTGGAATGGAGCCCCATGTCTGGGTGTCTGGTTCCCTGCTCGGTGGGGAGCCTGCTTCTCCCTCTCCCTCTGCCGCTCCTCCCTGCTCGTGCTCTCTCTCTCCCTCTCTGTCTAATAAATAAATAAAATCTTCAAAAGAAAAAGAAAGAAAAAGAGAACGATAGCATGCATCCTACATAGTATGGGTATGTATATATTAGTCAGGAGTCTGCAGAGTAACAGAACTAGGATGTATATATAATATGATATGATATGATATGATATGATATAATATAGATAGTAGAGAGTTATTTTTTAAATATATAAGATACACATTTGTATCAGAATCTATAGTATATATGTAGAATTCATATATTAATATATTATGTATGGTATATATGATATATAGAGAATATATATCATACATATTTATATATATATGTCATATATATATATATCATACATATTTATATATATATGTCATATATATATATATCATATATATAAAGAGAATTATTTTAAGGAATCAGCTTATATGGAGGTTAGCAAGTCCAAAATCTGCAGAATGGGTCAGCAGGCTAGAGACCCAGGAAGAGCCAATGTTGAGTTTCAGATCCAAAGGCTATCTCTTGGCAGAATTCCCTTTTGTTCAGGAGATGGTCAGTATTTGGTTCTACTCAAACATCCAACTGATTGGATGAGGTCCATCCACATTATGGATGACAATCTACCTTATTTAAGGTCCACTAATTTAAATGTAAATCTCCTCCAAAAACACCCTCGCAGAAACATCCAGAATAATGTTTGACCAAATATCCAAGCCCCATGGCCCAGCCAAGTTGACACATAAAAGTTGACCATCACAGTCCATACCTGTGGTGGTCATTCATGCTGGTCAGCAGATATTTTTGGTACTTTTCCTGGGCACGTGTGGAATTACATTTCCCCACCCTCTGGGTATGGCCAGGTGACTTGGCCCAAGAAATGTGAGCAGAAGTGATACCTGCCACTTCAGGTGGAAGTTTTGAGTGCTGGTGGGGGATTTGCCATGTTCTCCTTCCCTCTGAGACTGAGAGCAGTAACCTTTGGGAGGAAGGATGCTTTGCCGTCGGCCTGTCCTGGGATGAGGACAAGATGAAGCAGGAACCCAGTTGCCTCACGATGCACATGACATAAGCCAGGACAAAATCTCTGTTGCTTTATCATTTGGAGATTTTTTTTTTTAAGATTTTATTTATTTGAGAGAGCTAGAGAGAGAGCACAAGTAGGCAGAGCAGCAGGCAGTGGGAGAGAGAGAAGCAGGCTCTCTGATGAGCAGGGAACCCAAAGCGGGGCTGGATCCCAGGCCCCTGGGCTCATGACCTGAGTCGAAGGCAGATGCTTAACGACTGAGCCACCCAGGTGTCCTGAGATAACGTAAAATTCTTAGCACACGTGTTTAGTTGTTAGCACAATGCTTGTCTCATGATAAATGCTAATAATTTATTTGTAGTAAGTATAATACCAAAGAATTAGGCTTAAAAAAAAATGTAGAAGAAAGCCACTCCCGGGCTTTGAAAGAGCCAGAATTTAGAGCAGAACAAGCACTGTTTCTCATCTGCGGCACTATGGAAATTTGGGGCCAGATAATTCTTTGTTATGGGGGGCTGCCCTGTGCATGGTAGGAGGTTCAGGAAAGATACTGAAGTATTAGCCAGATGGTATGAGTCAGTTTCTAACCATTGTCATTCTTGACATTTGGGGCTGGATACTTCTTTGTTGTAGGGTGCTGTCCTGTGTAGTGTAGGGTGTTTAGAAACATTCCTGGTCTTTACCCACTAGTTGCTAGTAGCTCCCAGTTAGAATAACCAAATATATTCTCAGACATTGGGAACTATCCCCCAGGGGCAAAATCAGTCCCTGTTGAAAATAACTATTGCACAGTTTTTCAGTTACTTCTTCCTAGTAGACAGCTAAAACATAAAAGGTTAATCTCTCTGAGAGAAAGGTATCTGGGCTTCCTAGTCTTGTAATTTATTGGCATTATCTGCTTAACGTCTATCTGACTGGAACAAACACTCCATGAGAGCACTGCATCTGCCTTGTTTTCTGCTCTGTCCCCAGGGTGTATACAGCAAGCGCATAGCAGATGCGCAATAAAAACGTGAACAAATTAAAGAAATGAAAGTATTTTTTTTCTGCATTCCCCATCTACTAACGATACAAACAAGGTTCCTACAGGATCAATAGGGCAGACTAGGTTTGTGGAAAGTTATCTCCTTTCTCCAGCTTTGCCTCATCTCTAAAATAAAGATTCCCTCAAGAGAGTCTATTCTTACAATACAGTTAAGATCTTCAAGGCACAGGTCTTCAGACGGGGTCTAAAAAGAGCAAAACAGGGTCTCAGTTTTCAGAGTCAGCCATGGAGACTCAAGAACCAGCACAATGAACCCCTTATAGGTCAAACTGACAGAAAGGCAGGAGGCAGAGTTGCCTCAAAATAGCTAGTAGTAAAGGAAAGGACGGGTCTAGTGCTGGAGCTGGGGGGTTGGGGGGTTGATTCCAGAGACACACAGGAAGGGATGGCAAAGTCATAGTAGATCTGACTCCAATCCCCTCCTGCTAGCTGAGGTTGCGGGCTGCTCCCCAGAAACAGAGTTACCTAGGTTATGATATTTTTTCGTGTTCTAGATCATTCTGCCCTTGTTCTTTCTCACATGTGGTTGTTGCGTGAACCTGAAAAAAGTGTGCCTCCTCTCTTCTGCTCTAAAACTATGCTAGACACTTGCTGGTCTTGAGACTCTGCCTGGATACACAAGACTGACAATAACCATTCTGTTTCATTCTAACCTCTTTCTGGAAACACCGCCTTTTCTAACTTTTCTGGCAATAGTGCATCAATATTTCTCATCTATCAATTGAGTGGATTCTTGTGGTTCTTTCTGGCACCCATTCAAGCCACCACTTTGGCTTTCCTGCATCCAACAGCTGGACCCCCATCTCTGTCCATGGCTTCCTTGACCACCTCCCTCAGTTTACTTTTCTCCACATGAGTCTACGGCTTTGTTGCTATGGATGGATCTCATTCCCAGCAGCATTGCCACCCATGTTTATCATCTCTTACATACTTCCCTGCATGCTTTCTTCATCTGTCTCTTACTTTGTCCTCGAACAAAACACCACTGCCCTTTCCCTCTCTACCAAAGATGGTATCTGTAAGGGTCTCTCAATAATTAACAGTAAAGAGAGAGTTGTCTTCATGACAACAGAAAATGGGCAAAGACTTGAACAGACATTCTTAAAGGAGAATGTCTGAATGGCCAATAAACATAGGAAACTGTGCTTTACTGGCCTCCAGGGAAATACAAATCAAAACCACCATATACGACCACCACATGCTCACCACAGTGACGGAGGATGGAAAACACCCAGTGTTGGTCTTCAAGCTCGTGCACTGCAAGTGGCACTATAACTTGGTACAACCACTTTGGAATACTGTCCACTAAAACTAAATATATGCAATCCCCTACATCAATGACTGTTTATGCCCCTCCAACGACATATTCTAGAATGTTCATTTGAGTACTATTCTTAGTTGCCTCAAACTGGAACTATCCCAATGCCCAGAAACCAAAGAGAAGAAAAATAAACTGCATTATAATCTCACAACGGAGAAAGCACTGGGAATGAATTATGTACAATCTCATGCAATGGCATGAACGAATCACGCAAAATGTTGAGCAATAGACACCAGACACAAAAGGAGTATGTATTATATGCTACTGTTCAGGTAAAGCACTAGAACAGACTAAACAAATGCATGCTCTTAGAAATGGTAATAGTTACCTTTAGTGATGGGAAGAGAGCACGTGGGATGTCTCTTGAGTTGGGTGCTGGTTATATGGGTGTGTTCATTTTGTAAGTATTCATGAAGCTGTGCAATGATGATCAATGGATTTTTCTGGGTTTATGTTATACATTATCAGGAGTCAGATTATCTGGAGGCAGACTCCAAGATGGAGATTGATATACAGTAAGTTTTGGGGGTGGGTGCTTTCATGAACAATATCCGGGAGTCAAGGCATGATGGAGCAGAGGGAGCAAATGACAGGCAAACAGTGTAAACACAGGCCTTGGCTAGTCCAATAGGAGAGAGTTTGGGAATTAAATGACCCTTCAGAGTCACCCCAAATTGGAATGAGAGGTCAGGCCTTTCATGCCTAAACTCTGCACACATTCTCTTTTGAGAGGTGTCCTTTTTAGGGTTTGTGTGCTTTCTGTTCAGCAAGTTCATTCTTTCTTCAAAGCCATGGACTGCCCCCAGGGAATGGGGTATGATCTAGGATGAGGCTCCTCTCTCTCTCTCTCTCTTTTTTATTTTTTTACCTCCCCCCCTTTCATGGTGAGAATTTTTAAGTTTCTACTCTTGTAAGCAAATTTCAATTATACAATACTAGAGTCACCGTGTTATATGTTAGATACTCAGACCATAGCCATCTTATAGCTGAAAGTTTGTACCCTGGACCAATCTCTCCCTATTATCCCCAACCCTATTATCCCTATTACTCTGATAACCATTTTCCCACTCTCTGTTTCTCGGAGTTCAACTTTCTTTTTTAGATTCCACATGTAAGTGATATCATCCACTACTTGTCTTTCTTGGTCTGGCTTATTTTCCTTACCAGAACATCCTCCAGCTTCACCCACGTTGTCACAAATGATGGGATGAATCCTATTCCATTGTACATATATACCATATTTTCTTGATCCATTCATCCAATGGAAGACATTTAGGTTGTTTTCGTACCTTGGCTATTGTGAGTAGTGCAGGGCAGCTCTCGTTAGCAGAGGGCTTGGACTGGAGGAGGCCCAGCTGAGCACTACTGGCCACCAGCCCTCCCAGCAGCCAGGCAGAGGAACGGGACCCAGTCTAGAACAGAACCACACCAACCACGACATACTTGAATAAAAAGCTAAAAAAGAAAGACTCTGCCTTGGACCATGAGACAAGAGAGAAGAAATCAACAAAATGGAATAGGCAATATGTACACTGACCAAAGACCAGCGCTGAAATGATCATATCACCTTCCAGTAATTTATTTCATGTTCCTGAACTCTGAGCCAAGGTGAACTATGGCATGTTTCATTAGCTACTGATCCCGGACCAGATGCTAGTGTATGTTTGTTTATTCACATACTGCCGAGTTCTAAAAAGAATTTCCTGTGAGTGACTCAGATACTTGCAGCCCAGGAAGAGAGAATTTACCTACTAATAGCCTGCTGTGGAATCTCCCACTTAATATGTGGGGTTCCAAGGAATGGTGACAGACTCCAGCATTTTCAACCTTTTTGCCTGTTTCCAAAGGGCAGGACTTACAGGTGACATTCCTGCTGATCAGCACTGTGGTAAGGATAGTCCTACCCACTCCAGCAGGGCTTGGCTTGAGCTGGTTGGTTATTTATTAGAGTAAAAGCTGCATTTTTCTGGAAGGCACGACTTCGAGGTTGAAGAACTCTCTCCAGTAAACACTGCGTTCTCTGTAGTGGCAAGGAGCCCATTGTGAAATCGAATTCCACTAGACCAACTCTCTACCCTGCCCTTTGGCTGAATTGCTCCTTTGGATGGGAGCCCACACATTTATCCACCTTTTTCTCCCTGGGAAGGGTTGGGCTGGGGACAAGTGGATTGCTGGTGAGCTTTAGCCACCAAGAGATCCTCTGCAAGGTGGGTAGAAGGTGATACCTCTGTGTTCCAAGTTTCATCGTAAATGGTTGTGCTTTCCAACAGTGGGGCTGCAGCAGGGGCCCGCAGCAGCAGAACTGGGAGCTTCAACAAGCTGGGATGGAAAGGATGTCCACCTCCAACATTCCCCTTCTCAATCCTTTTCTATGGAAGCCTCATTTTCCTTTCTGTTCTCCAAATCCCCATTTGAAACTTGAGGAGCTCAGTTCCCTTAAGCCTCTGCCAATGGCTTTTTGGAGTAAGCTCCCTTCACTTGAGAGGTGCTAGAGGCTCATAGGAATACTGCATCCTGGGGCCTTACATGTCACTAACAGACTATTATATACTAGGTTATAAAGGGATAGAGCAATCCAGCAGTTTCCAGGATTACATCGTTCATGATTTAACACTCTTCCCAGGTAGTTGTGGCATCTGCCAGCCGTGTTTTATATAGCATATATATACTTTTTAAGATCTTATTTATTTAATCATGAGAGACAGAGAGAGAGAGAGAGAGAGAGACAGAGGGAGAAGCAGGCTCCCCGCCGAGCAGGGATCCCGACGAGGGACTCGATTCCAGGACCCCGGGATCATGACCCGAGCCGAAGACAGATGCCCAACCATCTGAGCCACCCAGGCACCCCATATATATAGCATATATTTTATCTAACAGCTGTGTTTTGTGTTTCCATACTGCTGGTAGATTTGGTAGCAGGCACTCTGTAAAAGGCCATGATAGTGGGTATGTACAGTTTTGTCTCCAAGAAAAGGTCTTCTCTTTGGAAAAATGCTCTTGAAACTATTGGGATTCTTGGTTTATAGTGCTCCTGTGTCTTCGGCACTGGAAGGGCATAGGACCCAAGGTGAACCAATAATAGGAATCCATCCTTTTGTTCACAAAGATTGGTACAGGGTTAGTCACGTGACACAGTTCAGATGACTTGGAGCTCTGGGGTGGGACATTTCATACTGAAGCCAATGGAAAAGCATCTTTTCCTCACTGATCGGTCAGCTGTAAGAATTTAAGCCTAGTAGCTGTGCCCACTGCGACCTAAGCTTATGTGAATAAAGGCCATACAAGAGAAGGAAAAAGTAGAGAAAAGTAACAGCTACACAGAGTCAGATCCCTGGCAGCCTTTTAGGTTTTACTCACTCTGATTTCCTACCACTCACTGAGTTTTGCCAGTTCCCAGTTTGCCTAAGCTGTCCCAGTTTACACCTGTTGCCCCAGCTTAATCATTAATAGCTCCCTCTTACATTCTCAGAAGTGTTGCAGGTGAATGATAAATTATATAATCATTGTTCCTATTGCAATGAGGCTAAATAAGGCAATAAAGTCCTTTTCCCCCCATAAATTAGTTTAAGCTGGTTTTCTGTCACTCGCGACCAAAAAACCATGAGTGACCCATCACTCTTTTCTAAATTAATCAGGAAATCTTTTCTCAGTACAACTCCAAACTCTGATCGTCTCCACTTGCTTGAATTCATTGGCAGACACCCGATTCTATATCTGCTTCTTGGTCTCCATTTGTTCTGTGGAATTGATACCTGGTGCTCTTCCAAGCATACCCAACCCTGATCATGGGTCCCTTTACTCCACACTTCACCACCAAAAACCAGCACCACCCTAAATGATAATGGAGCTAGTCTCTATACATTGTGCTTCTCCCCATTCCATAGTCATGACCCAGTTTGCGCTCATATTTATAGGAGATCTGGGGGAGGTTTCCTGTTGTACTCCTTCCCTTGCCTCAAGTCCATCCTGCTGGGTCCTGTCCATCGGGGCTGTTCCCTTTGCCAACATCACATCAAAGCCCGTTTCCAACACACTCCAGCTTGATTTAGTCTCCAGGTTGAGCTTTTCTTCCTGATTCCATCACTCCACAGCTCTGCCCTGTTCCCCTCTTTTGACTTCTAGTTTTGTAACACATTTGTAACACATTTTCCTGCTCATGGCACATCTCACCGTTCCAAACTTTCAGCACTGCTTCTTTAGCTTTGCATTTTGGTTCTTCTTTTCCCACCATCCTTCCAGTACCTATCAAAGGCTTTGGCTGAGGCATCATTCATTCTCATTTTGTTCAATCTACCACTGAGATCTGGTACCTTATCATTAACTTGCAGGAGGCATGTCTGCTGGTTCATTCCAAACTGATGAAGGATGTAGTTAGAAAAAAAAAAGTACTGGTCCTGGAGTCAGACACACGTGATTCACATCCCAGCTCTGCTATTATTGTCAGTGTGCAAACCCCGGACTTACCCCCTAGCAGAATGACACATTATAGCTTTCCAAAAACTCCACACAGTTTTGAAGATTTGTTTCATCTGTGAATCTTTTTCCCTGTGGCTTCAACAATACGAATTTGTTTCCTGTTCACATCATAGTCTGATCTGAGTCAGGATGCTTTCTTTCGTAGACAACTCAGGGATCTGGGCTCTTCCCATTGTGTGGCTGCTCTATCCCAGAATCCTTCTCTTCTGGATCCATGTAAGAGAGAGAGAGGGAGTACAAGATTTCACAGGATATTTTTATAGCCAGCCCAAGAAGTGGTATATATAACATCTACCCACATACCATTGGCCAGAACTGAGTCACATTGTCCTACCCAAATGCAAGGTGGGCTGGAAAATGTAAACTTCCCAGGAAGAGGAAGAAGGATTGGCAGTAAGCATCTAGTCAGTCTACCACAATCGCATTTCCTACTTGGCATGTGCTGAAAATAAAATTGCATGATGATATTTATTATAATAAGTATAATGATATTAAGCACTTATATGCCAAGCGTATTATTAGCTCTTTACATGGGCTATCTCATTTAATTTAATGCTCACGACAACTTTATGAGGTTCCAAATGGCTGGTGTAGAAATAGCTAGAGGAAATGTGGTGGTAGAAATGGCTGGTGTCAGTATTCACTTAATTTTTGTGTGTCTTTTACATTCCCCAGGGTAACTGCCTAAGTTAGGATTTTAAAATAGTGTTCTGGTACTGTCTTTAATGCGTATATTGAAAGATGAATCATTTTGTTGTGGAGTCACATGCTTGAGATTATGGAGTACACTGAGATGAGCGGACCAAGGTCTTCAATGTTAAGACAAGACAACGCATAAATACAGTTAATGTGACATGGACAAGTATAAGTGCATTCAGAGAAATCTACTTGAATTCCTTGATTTCATTGAACTGGGGTTAATTCACAAAGACATCCCCCGGCTGATAGAGACTGGAAGGCAGTTGTGGAAGATGTTGCTCATGACAAAAGATCTAGAGCTCTTTTTCTGGCTTTAGTTTCCCCTCCCTCCTAATGCATCTTTGCCTTGTCTAGATGATGACTTTTGGCTCCATCCCTTATTTCAGATCCTACAACCTCAATAGATCTTTCTGTTGCCTAGGTGCTGATGGTTGACTCTACTCCTGTATGTCATCCTACGTGGACCCACCAACAGACAGAGCCTCTCCATGTGGATTCTCCAATGCTTCTCTGTCCAGTGGGCTTTGTACCCACTCTCATGTTATGCCTGCCCCATCCCTGCCAGCCTCTTATAGATAGAGCTCAACATTCAGTAAGGGCTAGAAGAGGCTGCTAGAAACTGATAAGGAGAATTAACAGGTTTTAAGTCAAAATGGGGAAGAAAGGAGTAGAAGAGCAGGAAAGTCAGTTGGTGGTTAAGGGAACAAAATGCCAGGAGCTTCAAAAGGAAATGCCTTGCACTCTTAACTCATGGTCAACAGAAATTTTTTAAAAGGGAAGCTTTACTTGAATTTAGAGTCTAGATACTAATTGCAAAGGAAGTTGTCACCAAGAAAGGAGACTATTAAGTGAGAAGCTGTACATGCACTATTTTTACTTTTTTACGGTAGAATTCCCTTTGAGATACCAGAGGAAGATTCCCACTGTCAAATGAGAGACAGTCTCTGTTCACGCAAGGGATGGTCTCAGCCCTCATAGAACCCTTTGATTGTCTGACCCCCACCAGACTTGCCAAAGAACCAATGCATGCTTTGTTTCTGGACTTTCTCTTTTTCATTTTAAGAGGTTGACATCATCCAAAGGCATCCACAATGTGGCTGATGTGAAAAGAAGGCATTTCCAAGGAGTAAGAAAGAGGTACTTCATCCCCTGGTTGAACATGGCTGAAGGGGGATGTGTGCATTCTGTTCTTCCTTAATAGGGCTGGGAGCTGGAGTCAGGAAGCCCCCTCATAGTTACATGCTTTGTGTTAAGCAACCGTAAAAATGCATAGCCATTGAGCTTTTCTTGGTCTGGGCGCTAATGATCTTGGACTATTAACAGCCACTTTCTCTCCTGATAAAACTCTGCCATAGTCAGTAACTTAGCTAGGATACGGAGGTAGCCTTCGAAAGCAGGAGGACATGTTCATATTCGTAAGAGAAAACTCTAATGTACTTTTCTTGACCTCTAATTCACATGAGAAAAGCACAACACATCTAAGAATGAAGAATTTCTCAGGAATTAAAAGACAGCAACAACTCTTAGAGACTGCATTCAGATGAAAACTTCTTGTCCTTCAAGTGTGTGTGTGTGTGTGTGTGTGTGTGTGTGTGTGTGTGCATGAGTACAAAGTCCAGCCCTGGCCTCATAACCTAGTTCTTCTGCATGGTGGAAGTTGTAGAGGGAAGGTAGAAGATCAAAAGTTAAATGGAGTTGATAAACCATTGTGAGATGCATCATATGTAGAGTTGTTACTTAGGACAATGTGCATAAAGTCAATCCAACACTTAATAACGGACATCAAACACTGAGCATGTACGTGGCATATAATAGACATTCGATTTCTCAATCATTGAGAAACTCTAGAAGTCTGGAATCATGGGGACTTTGCCTTGATTCCTTTTATGGTGGGTCTGTGACCATAAATGTCTCTCCTTCTAAAAGAAGGAGGTTTCTTTGCCTCTCCTTGGTCCTTGCTGTGAGCCCACTTTCTCTCACTAAGCTCCAAAAAAGATGCCAGATTGAAGGTCTCCTGTGGTCCAGCAGATGTCAGTGTGGCCTCATGGGAGGACCAAAGGAACTCAGGCTGCACCAGACTGCCTGAAGGAGTGAATGAAAAGGAGGGTCCCTGTGTTTCAGAGGTCATCTCAGAAAGGAGGCAGGAAGGAGGAAGCATCAAGAAGATATCTAAGACATCTAGGTCAATTTCCATTTTGGGAAGGTACACTATCAATTTGGAGAGATTTTTACAGACACGTACTTTTTTAAACAAACATTAAGAGATTACTATGGGTGGAATATGTTACTAGGTCCTAGCGATACAGGATTCAGTGTAGCTCCTTCCTACCCTCTGGAGCTCCCAAGTTACTTTCTGGCTGCCCACCAGTAGTGATGCTTAGCACTTGACCTAGATAGCATAGGAAACATGTATTATTATGTGTTGAATGAATGAAGTGAAACAAGTGCATGAAAACAAAAGTGTCCAGGTGTTTGTGTCCCAAGAAGCATCTAAGAAGGAAGCGGGAAAAATGGCCACCACACTGCCAGTTTGGAAGCAAAGGAAACCCTGGCAATGACCCAAATGATAGGTAGTGATGTTGAGAAGGAAGAGGAGAGAAGAGGGAATCCCTGATGTGTGCAAGAGGCACACAAGCTAGAAGGGCAGTCACTAGGCAAGAGGGATGAACCCTGGATCATCGCTGCTCGGGAGGGGCCCAGCTGTGGTCCCCCACAGCAACATCTAGAGCATGGAGTGCTCTCAAGGTGCAAAGTCTGACTCTAGATGATTCTCTTGCTGCCACATGCATGTGCCATCTTATGCCCTTGGACGAACCAAGTCGCCACAGGAGGCAGATACCATCAGCAGTCAGAATGACTGGTTTCCAGTCTTGGCCTCACCATTTGGCTGGTAAGTGACCGTGTGCCACCGACTTCACCTCCCTAGAGAGCTGGAGTCCTTGTCTATAAAGCCAGGATTACTAGGACCTACCTCATGGAGTCATGTGCGGATCAAATGAGATCATCCATAAAAACACAATTATCAGCATAGCTGGCATGTATTTAGAGTGAAATAAATACTAGCTATTATTCTTATTCGTTTTTCTAACATCCATAAAAAGACAGAGTAAACCAGCCAAATTTACAAGGCCTTTTACAGATTAAAAAAAAAAAAGATTCTAATTTCTGATTTCATACTTCTATTTCCATTTCTGTACTAAGATGGAAGTGTGTGGAGTACGTACAGGTGAGTCAGTTTTCTTAAGCAAGATGAAAGCCAAGAAGGTGGAAAGCTAAGCAGAGAGGTAAGTGAGTGGGTTACTGTGTGCTTGCAGTAAGAAACAGCATGCACTTCACAACTAAGTTGGTCTATGACCTCCTCTCGCTCCATTTCAAGCAAAACAGCACTAGAAACAGTTCTTCACATCTTATTTTATTTATTTATTTTTTGAGAGACCGAGAGAGCAAGTGCACAGGTGCGTGGAGGAGGGAGGAGGGTGAGGAGGGGCAGAGGGAGAAGGAGAGAATCTGAAGAAGGCTCCATGCCCAGCACAGAGCCCAACACGGGGCTCGATCTCACGACCCTGAGATCATGACCTGAGCTAAAATCAAGAGTCGAACATTTCACTGACGGCGCCACCCTGGCACCCCCTCACATCTTATGTAGCTTGGACAGGCTGAAAGAAAATCTGAAAACAAAACAAAACAAAATAGGGGTTCTTTGTCTAACAGACTCACTGGCTTGACCTTCCAGTCTTCCCTAGAGCTCACGGTGCTTGTTTCCTCTCTTTCTGCTGTTAAGCTTCACACCCAGGAGTGTTCCTGCTTAATAATTAACTAACCTTCAAGTTCCCATGTCACATGCTCCATGGTTACCCCAGGTTCAAGAGTAAGGACTCTATTCTTCTTCACCTTTCATAGCATCAGGAACATCCAGATCTTTCAAACTCTGGGCTCCTCTCACGGTTTTGGTACACACACACAGACACATTTTCAAAGTTGAGGTAACAGATCAAATGTCCTTCTTTCTTCCTTTCTCCTCCTCCTCGCTGTCCTACCCAGCCCGAGTCTCATCTGCTCAGGTTGGACCTCAAAAGCTGTCCCTAGCCCCCTTCCTAAAGTTTGTATCACCATTCAGCCTTGGTGGACCCGGGCACTTCAGATTTCAGGGAGAAGCAAGTTTAATATTTAATCCCAAGGGAGCAAGGGGAATTTAGAATAAGATATGGAGTCCCAGGAGGCAAAGAAAGAAGGTCACAACGGCCGAATGACAGGCAAAGGAAAAGGGAGCTGTCAAATCCGGGATGTAAGCGCGTGAGACGCTTTGCCAAGGGCTTTACAGAGCCCTCCTTTCTTCTGCTCCAGAACATTCGTCAGACGTCCAAGGCAAGCAGCAGCCTGTGCCTCCACTCTCTGCCTGCCCGAAGCTTGTGCTAACAGAAGCGCTAGGAGGTGGTTTTGCTTACATAATTCCCACATGAATCTCCTAAGCCTTTAGACTTAGGAAGCTGCCCACAAAAGACAAATGGAATGATGTTTCAATGAAGGTTTGATCAGGAAACCTTTATAACTTCTTGATAATCAAGATTGAGTTGCTGGTGTACCTGAGAAAGAGCGTTTGCCCTGGAACGTAAGGCATGACAGTTGGTTACTTTCACTGTTTTCTTAACAGGCTACCAAACTGCCAGGAACCTGATCAAGTGGTAAATGGATAATATGCCGCGTTGTGAAATTACGCTATATGAGATCTGGAGTTTCAAAGATTATGTTTGCTAAGTTATTCATATGTAATTTTTGGTTTCAAAGTGAGGGAGCTGAGTAAATATCCATAGGAGAAGGGTTTTTACTCTCTCCCAACAGACAGCCACAAATCCAGAGCTATATTTTCTACCCAGCCTGGGACTATCCTGGCTCTGCTGCACCCGAGGAGTATAGCCAAGGTGACAGAGTGGGTGATTTCTTTTAATGTACTCAACTGAGTATAGCGATGGTCATATATATTTTTCTAACACGTCTATTATCCAGTCTATGGCAAAAACTAAAATGTATATGGTTGGCGATGAAGATATATATGTATAGACAATCTTAGGAATTAGTGTGTGTCACCGTGACTGAAATTAGCATGATATAGTAATAATAATAGTAGCTATCAGTAGTTATTTTTAAAGTACTATGTGCCAGGCACTGTACTAAGAACTTCAAATGTATAACTAATTAATCTTCATAATAGCCTTCTGAGATGATTCTATCAGTTAAAAATGAGAAAACCAACACACAGAAAGATGCACTGAGAAGAGCATTGACTAAACATTCTGGGACCCAGGCTCCAGTCCCACGTATACATTAGTTGGTATGAATTTGGGGCAAGTCATAACTTCTCCAGAGTTCGTTTTCTTTTCTGTTTAGTGGGCAGAAAAACAAGACAAGCATCCACTTACTGGTTCTTTATTATGGATCAGGCACAAGGACGAGTATTTTACTCGTGTTATCTCATTTACTCCTCACAGTAGTCAAACGGGGTCAGTGCTGTAATCCCCATTTTACAGATAAGGAAACTGACACCTAGAGAGGTCAAGTAACCGTATGTGCTGTTCAGCGTGAGAAATGGAATCTGAACCTAGGTCTCTATGTCTCCAGATCCCAGGCTCTTAACCCCTATGACCTTTCCAGCCTTAGTACATTTGGACTTGCTGCTTCCTCTGCCTGCAATACTCTTCTTGATTTCTCTAAGGCTGACTCAGTCCCATTCCTTAGGTATTAAAGCCAACACTCCAAAGAAGACAAACAAATGGCTAACAGACACATGAAAAAATGTTCATCATCATTAGCCCTCAGACAGATTCAAATCAAAACCACACTGAGATACCACCTCACACCAGTTAGAACGGCCAAAATTAACAAGACAGTAAACAACAAGTGTTGGAGAGGATGTGGAGAAAGGGGAACCCTCTTCCACTGTTGGTGGGAAGGCAAGTTGGTGCAGCCACTTTGAAAAACAGTGTGGAGATTCCTCAAGAAATTAAAAATAGAGCTACCCTATGACCCTGCAACTGCACTACTGGGTATTTACCCCAAAGATGCAGATGCAGTACAAAGAAGGGCTACATGAACCCCAATGTTCATAGCAGCAATGGCCACAATTGCCAAAGTGTGGAAAGAGCCAAATGCCCTTCAACAGATGAATGGATCAAGAAGATATGGTCCATATATACAATGGAATATTAGGCCTCCATCAGAAAGGATGAATACCCAACTTTTGTATCAACATGGACAGGACTGGAAGAGATTATGCTGAGTGAAATAAGTCAAGCAGAGAGAGTCAACTATCATATGGTCTCACTTACGTGTGGAGCATAAGGAAAAACATGGAGGACATTGTGAAAAGAAAAGGGTGAATTGGGGGAAATTGGAGGGGGAGATGAACCATGAGAGACTGTGGACTCTGAGCAACAAACTGAAGTTTTTGGAGGGGAAGGGGTAGGGGGTTGGGCGAGCCTGGTGGTGGGTATTGAGGAGGGTATGTATTGCATGGAGCACGGGGTGTGGTACATGAACAATGAATCTTGTAACACTGAAAAAATAAAAGTATTTGGGAAAAAAAAAATAAAGCCAACAATCAGGTTTGCAAAGAGGTATTAAAGCCAACAATCGGGTTTGCAACAGCACTGCATAACTCCAGGGGGCGCTGTTCACACGGACCATAATCAGAATGGAGCCTCACTGGAATTGAGGAGCATGGTTTTTACTGACCACCCTGTCAAAATCCTGGTCATTCTCCATCACCCCATCTGGTTTCATTTACTTCTTAGCACTTACCCCTATCTAAAATGAACTATATTATTTATATAATTTATTTATTATCTGTGGCTCCCAAGAATATGTAAATTTCATATGGACAGGGACCTGTCTTATTTACTGTTGTTTGCTGAAGACTTAGTGACAGACCCGTAGTACGTGCTTAATAATTATTTGTTGGATGTCCTTAAATATGTCATACTGACTTCCAATAATCCTTTCCTCATTGGAATCACAGAGTTGTTACAGGATAAAAAGTTTCAAGATACCAAGTCATCAAGACATTGAAGTTGTAAGTTAGGATTATAAATTATCAATTACATTTTCTGTACTTTAAATTTATGAGCGAATTAGGACTCTCAGTATCGTTGACCAAATAGACATTAATTTCACAAAGATTAAGAAGTCTCAGAATATCAAGTATTGGAGAAGATATTGACAAGAGATATCACTTTCATATTTTGGAAGGGAGTATGCAGTGACTCACCACTTTGGAAACTAGTTAGATGTGTTCTTGTAAAGTCAGCACTCACGTTTCCCATGACTCAGCAGTTCTTCTCCCAAGTAAATACCTAAGGTAAATTCCTTCGCTTACTCCCAGGAGATGGTAGAAGAATGTTCATAACAACCCTAGTAATGATGATGGCAACAACAGTGGAAACAACCCAAATGCCCAATGACAAGAAAATAACTTGGGCTCTAGAAATTTGTGAAGCTGTGAAAAATGAATGAATGATGACTACACAGAAAAATCTAGAAGTATCTTAGTAATATAATCCTGAATGAAAACATGCAAATCTCAGAAGATCATATAAAACTTGATGCTCTTTTAATAAAGTTCATTTAAAAAAGCTAAACAATTACGAAAACAAGAGAATGGTAAAGTCAACACTCACCACTGTGGTTACCTTGGGTAAGGGAAAGTGGGCACACGGTTGTGAAGGACAATACAGTTAAATGTAAGTTGCTGTCAGTGTGCTGGTTCTTGGGTGAGATGGTGGTTTCTTGCAGTAAACCACCTGTTTCAACACCATGATTTCATAGCCCACCCCCCCGCCCTTCCATGGAGAGAACAATTCTAGGAGGCAGGCCCAAAGATGACTCAAAGGATGAGCTGGATCCAGGGTCATTATCTACTCAGTTTTGTATTCCCAGGGCCTATATACAGTGTCTAGCCAAGACATAGTCTCAGCAAGGTTTCTGGAAAGAAGGAAGGAAGGAAGAAAGGAGGGAAGGAAGGAAGGGACAAAGGAAGGGAGGTAATGAGAGAAAAATGTAAAGTGCTTTTGGTTAATATTGAGTGTAATCCAATCACTTACCCCGATACTTTACCCCGCTCCCATACATACTGAATTATGTAATCAATTTCCAAATTAGTTGAAAATAAAAAAGAACTAACAGTCAACCAGAGTAGTAAACAACTATATAACATTTCTCTATATAGACTATTCCATAATACTCATCAGTACGGGGCTATGTAGGGAGAAAATGATTCCACATCAAATACAGTACAGAAAAAGCTTTTTAATGCACTTTTTTTCAGGCAAAAGAGCGTCAGAAAACATCCATCATTAGGTAGTGTTACAAATGGCACTTTTGGCTACATTGGAGATTTAGATATGAATCCCATGTGTTTTCTCTGATAGGTTAGTAGTAGAGCAACTTTATAATGCAACCCTTTCCTAGGATAAAAAACGGCTAATTTGTCCTAAAAGACAGGAAAAGCTGTAAACCTAAAGTCACCATTTTAAAAATTTAACATTTATTTCATACTATACAATCTATTTTCATATTATAATTTTCAGTATTATGCCATAATTCTTAAGAAGAGAAAACATAAATTTCAACCTAATTTTAAAATAAACATATATATTAAGTACATATATTAACGCATTTGATAATATCATACACTAATTTTGATGATGAACTTCATTTTGGTATGCTGCAGATTTGTCCTTTTGGTGTTGAACTGAGGAAAAGCATATTATACCTGAAATTCTGCCTTCAATGAGTAAAATAATGCTCAGTAATGTCAACGGACTCTAACCAGTTGGCAAAACTGAAATGTTCCAGAGTTCTTCTGATGAAAATGAAACAGGATTAATACTCAACGGGAGAGAATAGCTAGTGTCAGTTTAAAATAGGTCTTGAAAGTTGACTCTTGTCACAAATATTTGAAAAGAGTATTTGGAAATGTGACACTGTATTTCGAATGGAAAGCAGTGATTTTTTAAATTATTAATTGTTAATTGCCACTACCCCAATGCAGTCACCTTTTATAAGATGGCATGAAGCTGACTGCATTTAATCTACTCAAACATGGATATCTTCTTCCTGTTACCTGCTATTTCTCAACCAGTCCCCTTATCAACTTATGCAACTATTTATCAGAGATTAATAGTCAAAATCACACAATAGGACCAACCCAAAAGGCAACTGCATTTTTCTCTCTACAGCAGAAATAACAAACACGGCTTTCAAATTTGCACTGATAGCACCTACCACGCTAATGAAGAAACCAAAGATTTCCACCTCCATCACAGAAACATAAACACATGACACAAACACCTGAAAAATCCAAAGAGTTTTCTCTGGGAACAAAGAAAGTCATTTCAGGGACCCTCAGTGAGTGAAACCACACACACAATACACTGATACACACACACACACATACACACACACACACACACAGAGCACGCGCACACGAGAAAGAAAAGCTCTTAGGAATATTGCTTACTGTTAATTTAGGGTAATTCTTGGGGTTACATTTAGAAATGGAGTTCCTACATTTTAAAGCAATTTGCCTGTTAAAATACCACACAAGATACTTATTTTTCAATGATATGATTTCATAATCCACAGCCTGAGTCAATTAAAAAGTAATCTTTCACCTTCACGGGTAGACAGCTCTCCTCGTGTTTTATGAACACCCCAGAGCCAAAGGCCTATTTTCACCACATTTGTGTCTGCTACAGAAAAGCTGTCTTGTAAGGACATGTAATTAGAAGGCAGAAGACTGGCGTCTAACCCGGGCTCTCGCCCTAGCAAGCCTCATGAGCCGGGGTGTGCTACCCGAATATTCCATACTGAACTGTGCTCGTCAGCAAAATGAGGACAGGACGCCGTGCTCGCCATGGCTCCATGTGGCACCATAAGTTTAGGATTTTCCAACTTCGAAGTTTTCATTAGCACTGGGCTCTATTCACAACATAATACCAAACTTCTCCCCGGTGCTTGGTCAGTAATTTGCACCTGGAAAGCTGAGCCTTCAGTAACTAGGTAACTCCTTGGTCCTTTATTCCATGAATGGTGAGTACCTACTCTTGGTGGATTAAAAGTAGCCACAAATTCTTCGCAGCTCCTCCCATCAAAGGGAGAGTCCCTTCCCCACCTCTTGATTCTGAGCTAGTTTAGTGACTTGCTTTGGCCGACAACATGCTATGGAAGTAACACTGGGTGACTCTCCAGGCAAATCCATGAAAGGTGCTTCCTTGCACCTTCCATTCTTACCCTCTTTGATCTCACGAGGCCTCATGAGGAATCCTCGGAGCTCTGGGGAAAGGCCGTCTGTGACACCCAAGCACAGAGCCTTCTAGACCACAAATGTTTGTGGGAACCCACCAAGCACCACCTGAACCAGTGGCTGGCCATCCCAGCAGAGCTCTGCACCATTTGCCAACGTACAGGATCATGAGCACAGAGAGTGTTATGAGGCATGTTGTGGGGTGGTGTGCTGGGCGTCCATAGACAGCTGATATACTACTGTGTCACCAACTGTACCAGGTGAAGGGAACACTGGGTGACAAGACAGAGTCCCATTCTGCCGATGCTCAGAGTGTAGTTAGGGAGACAGATAAGCGATGGACAACTTCGAGGTAAATATCATCAGTGCTGTAATCATAGGGGGCGGATGCATAAGGGCCCATGGGAATTTAGACAAGGGGAGTCAAGCCCAGAACTGGGGAGCTGGCAAAAGTTTCTCAGAGAACATAATATCTAAGGGGAGTTACTGAAACAGATTTCTCCAGCCAAAGAAGAAGTCATATTCCAGAGAGAAGAAGCTGTATGTGGAAAGGCTGGAGGGAGCTCAATAGTATCCCGATGGGAATGGGAGCGCTCACTTTCATTACCACGTAAGGATGTCAGGGTGGGGGGTTGTCAAGGAGTAGCTAAGGCAAAGCTCTCTTCACCTTAAGTAGAATTCTCTGGCATTTGGCCTTTAAACTGAGGGTGATGGGAGCCAAAGGAAGAAATAGTTCCTCCCTCCTTTCTTTCCTTCTCTTCTCCCCTGAATATTCATTTGACCTGAAGACATCAATAAGACTCTGAATCAAAGAAATTCAATTGGCAGGAAGCTGAATGGAGTAAAGAAAGCCAGATGCTTCTCTGGTGCTTAGATTGGTTAAAGGGAAGTGATATTATGCCAGGGCCCAAGAGGATAGGCATTAGGACATGAGTACAAAGTACGGATGGCAGGCAAGAAGAAGATGCCATCGTCAAAGGTGGTCCTCCTTCTTTTGTCACTTAATGAACACCTGAGCACAGGCAGCATTTACGACTTGTCTTTTAAAGATGTCATAAAAACTTTTTGAGCTGAATCATAAGGTCTCCCACTCACTAGTTGTGTGGCCTCAGGCACATGACTAATCTCTTTATGAATCAGCTTCCTCAGCTGTAGAATAGAGATAATGGCGATATTGAACCTCACGGGTCAGTAGGAATAAGTGATGTATAGTTTTAGCACAGCGCTGGGTACAAAATAAGCCCGCAACAGTAGGTCTCTAAATGGGGAAAGGCTGGGGGAGGGGCGGTAACATGGGCTCTAGCATTAAACGAACCCATGTTTGAAACTTAGCAGATCTTGCAGCTGTGTGAACACGGATGTTGAAGTTTGCTTAGACTTAGTTTCCACATCTGAGAAATGAGGGTGATAATACCCTTCTTGGAGGGTTTTTTTTTTAAGATTTTATTTATTTATTGTCAGAGAGAGAGAGAGAGCACACAAGCAGGGGGAGCAGCAGGCAGAGGGAGAAGCAGGCTCTCCGCCGAGCAAGGAGTGCGATGCGGGGCTTGATCCCAGGACCCCGGGATCATAACCTGAGCCAAAGGCAGATGCTTCACCGACTGAGCCACCCAGGTGTCCCTTGGAGGGTTTTGATGGAGATTCAAAGAGATCACATACATTAAGTGCCGTAGCACAAAGCCTGGCATACAGTATAAGCACACATACACACAGAACGCTACTAGTTCCCAAATGGAGATCGACAGTACTAATGTTAGACATTCTATACTACTTCAAAATCCCATTCTCTAACTAAAGCTAAGATCAGAAAAGCCGGATTACCGGAAACATATATAACATCTTTAGCACGATATGTCCATTTTACCAGTACCAACACATTATAATAACCTATCACAAATAGAATGGCTGAGGTACAACATTCATATTTCATCTTGTTAATATGTGATAAGAAAGTAACCTGGTTATTCAGAATGCATTATATGAAATCAAGAATTTGGCATTCCCTGACTACCTAATTTGGCACTTCGAGGAATTTCCTTGATACACCAAGCCCCCCAAATGCATTCTTTTCTAAACCAAAAAAAGAAACATGCATATATACAGTGAGCTGAAAAATGACAACACAAGACGACATTTTGGTGAAAAATAATCCTGCCAAATAAGCAGGACATGTCATTCCTTAGAATATGTTACACTAGAAAGCTAGTAAAAATTCAGGCCAACAAGGCAATTTAATTTCAAGTTTTATCACATATGGGCCAAGCTCTAGAATACTTCACTTAAAAAGGGACAACTTCAAAGTGAAATCTTGCCAGAGGCTTGATATGTGTATATACAAATTCCTCTGTTTTGACATTCAACATATTCTGGATTAATTCTAGAAAGCTTCTGTAGCTGATTGATGAGACGAAATTATTTAGGCTCAGAAAGAGAAATCAGAGCAAATAATCATAAGCAGTATCTCCCTATGTATCCCATCTATATTCATCACAAGGTTTTTGTTTTCTAACAAACGCGTAAATGAAAACATATGTTACAAGTTGATACTAACGGCTGGAATTAAGAAAAAGTCATTTTTCAATGGCTTTTAAGCACTTGAATGCTTTAGAACCTTCTTCAAAATGCTAGTTAACGGGTAATATTCCTTTGGATGTTGCTTTAATTTGAAGCTTGGTGAAATCCAGATCCTTTCATAAATAGTTCCAGGTTCCTTTTGGTAAGAGAACGATTTAAAATCTGTAACAACTACTCTATTGAATCCTATGAGGGGATTTTAGCATGTTGCTATTTGGGCCAGAGAAGCATTTCAACAACTTTAGGTGAATTAAGATTAAAAAAAAAACAATGGCTGAGAACTACAAATGGAAATTGAGTAAGGCAATTCTACTTTGTAAGGAAATTCCATTTCTGAATTTTTTTCTACACTGACATATAGCTTTTTTTTTTTTTTAAAGATAATCTACACGGTTCCTTCACATTCAAACAGTGCATGAAACTCAAATCAAGATGTTACGTATGGAGAAAAGATTTGTGCGTCCAAAACCATCCATGTGCGTGAAAGTCTTGTCATTGCATTGGTTTGTGTTGTCCTGGCTTTGATCATCCTCAGGCCACTGAAGGGCCGGGATATCCACCTGCTCAGCACTCTAATTCCTCCATGACTTCCATGACGATCGTCCGAGGGCCCGTAAGAATCAGATTGCTCACCGTCCGGTAGTCGACATGCAGCACATTGAGCCCATTTACGGAGACGACAAACTGACAGACCTAAAAGGACAGACAAAGAAAAAGTATCTGTTATAGCTCCTGCCTTTCCATAGACCTCTAATGAAGTCATTGTGTATCTCTAACGTCTAACATCTCTTAAAATACCCAACTGCCCCCAGCTGACAACGACAATTTCCAAGAATCTATACTTTCTCTGGAAGGCAACATAAGAAAAAAGCATTTGGCTTAGTATTTCACAAAATGAGGATTAAATCCTAATTTAGCAACTTACTAGCTAGAGCTAGGTATTTAAATTTCTGAGCTTCATTTCCCTCAACTCTAAACTAGAGATGATTAATAATAATAATAATAATAATACCTACCTTATCAGATGTTGTAAGAATTAAAGGAAGTGAAGTACATCAAGCTTCTACTGCAGTGCTCTGAGCCAATGGAGTACTCAATACATTTTTACAGTGTTTAGGGCTGTTATTCATTTGGACTCAATATTTAGGGAGATCCTACAGCCCACTGTTCCCAAGACAGCCCTCTTTTCCACGTACTGTTTCCGAAGGATTATTAATAGTGTTTCCTTTCACTTGCCAAGGTGTCCCCATTGAGATGCTAAATTCCACACATTTCCCTATTTCCCATCCTTATGAAAGTGGATGAGGCCAACAAAGGTCAGCTTTTATACTAAGTATTAGTTAACCCGTGATAGGAGAGAGAATTATAATAAAAAAAGAAGCACCATTCAATAATGAGAGACTATAGTGAGCTTGAGAGTGATCTACAGCTACTGCCTCAAAGGGAGGTACTTCACTTGAGGTTAGTGGTGACATCAGATGCTGGGTACTTTCTCATTTAGCTGACACAAATTAACAGTTGGTACATCTGTTTTGTGTCTGAAGAGGCAGACATTGGACATTCGAGTGATTTATGTCCCTCAAATAGAAAAATGGGAAAGACGCACAGATCTCCACCTGTCAGTGATAAGTACATCTAATTAGCAAAACAGAATCCCACAGAATAGAAGTCTGTACAGTGCCTGGCACATAGTAGATACAATATCCCCAAGTCCTAATGATGTCTATGCCCTAATCCCTGGAACCTCTGAATATTTAGTTTACATGGCAATGGGGAATTAGGGTTATGGATGGAATAGGTTGCTAATCAGCTGATTTTTAACATTAGGAGATTATCCTGAGTCATCTAGGTGGGTCCAGTGTAACCCAATGCAAGGGTCTTATGAGAAGGAGACTCAAAAGCCAAAGGGAGAAGTAGACGTCACAACAGAAGTGAGAAACTGGAGAGAAAAGAGAAAGGGGCCAGAAGCCAAGGAATGCACTTGGCGTCTATCAGCTGGAAAGGGAAGGCAGTGGATTCTCCCCTCCAAAAGCCCAGAAGGAAAGTGGACCCACTGACACCTTTAGACTTCTGACGCCAGAACTAAAGCAATACATTTTCTTTGTTTCAAGCTCCCAAGTTTGTGTCAATTTGTTACAGCAGCAATAGGAAACCAATGCAGTAACTCAATAAATATTCATTGTTGAATGAATTGAATGTATAAACGCATTAAGCAAAAAAAAAGCACAATTCTGATTGAGTCTGAAGGGTTTCTTGCTTCTTATAAATTATCCCCTCACTGAATAAGAAAATAAGAAAATAAAAAGGAGGAAAGAAAAGAAGACAAAAGGGAAGAAGGGACAGAAGATTGAGATAGGGAAAGGAAAGGAGATTGTCTGGTTGAGATTGATTGATTTAATGTCTCCCATATCTGTTATCATATTTCTTTATAATGCCTCAGTAATTAATATGCATACCCGATTATTAATTAGTTAATTTAGTGTTGATGACTCAAAGAATGGAAAAATATGAAAATGGTTTGAAAATCATTATTTTCGTATTTTCTGAGTGGGTAATAACTATCAACTCAAACACTGTATTGATACAATATAAATAATATGAATTGTAAGTATTTAAAACACAAAATATATTTTAAATATAAATGTAAAATAAAAAAATAAATTAAATATAATAAAACACTATATTATTAAGTGTAAAAATACCTATCCTATTCCTCAAACCAACATCGGAAAGTATTAGAAGGGCAGCTATAGATGGAAAGGATATGGGATTTGGAATTCAATGATAAGCATTTAAGTCTTTGGCTCCTTTTGTTTGATGACCTTAATCAAGTCATATCTTCTCTACCATGTCTCAATTTATAATACAGGGTTAGGTAAAAATGCTTATCTGCACGGGCTTAAATTAGATAATGAATTTAAAACCTCTTTGCACATGTCAAGCACTACACCACTGGTTTCTATGAATTTCCTTCCCTTTAAAAATACCCACTTCCTCTGCGGTCACATGCAAAACAAAATGGAAAGTGGACCGTGGTAAGCAAAGTGGTTACTTACATAATGAACACTTTCTGTTGTCATGAACCTCAATATTTTCCACTCCCAACCTATACTGCCATGGCATCCTTGTATATAAGGAGACCACACCATCACTGTTTCTCCATTCCCATTTTCATAAATCTGTCCTCATGGATTCAGGGCACATCTTGTACAGAACCAGCAGTTCTCAACCATGGTAGAAGTCATGGTCATAATCGAAGTCATACCAGCAGGTTACAATTCATCCTGAAGTAGGCCACAGGTAATCTGCAGGGCAATTGAGCACTAATTTAAAGTAGACATTCGTGGTGCTTTGTTTTTTCTGCTCCTGCATACTCATGAGCCAAAGAATAAGAGAAAGTTCACTCCCTCCTGATCCAGAATGCTGACTTTAGACCTGGGTCTTTCTTTCCTCCAAAGAGATGAATAGCCTTTTTGTGTTGCCAAATGAGAAGGCAGTAGTTGCCGGGTGAGCTCACAATCCAGCTAACCCTTCGTGGGCTCCTGAAGGTTAGATGTGTCTCTGCATCACCAGGGATTACCTTTAGCATTTAGTCTCAACCAGAATTGTATTGTCTCTCTCACACACTGGTTGTTTTCATTGACCAACACTTGAAAAGTAGGAAATAAAAATCTAGGATCTAGCCTCTCTGGAACAATCTAAAGCTCTAATTACACCAGGTCAGAATGGCCACTTGCCAAGGGCTGAGTAGGGGCTACCCCTAGTAGATGTTCTCTCACTTGCCATGGTCTACACCAGTTCCTGTTTCTCTGCCACCTAGCAGATAGACATTGGCGTCTATAACCCCTGATCTGGGGCCACCAGAGGGAAAGAGCTGAAGTGAGGGAGACTTGGTACTTCAAGAACCAAAGGATGCCAAATGTCCATCAATTGATGAAAAGAGAAATAAAGTTTGGTATACCCATATCATGGAATTTCATTCAGCAATAAAATGGAATCGACTATGTGCTACAACAGGGATGAGCCTTGAAAACATTATGCTAAGTGAAAGAAGTCAGTCATAAAACAACAACAACAACAACAACAACAACAACAAAAAGAAGTCAGTTGTAACAGACCATATATTGTATAAGTCCATTTATATTGAAAGTTCAGAATGGACAAATCCACAGAGACAGAAAGTAGATTAGTGGCATGGGGAGGTATGGTAGTGACTGCTCATAAGTACAAGGGTGTCTAGCCCAGTCAAACTGTAACCAACTTGCAATTCTCAAAAATATTTGTTTTATTAAAAAAAAAGTATAGGGTTTCTTTCAGGGGTGGTGCAATGTTCTAAAATTGATATGGAGATAGTTGCATGACTCTGTGACTATGCCAAAAATAAGTGAGATATACACTTTATGCAGTATATGAATTATATCTCAACAAAGATGTTATTAAAAAGAAGAACTGGAGGGAAAGGGGGGCTGATGCCAGCAGTGCATAGATCTCCGTAGACTGGAGAGGGTGGTTGCAGGATTGGTTCAAAGATGAGGTCTTATGGACCTCCTGATTGCAGGTGCTCTTGGAGGTTCAGAACTAGGATGGTAAGGGCTATGTGATTGGGAGGATGAGCATTCAGTGGTCACTGCTCAGGACCTATACCCTGGAGTTCAGAGGTGGAAAGAGGGCAGCCATCAGGGCCAGTTGGACAAGGACCATGGGCAAACAATGGTCAAAGTTCTTGTTATTGGGCTGCCTAAACCCCAGGATGGGGGCTGGGGGAACTATATAATCCCAAAGGGGAAAGGCTTGGGCAATGGGACACCAAAACAATATTATATTGGACTTGTCATCAAGCTTGGTGAGTGGTGACTTGATCTGCACTTAATTTAAGAGAAAGGTCATTTTGGGGGCTCTTGGGTGGCTCAGTCAGTTAAGCGTCCAATTCCTGATTTTGGCTCAGATCATGATCTCAGGATCGTGAGATCAAGCCCCAAATCGGGCTCTGTGCCCAGCAGGGAGTCTGCTTGGGATTCTTTCTCTCCCTCTCCCTCTGTGCCTCCCTCATACTCTCACTCTCTCTCTCTAAAATAAGCACATCTTTAGAAAAAGAGAGAGAGAGAATCTCAAGGAGACTCCACACTGTGCACAGAACCCAACATGGGGCTCGATACCAGGACCCTGAGATCATGACCTGAGCTGAAACTAAGAGTCAGATCTTAACTGACTGTGCCCCCACATGCCCCAATAAATAAATCTTTTTAAAAATTTTCTTTTATGGTAGCTGGTTTCTATCACTGGCCACCCATGATCGCCAGTATAATGCTTATGAACACACTGAGTCTCAGAGAGGTTACGTTCTTTGCTCAAGGTTACACAACTAAGTGCAACACTGGAATTTAAACTCCATATGACTCCACAGCCCCACATAAATACAAATTTATAAAGTACAAGGTATATACGCAAGTTTGAAGAATGCAGAGAATGGTAGAGGACACATGTTCCTTGTCTTTGCTTTAACTATTAATTAAACAGTGTAGGTCCACTCAAATACCTTGTGATGTTGACGTTTTGGATCTTCCAACTTTGTAAGAAGGTTTTTACTCAGTTAATCTTGGATTGCTTTTGTGCTGCTTAAAGTCCCGAACAATATGTGAACTTAGATATTTATTTCAATCCTTTTTTCTTGAATGATGATGGAAAAAAGCCTTCCAAACATTTATCATGCTTGTATTCAAGGTAGTATTTTTGGAGCCTGTCAGTAAAAACGTCATTTCTCCTAAGTGGTCCTCACAACTTTTGTGGCTCCTGCAGTTCCAATGTCCTGTTACTAAAAATGTGCAAAATGATCCGGAAACGCAGGTAGAACTGTGAAAAATATTCAGTTATAATGGACTTTGAATTAGCATCTATGGTACACTATGTTCTGCAAATAAACACACATTACAAGTAACCACAGGAAGTATACAGCCTGAGGAAATTTTTTTTTCTCTTCTGTATTAAAAAGCACACACATAGAAATACACAGAACATGTTGACAACCTCTGAATAGATCTACCTTAAGTACATATTACCTCCTACCCAGGGTCGGGGAACTTAGATGCCACCCGCAGGCGGAAATGAGAATTTAAGTGAGGGAGTGATGCTTTTCTTCTGCTTATAATTACCTTTATCAGATCTGTTTTCAAAGATTTTATTGCAATCCTCTCATTTCCTGGTTCACAGAAAAGAGATCAATCATGAGTTCATGTAGCTGCTCTAAACTCCTTTCCTCCAAGAACAGTAGTACCTTGACTTTATACAGAAGGGATATGGAGGACATTATCCTTAATAAGAAGGAAGAACACCTTCATAAGTCATAGGTAAGTGATTTCTGAGCAAGAAGGCAGTGGAGAAAAGTCCTAGAAACCATTGTAGGTCCGGTAAGAGTTAACGGGAAGACAGGGGTAGGACTCAGTACATTTCAGGGTGTGATCAGGTTGGGATGAATACCTAGGCTGAACTCCAGCTTCCCTCCTGATAAGGAGCCAAACCAACTAAATAATCTTGCCTCTAATTCCTCTTCTGTGCCGGTCCTCCTGGCAGACGCCTGACAATCCTACAGATCGATTGAGTGCCCATGGGATTACGCAATTGCACATTTGTCCTTGTATGGCTGGGGTTCTATCACAATCATTCAATTGTTATCCAAAGCGGGAGTGAGGTTGGAAAGAAACACTACACCTATGATTACATAAGTGTCTTCTTACTGCCATGGAAATCTGTGTTCACCAAGACACTCGCATCTCTGAAATGACTGCACTCACTTGAAAGATACCCTGGCTTTTCTCTTCTTTTTCTTTGTGTTCTTGAAAGAGAAAGGATTGGAGGTAAGCCTGCTTCAGGCTTTCCCTCAAAATAACAAAACAGTTAACAAGACAGAGACCAAGAGACAAAGTTTTAATACTATGGTTATAATATGATTAACTGATACACATTTCAAAAGTGGGCAACTAACCTTATCTTAGAATTCCTGGGTAGTAGTTTCACTAGTAGCTCATTTCGTAACAAACTGAGATGTGCCTAAATAATTTGTACATTTTCTATATAGTGCAATAAAATTGTTTTAACTCTAACCTTTAAAATTTACTAGTAATGGGACTTTCGGGCAAGTTATAAATTCCCTGAGTTATGCTTTACTCATCTGTAAAATGGGGATCAAGTTTATTAGGAGGATCAAATCTGATTAAGTACTAGGCCCTGTGTTTAATATTAGTGAAACACTAAATAAATGTTGGTTTTTCTCTTCTGTCCCTCTTCCCATACAACCTCTCCCCCTAAACAGCCCCGTGAGTGCAGGTTGTTGGAAGGAAGATATACCAACCCTTGCATGGTGATTATCCAGAAAAGCCACCTTGGGTTCTGGTTTGGGAGACGGAAATAGATATTGAGTTGGTATTATTTTTTGAGATCAAATATGAAAAATAAAAATAAAAATCAATCCAGGGTGATAAGAGAGATTTTTTTCCTCAGCTAAGAGTATCCCGCGAGGTTAAAGAACCCAGAAACCACTGTAAACAATCAGCATAATTTTAAAGTAAATCGAGTATGGAATTCCTTAAGGAATCACTGGTCCTGTCTGTAGGAAATTCACTTTAACAAAGTCAACACAGAACTAAAGTAAGCTGAGTCAAGATGTGCTCGTTACTTCTATAGAATGAACTCCTTACATCTATAGAATTCTTTATGTTTGCAAAAACACTCACGTTCAGCAAAGATAACTTAGGAGTTTTAGACACTGCTGTAGTAAATAAGTTGTGTGTCTGTATTTAGTACATAACAGCCTTGACAGTGGAACATTGTTCTTGGGGGAAAAAAAAAAAAAAAAAGATTTGCAGCTGTATGTTTAGTCCCATAAATCTCTTCACCAAATATGCAACTGGCTCAAGAGTGAGCGGTGTGGGAGGCGGCAGAGATCCAGTTCTTAGACAAACACAGAATCGTCTCTCCAGAGAATTAGTTTTCCTCTAAGCTTTATGCATTTTCAGCATGCTATACGGCCCTGTGATGTCCCCAAAGAACAGACTGTGCGATCAGCTGCGAAGGAAAGTCAAGGATATGCTAAGAGTGACTTTCCCAATAAAACAACAAAAAGCAACGCTAAAGAATCTTTGTTTCAGATTGAGAAATTCCAAGTGCTTGCTGGTTTCTAACAGAATCTGCCCCCTTCCAGCCCAAATCGACCAAAGGTCTGCTTCAGACCCAGGCTCGCCCTTAGTCCACTTTGCTCAGTTGGGGTGGGGAGGGGCCAGTCATGGGGGACTGTGGTGTACTTCAAGGAGGGGTAGATTTGGGGTCCACTGAACTTAGATTTCCAAAGTTAGGATGAAAATTTGCCTTCCGGGGGTTCCCTCTGGAGATGGGAATGAGGCTGGATGGAGGATTTGTGGCCCGCCCTGGTGGGTCATACCACTTGCCCACATGCTGCTCTCGATTCACTGGGACCACTTCCAAGATCTGCTTATGCTAAGGACAGACAGCACACTCCTGACCTGGTGGTTCCCCAAGGTTATAAGAAAGTTCTTTTCAGGCACTGAAGACACGCAATGTACGCACATTATAACCACAAGATTCCTTGGACTTCTTACTACTGAAGGAAAGGAACCTGCCATCTGAGAGCCTTTGTATACCACAGGGGATATGGAAATTATCACTCCTACCTGCACCCCCCCCTTGCAAAGTTGGCTTACACTCTGGATATGGAAAGTTCCTTTGAATTTCATGGAATTGCGAACTGGGCCTTCCGGCAGCAGGAGACACACACTCCCAACGTGTCTGTTAACTCCCACGGGAGTTCACGGCTAAAAGGAAAGAGGCTCCAGAAGGTCCAGCTTCCTCCCTGACCCCAAATTCTTTCCTCCACAGAAACCTTTTACCCAATTAACTGTTTGCCCTG
Source organism: Potos flavus (assembly GCA_028534135.1). Classification (NCBI taxonomy): domain Eukaryota; kingdom Metazoa; phylum Chordata; class Mammalia; order Carnivora; family Procyonidae; genus Potos; species Potos flavus. Next base: position 13,708,827 of record CM052900.1, read on the forward strand.
AGAATGCTTTTTATTATTAGGCACTTAACACCCAGAAATGGTTATGCTTTTTTCTGGATTATGCTAAAAAGCAAAATGAATATAGTAAAAGTTTTAAAAGACAGAGGACTAAACAAAAGGCAGTACACATTAAGGTTATTCATCAGGTAGATAATTACGTTTTTCATATATTATTTCAGTCATAAGAGGTGATCTATAGTGTGTTATTATATATTAGTGTGTTATAGTGTGATATTATCTAACTTTTTTTTTTAAAGATTTTATTTATTTATTTGACAAAGAGAGAGAGAGCACAAGTAGGCAGAGCGGCAGAGGGAGAGGGAGAAGCAGGCTCCCCACTGAGCAAGGAGCCCGATGGGGGGCTCGATCCCAGGACCCCGGGACCGTGACCTGAGCCGAAGGCAGATGCCCAACCGACTGAGCCCCCCAGGTGCCCCGATATTATCTAAACTTTAAGAGCGAACCAAAGTCCATTCTTTTTATCTTACCCCCAAGGTGGTGCCGCTGTGACTGGAGCTGAGAACAAAACGGTGTGTGTGCGTGCGTACTCCACAGAGATAGCACGGGTCACCAGGTAGTTGGTGGTATTTTGGGGGGAAAAGTAAAAGGGTTGTAAATAGGTCTAAGATGGAGTGCGCTCTTTTTGAGCATGTTATCTGGACTAAGTAACCTTACACATTCTTTGTCATGGCCAATGGGAGCTGAGTACCCCCAGGGGAGAGAACTATGCTTCTGGTTTCTGCTCTAGAAACTCGTTCTTATTTTACCAGTGCATGGGGCTATATTTGGGACCAAGCAATCTGCGGGCCAAGGACAGGGCTGCCAATCAGGCTCCTCAGGACCATCTCAGTTTAGGGACTTGTACTGAAGGATCTAGGGAGGTTCTATGCTGACTTGGCTAAAGATTGGGAGTAAAACCCACCCCACTCCCGCCTCCCATGGTCTAGCAATAAACAGTAGGTACAGCCTGCGTGTTATGTTCTGGATCATAACATCTCTAGGAACCTTGCACACCAGTCCCAGAAAACTATGGATTTGAAGACGGGTTCTGTCCAACATCTCCCTTCCTAGAGAAACACCTAATCCCTGGCAGAGTTGGTAACAGACTTTGCCAAGATGAGCCAGGTGGAGAAATTGAGGACCAGAAAAGTAAAATAATTCCAACATGTTTCAAGGGTACCATGATATAATGGAAAGACCAAGCGTTCTGGAAACAGACAGACCCAGGCTAGTTTGGCTTTTGGCTCTGCCATTTACTTGCACAACCAGAGGCTATGACTCCAACTCTATCAGTCTCAACTATAAAATAGAGCTACTATCCAGGTTATAGGGTTGTGACAAAGATTAGAGAGATGATACACATTGAGTAACGGTCACTGTGCTCAGCGTGGCACCCAACAAAAATGGGCTCCTTCTTCCTGTTATCCCTAAAGAACATATGAGACATTACATTACATGAAGTGGTCTACCCTCTTAGGCCAGCTCCCACACCCACGCATGTTTACTCGAATGCTAAACCACTGGATTCGGAGCCAGGACTAAACAACTTTGCTAGGTCTTAATGCGAGAAAGTGATTAATTTATAGGTTAATATAGGAAAATGGGCCTCCATTCTGGGCATTCAAAAATGATCCAGGAAAGTGTCCCAGTCAGTTTGGTCATATTGCTTCCGTCTTTCATAAAGTACATGAAATGAGTCATGTTGTGTACAAAACCAGAGTTTGCTAGAATGAGGTGTTTGTTTTTTAAGTTTGGAGAGAAAAGACCAAACACGGGACTCCTATTTTAATTACTTCCTCTGTCTTGGGTCCCTACCCCAAGGAGCCAGAGGGAACAAGGAGATAGTTTTTGCTTACAGAGACAACGGTAGAAGCCACCTCACTCTAGAAGTGTATAATACAATTTCACATGCAGTAGTGAGTTCTGGGTACAACTCCTTGAGGTCATCCTCTTCATCCTCTCCCATCCTTGACCGGATGGATCTCACGCTTAGGGTTCCCACCCCTTCCTCATATTTGTACTGGGGATATTTTGTGGACCTGATATTAGGAAGAACATGAATATAATAAATAAGAGGTGGAGCTCTGTATTGTCCACTTGGCCAAGCCAGAACTACATTTCCCAGATTCCCTTTCTGGTGTACTTCCAGGTTGAAGTGGCCACAAGGAGAAATTTGCATACTATCTGGGAAGCAGAAGTAAGGCAGCAAACATCACTCATGGCTGCCATGGTTAAATACAGCGAGAGGCTGACACAGAGGTGCTGTGGAGGGGTCCCAGCCCGTCCGTTCTGCGCTGCTCCATATCCAGTTCTTCTCCCCGACTGATAGCCCTCTGATCAATCGTGGTGTCAAGCCTCCCATCGCCAAGGAGGTCACAGCCTTCCAGATTTCTTCACCAGCTTCCCTTACAGTCCCATTCCAGAACCTTTAGAAATGAACATTCGGGTCACCCAACTAGAAATAGAGGTTTGGGAACCATAAGCAACTGAGATGTGTGCTAAGGAAATACATATGGAAAATGTAGTTTTTTCCAGCTATTTCTCTGTATACATCCTATCTCCACAAGATCAGAAGCTCCTGCCAGGAATGACTTCAGACTCTCCACAGAGTCTGAGACACCTAAGTTGTGTTCCACACATAGGCCGGCAGCCCAGGATTCCGGTGTACATGGACAGGGGGATCCCTTGTACTCTGCCTCCTCTGACCTAGCTGAGGTGGGAGACAGTCATGCCACTACTGGGCCTACAAAGATACGCTGTGTGCCTCGTCCTGATTACTCTGGCTCTGCGAATCTGACCTCATCAACCCCAGCTGTGGGTACGTGCAGGTGGCTACCCCTCCCAGAACACAGCTCAGTTAGGGTACCACGATCCCACTGTAGTAACACAGCTGGTCACACGTAGCCACGACAAAGGCAGCTTTTTCCTTTGAGGTGCCGAAGGGCTCTGTGGGCCCTCCCTAAGCAGATCTCTGACTTTCCCAGCCCAGCAAGAGAGCCCCTTTAACACCTTGCTTCGTGAACTTTTCATCAGTTAGCACAAACTTCTGCCAAATCTGGGTGACTAGACAGATCTAGGTATGAAGAGAGGTTCCTCAGCAGAGAAACATCACCTTTTAAAACTAAAGACCCCACATATATTTGAATTAAAAAGCAATTGACCTCCACCAGCCTTCAACTTTCCTTGGGACTGTAGGCGGTCTATTTCCCTTTCCTTCTAAAAAGCCTCTGCAGCTTGAAAAGAACAAGACACGGTGCAATGTTCCCAGGGTACAAGGCCACAGCTGTTAACTGGCAACCTCACCATCAAATGTGGCTGAAACCCCACTCTGAAATTCCATCCCGAGGCATGGGACATGCAATGAGAGCTGTGTTTTATGCCGGCGGTTGGGGGAAGCTGGGTTTGTTGACCCACACATGGCACCACTGTCATAATTCGCAGCAGCCCAGAAGTCAGCGTGAGGAAAAACTGCTGGCAATCAGTGTTACTGAGGTTTATGGCTGCTTCTTGGCTTGTTTTGCTTTCGACAAATTCTGATATCAAGTGGAGCTAATGCATTTCCAAATGTGCTTGTCACTGAGACGCTGCAAGGCCATACCCCCAGACCCAAAGTACACCATCCGAATGTCTTTGCAGCGCATTTCAAAAACAAATTATATGGAAGTCTGTCTTCCCTTTGAATTTCGGGCATGAAAGTCAGGGCAGCCCCTTATCCAAGCACAGGACAGGATTAGGGAGCATTACATCCATCTTTTGTGAAGTCTGGATGATAATTCTCACTTTTGGCTGCCACACATTTAAGTCCTCTGGGAGTTTCGAAAAAGCCCCCATATCTGGGCCTCACCCCAGACCAAATGTATCTGTATCTTTGGATATGTTGGAGGAGTTTCCCAGGTGATTCTGATGTACAATGAGGCTGGAGAAACACTGGTTTGGGCATTAATTCAAGGAGCTTTGTGCTCTTGCTTATGTTTGTTCTAAACAAGAGGATTCTATGCAAGCCAAGTTCCCCAAAATGGAATTCATGGCTCACCAAGAGCTGCAATTCACTTCTCACTTGGCCCCGAACAGCTTTGCTTGGGTCTTGATTTTTCTACATGTAAAATGGATATAATACGTACTCACTTAGAATACGTACTCACTTCTATTTCAGGGAGTTGTGAGAATACAATAAGAAATGTGAGTCACCAACACAGGTGTTACAAAAGCAAGGCACTATTATTATAATTATTATTAAAAATAGTTGACCATAATATAAACTCAAACAGCCCAAATCATATTAGTTAGTAAAATGACTGTGATGGTAGGGGTGGGGTGCAGGAAGGATGGGAATAGTCTAAATTGGGTGTCCATGGGCCGAGCATTGAACTTGATCCTTCACACATATTTACCAGTATGATCAAGTCCTAGTTCTGGTTTTCTCACTTAACCCTGGGTGAGTCACTTCATTTAGGTGGGACTTACTTTCCTTACTTAAAACATGGGAAGGTTAGACCGGGAAATTCTTATCCTGGGGTCCATGAATAAGTTTTGGATAATCTGTGAACAACACTAAACTGTGTGCAAATGTGTGTGTCTGTCTCTCTGACTTTGTCTCTCTTTCTCACACGCCCATACACACCCACACACATCCATACCTTTTTTTTTTTTTTTCTGGGAAGAGGGTCCATACCTGTCACTGAACTCTCAAAGAGGCATATGACCCCAAGATAATGTTAAGAATCAGCAGAATCTTTCTAGCTCTAAGCTTCTGATTATTGATAGAGAAAATAATACCTTCCATTGCTGTTGGAAATTCAACAGACATTTACACAATGTTGAATTTCAAATATATTTCATCTATAAAGATACTCAATGAAAATCCTGGATAAGAGCCAAGAATAAAAGGGGAACCAACAAGTATTAATCACATAATCACAATGGCTTTCGTCCCCTCCCAGAAATCAGACTAGTCTGAAGACGATATCAAGTCACAAAAGACCCAGAAGACCTGCACTGGCCTAGAGGGATCCTGCGGCCAGAGCATCCTTGGGTCTCTGCCAGCCCAGAGGTTCTGCAGCTCCTGCCCTCTGGGTCCACAGTGGGACTGGTGGAAGGAATATGGATTTGCATGGGGGCTGGAGGACAGATGGGGCAGAACATAAAGTCATAGCTCAGAGAGAGACGACTCTAAAATATGGGACTCAGCCAGAACAAGCACTTGAACCAGCGTCAGACAAAACACAGAAGAAGGAAAAACCAGCTATTGAAGCCCTGGCTGGAACAAGGTGTCTAATGACGTTCGGTACAGACTTTGCTTAAGGCTCTCTACAACCACATCATCGGGATCCATAGCTGCTGTCGGGAGACACCAGGGTGCATGCTTCCAGGCTTCCTGCCAGCAGGACATACTCCTTCAGGAGCCCAGTTCAAATGCTGGGTATCATTCTAACATCTTAAAGATCAACAGATTCGGGCTGCTCCGATCCTTGGGATACAGAATGTTGAGAGAGAAGGCTGTGTTTTTTCTAGTTCCCAAAACTCAGCCCTTTCACTTTTAAACATTTCAGTGACTTGGATTTCTACTTGGCAAGAACGCCATCCGTCAGTATCATGGTACCGGAGGACAGAGCTATACAACAAGAACCAATGCAGAGGGGCCCCAAATGCAATATTATGCTTCTGTCCCAGGATCATCTAAAGCCCTGCACTATTAAGGGTATTTCTGGCTTCTATCTTCTCTTGATATAACCAGTTCCACATATAAACAATAATGATTCCAAAGCATATGATCTGGATCCAGGCATATCTGAATTCACATATAAGTCTTATCCTTAGGCAGAATTCTTAAACCCTCCAAACCTCATTTTTTTTTCCAGCTGTAGAAAGGGAGACAATACTCTGTCCCAGGACAGAGGTGATTATAAATGAAAGAACAGAGATAATGCACCTAGCATAGTGCCGAGCATGTAATGCTACTCAACAAATACTGCTTTAATTTATCTTAGGACTGTTTTCACTTGTTCTCCAAGAAATCTACTGAAAGGGTGGGACATGTGCTCCCAGATGGAAAATCTATCTTCTTTTGCAAATATGTTCAATGCTGTCTGCCTCTGTATCTGACTGAAATGATGTATTGTCTAGACATCACCTGACATGCTCAAATTCTTTCAAAAAATAAAAATGAGTATCAACTCTGTACCAGGCAAGGTGCTGGGGATTTTCAGATGAATTATCTTGTTGCTGCTAGTCTGTAGTGCATATTATATTTGTCCATCTACCTAAGAATATAATGACAGGGCTTTGGGAATCAACTTCCAAGGATTTATTTAATATCTTAGAAATAGGAAGACTTGAATAAATGGAAACCAATTGACTGAGATTTCTAAAAAAAAATTTTGAGCACCTATTAAGGGTCACATGGTGTGGCAAGGGCTAGAATGAAATCCCACTGACTACCTGCCATCCTAACAAGCCTTTTTTACTCTAGTAAAGCAGAGACAGTGTCTGGATCAGAGTTTCCACCATCCCTGGTCACAGAAATTAACTTGTTGACTCAACAAACATTTATTGGGAATGTAGTAGAAAAAGAATTAGATGCTATCCCTGCGTTCATAGAGCACATATCCTAGAGGAGGGTTAGAAAAAAACAAATACGTATCTGTGAAGAAAATAAGCGGGGGGGGGGGGGGGAGGGGTTCAGGCAGATATTGCAGACTTCACCCACCCTACTTCAGCCCAACCTCTCTTTCTCTTGCCCTATAAAAGTTGGAGAATGAAATACTCAAATCCTCAGGACCCCCAGAAATGACCACATAACACAATTCCAGCCAATGAGATGTGGGTGTGAAAATGCTATGACGACTTTCCATCCTCACTGGAGAGGAGGAGACATGTAAGGTGAGGTGTCAAAAATAAGGCTTCTCATGTGATAAGCCGTGAGAAGAGAATTCTAGCAGGAAGGAGTGGCAAGCGCCAAAGGCCCATGGAGAGAAAGCGAACACTGGTTTGAGGATCTAAAAGGTGATGATGGAGGGGAGCAAGGAGGGGAGTGGCCAGGAGGTAAGATTTGAAAGATAGGTGGGGGTCGGTTCATGCGGGACTGTGTAGTCCACAGTAAGGTTTTTAGATTTCATGCTAAAAGCAACGTGGACACAATGAAGGATCTCAGGCAAGAGAGTGTCAGAACCAGATTTCCTTTGGTTGCTAAATGAGGAACAGATGATAAGGCTGCACGATCACATGTAAGGAGACCACTTAGGGTCACAGTAGTCCTGGCGAGAGATGACAGGGGTTTGGAGGGGGGAAATGAAGACAAACAGATGCATTTGAGATACATTTTAGAAGTGTCTTGAATTGGAGGAAGAAGAGAAGAACAAGCATGACTTCTAGGTTTCTGGCCCAAGCAGTTGGGTGGATGGTAATGATATTGACTGAGATGGAAGAGGCTGGAGGAGGAGGAGAAATGTGCAAAACAAAGCATTCAATCAACATCCATAATTCCTGCTTCAGTGATTCGACCCTCTGCCAAACGGATGTTTTCCCATTTTGTTCTCCATCATTTTACTTTCTCTCACAGGCTCTCCCTTGAGAACCATAAGCTGCAACTATAATACCAACAGCATTTCATTTCAACTGGCAGAAGAAAAGTAGTGGGTGGAATTAAGAGACTCCGATGCTACAGGCAAACTGGCAGACTCAGCCCATGACTTTAGAGTGTTCGTCATGGAATTCTGAAAATGAATGAAATGCGCAAACCTACAAAAATTTGTATCTAAGACTTGTATCCAGTAATATTCCTACTAAACATATGCATCACAGTTTATAATTAAATATTTGTGTGAATAATTAGTATCTCCATTGTCACTAGATGGAAAGCTCCATGAGGGCAGGGACCTCGCTGGCTTTGCTCACCACTGGATCCCCACAGGGCACTGTATGCAGTAGGCGCTCAGTAAATATTTCTTGAAGGATGTTTATACAGCTTTTTATGGTCAGTGACAGAAACTACAAGTTGTCCCCCAGTATCCACTTTCTTCTCCCTCTTTATTAATAGAACCTCCATTTTTTCCTGGACACATGGCAACTGTGTTAGTTTCTTAGGGCTACCATAATAAATACCAAGAATAGGGTTGCTTAAGACAATAGAAATTCATTGTCTCGTAGTTCTGGAGTCTAGAAGTATGAAATTAAGGTATCAGCAAAGCCACGCTCTCTCTGATGGCTCCAGGGGCAATCCTTCCTTGCATCTTCTAGCTTCTTGTGGTTGCTGGCAATCATTGGCATTCCCTGGCTTATAGATGCATCGTCCAGCCCCGTGGATATCTTCTCCATGTGTGTCTTTTGTCTTTCTAATGTGCATATCAGTCCCTATTTCCAAATTTCTCCTTTTTATAAGGACACCAATCATGGACTAGGGCCCAACCTAATGACTTCATCTTCACTTAATTACCTCTGCCAAGACTCTATTTCCTGAAGGTCACCTTCTCAGGTACTAGGGAGTAGGACTTCAATGTATCATTTTGGGCGGGGGGGGGACTCAATTCAACCCATAATAGTCACTCGGAATAAACAACATTTCCCAGATTTCCTTGTATCTAAGTCTGGCCATGTGTGGTTATGTTCTGACCAATGGGATGTAAACAGAAGTAATGTGTGCAGCTTCCAGGAAGGATCTTTAAAGGAGTAATAGTGCCCTTCTCTTTTCTTTCTTCCTTTATGGATGGCCGAATGCAAACCTCATGGTTCAAGTTCCAGCAGCCATCCTAGACCTTCAATTGACCTTGGCAATGGAAACTGAGCAAAGTGAAAATACAAAATAGGAATCAGAGACCACAGAGACACATCTCAGCCTTGAACTGACTTCTTTCCAGCTTGTACATGACAAAGAAATACTAGTCTTAACCACTGTTTGGAAGGATTTTATGTCACTCATAAAATCGTGACACCTAATAGTCACTGACCTACAGCCCCAAACTGTGGAATTTTCTGTGAGTCACACACCAGTGGAGACAGTAAAGACAGTATTATATTTATCTTTACTCTTCCAGATACTTGGATTGGTCACGGATAAATTCAGGAGCATGGCTCTGGAAAGAGATGTCCAGCCTTGGTTGGGGTAGTTTTTAATTTCTTCCAGGTATAGGTGAGTCTTGGGGGGAGGGGTCGCTGACTTTACACCTAGAGGCAGTCTTTGGGTTATCTGTTCTTGAGGAATCCTTCAGAAGTTTGACAGGATTTGGTCTCACATAACTATTCAGGTGTGACACAGAAAAATAGGGTGACCACCTAATCTATCGAGGTCTAAGGGGTCTCAAGGTTTTCACTTTTCAGTACTTGCCCTTCCTTCTGTCCTCAGGGATCCAGCACAGAGAAAGCCAACATTAGAGACCACAGTAGATCAGTGTAGGAACGGCTCAGGATTATACCAAGACATTTCTAAAACTTGACAGGTCTTTGCTTTTGTAAAAGATTATTTTTGCAACAGTTGTGAATAAAAGCATTTACTTTCAACTCAATGTTAAACAAGTTTTGCAGCAAGCAAAAACAAACCTACTAAGGAGTAAAAGAATTGGTGGGGCTAGGACTTGATGTAATGCCAGTAACTGCTGATTCTACGATGCACAGCTCTGAAATCGGGTTCCATCTTACGATCAATGCATCATATATTTGATGAAATAGGAGACGATCCTCACTGAAGGTCTACTCCGTGACAGCTCTGGGCTTGATACTTCATGCACATTTTCTTATCTGTCCTCACACTTATGCCATGAAGCAATGATCGTTGCCATTTTAACATGAAAAATGGAGGCTTGGCATTTCTAAAAAAGTGAGCAAATTGCAATAGCACGATGCAATACAGCAGGAACATATGATTACCTAGACCGTGCTCCCCACCAGACTCCACTTCAGCTACTGGTCTGCTACTCTGTGCTACATGTTTGTAAATATAAACGTATTTAAGCAAAGACAAGCCAGCAGACTCGGAATAACACAATAATTGGAATTAGCAATATAATACAGGCACCTACAAACATCTGTTGAGTGTTTATTATGGCCAGCTACTGTCCTAGGACACATTTCATTTCATCTGACTTGTGAGTGACTAGTTTAAGTGTCACTGTAAAGGTGAAGAACTTGAGGCTGAGATTAGAGTTTAAGTCGTTATCCTGGGTCCTTTACAAGTGATGAAGGTGGGACTCAAACACCTGCTGTCTGACACCCAAGCCTGACTCTTCATCATATGACCCAGCGCCGGGCACAAACTGGAAACTTGAGCCCTTGGGAACATGGGACGGGCCACAAAATAAGGAATGAGGTGGATGGGTCAGATGAAAGGAAGGAGAATGACCAGCCAAGATAAGTCAGATAAGGTTCTGGGAGATTCTGAAAGTGGAGGAACTAGAGGTGCTTGTAATAAGGTCACCGGATGAAGCCAGTAAGAAAGGACCTGTGTCCTCCTCAGTATGGCGGCAGCTTTCCAGAAGAGCACAGGAGCAGAAACATTCGGGAAATGAGGGCAGCAGGCAGAATTTGTGGGTCGCAAGGCAAAGGGCAACACAGACGTTAAGGCCGGAGCTCAGGGAACTAGAAGGATCGCCAGGCCTGAAGTAATCACTAGGCTTATGCTATAAGCCTGATCCCACTGGATGCCTCTTAGAGGTGCCTGCGTATTCATACTGTGGGAAGGGGGTAGGATAGCATGCCTCCCTCACCAACCCTCTGAGGAAGACTCCACATCTTTCCTCACTGACAAGATGAGAAAAAGGCCCAGAGAAATGAAATAATTTGCCAAACAGTGCAGAGACATGAGGCATGCAGCCAGGATTCTGTCTGACTCTAAATACCTAAACTAATTTCTGGTGACAGAAATCATAACAGTGGTTGCCTCTGGTGGGAGGGGATTGACTGGAAAGAGGCACGAGGGAACTTTCTGGAGTGCTGGAAATGTTCTATGTTCTGAAGGTAGTTACACAGGTGTGTACATTGACAAAGTTTATCAAACTATACACTAAAAAGCTGTACATTTGGTTGTATGACCATTACGATTCAATTTAACACAATTTTATAAAGCTCTTGAGCTGACTTCCCTAACTCATACATTCTCATTAGGTGTAACTTAGCCCCCAAAGGGGAAAAACTGTCCCAAAGGGGAGTGTGAAAAAATCTTCCTCTTTTTAGGCATAAAGTATATACACATGCATACACACACGCACACAGAGTATATAAACAGGAATACAGAGTATCTGTGTTATCCAAACTTCATAGGAGGGATAATTGGGGGAAAAGTGTCTTAAAAGGGCTCCTTCAGGAAAAGATAGTAACAAGTAAGTTGAGAAACACTCTGCCCTATGTCACTGCTACCTCTCCTTCCAAAATTCTCTTCACACTGTAGTCTAGGCATGGCTTCCATTCTTATCTTCCAAGGAACCATGGTTCTTTTCTGGGTTTCTTCTATATGGAATAAACCCTTTGTGTGTGTGTGTGTGTGTGTGTGTGTGTGTATAACACACATGTGCACAGAATGCACACACACACACATACACAAAGTGCACAGACACACTCAGGCTTAGTTGACTTCTATCCACTCTCTAGATCTCAGTTCAGGCATTTATCTTGGGGGAAGTGTTACCTGTGATTCTTCCCACCGTCCTACAAAAATGAAAAACTCCAGTCCTTTTCTTTGTAGCTCTCATCTGTTTATAATTATATATTTAAGAGTGGAATTACTTGATTAATGTCTCTCTCCTCTAGACTGAAAATCCCATGAAGGCCTGACAGAGTGTCTGGTGCATGGTAGGTGGTTAATACCGACTTAACAAAGACCTGTGCTGAGTTGCCCTGTCTTCTGGAAGGCTGTCAGAGGTGGACGTGAAGACCACTCTCTGTTAAGGAAGGGCATGGAGCAGCTAAGGGGTCTGAGCTGAGGCCCTGATAAGTGGCTCTTGTGCAGGCAGGGACCCCCGGCAAAGTGCTCATTTCTCCCCCAACGCTAGTCACGCCTAATGATGAGCAAAGGGACACTAATCCTACTGCTTTCTGTCAACTAAGGGACAAGATGGCTAGAGGCATAGCATAGTGCATAGACATCACCTTTTATTTCCACACATGAATTTCTTGAACTCAGCTGGAAAAGAATTACCTTAATACAGTTAACAGAAAGCATTTTTTTTCATCTGTGTTGACCATGACCCCACAATTTGCTACCTGAATGCCCGAACTGTCTTGGCTAAATTAATTAGGAACTTCAGATGGTTTGTCCAACCTGGCCTCTCTTGGTTCAGAAGGAAAAGCCCATGAGAGATACAGGTTTGTTGTTATGAGAAAGAAAGTCCAAAAAGCAGGATTTTTACTTTTTTCTTCCGTATAAGAAATAGGAATTTCTGAAAGACGTAAAAAAAGAACACAATGACCACGCATGCCTTACTCTGAGTCAGACAGCTCTGTTTCTATATAAACATGCAAAGAAACAAACAAAGAGAAAAGAGGCCCCATAAGTCTACATCCATCAATTCATCACAGCAGGAAACAAGAAAAGAAGCCAGGAGTCTTGAAATCCCTCCCGAGTGTTGGCACGGGTTGCATAAAAACTTGAATACTGTTTCTCACAGGATTTAATTATTCCCACCAGAAAAAAAGAAACTTTCCAGAAAAGAGCAAGGATAGCTTTTGTTCCTTATTTGTAAATACGGCTCAAATTTCTTCACAGTGTGAAGGCTGAATGGTTTACCCTGACAGTAGCTGACTAAACTAACACAAGTGAATATTCTGCCTCTTTCACTTGGGTGACCCAGTAAGATCCAGAGCTGACCCAAGTGAGAGGTTGGTGCCAAGAATAAAAATTTATTTGATCTTCAAGCCAGCACAGGTGAACACGTGACTGCCCTAACAATTCATTTTGAATTAAATACAAATTCTTCCCACAGGAGACATCAAAGGTCACGCATCCATGAGCAATTTGCAGGAGTTCAAGGTTTTATTGGAATATATCATCTATTGGACTCTGCCTCGTGGGTTTGCATTTTATGAAATAATGCAGTAGGAAACATTAGTAGGGCTTTGGGGCAGCGAGACCAGGTTTGAATCTAGTTCTGACATTTATAGACAAGGTGACTTGGGGAAAGAGATTAAGTGGGTCTCAGTCTCCCCATTCACGAAGTCGGAAGAACGCTTCCCTCCTGCCTTCCAAAGTTGTAAGAACAATAAAAGAGAGAATGCATGTGACATGTGTAGGGACACAAAGCAGGTGCTCAGTGGGTGAACTCCTCAGCCTTTCTATGGAAGCACAGATTCATTGGATCATTCAAAAATTGTTTCCAGCACTTACTAAATGCTAGGAATTGTGCTAAGTACTGGGAATATAGTAGTTAAGACAGACAAGGTCCCTACGTTTATGGAGCTACTAGAGACAGATAGATAATAAATATATAAGTACTATAATCAGATTCTGATAAATACTATGTTTTGAAAACCTAAGACAGGGTAATAATGATAAAGAGTAACTGGAGGAAGATAGGGAGAATATCCCAGGGTATTTAAGGAAGTTCCTCTGAAAAACTGACCTTTAATCAGAGACTTGAATGACAACAGTGGAGCCAGTCATCCAGGCTTAGGCAGGAAAACTTGGTACTTGGGAGGGACACACGCAAGGCCAATGGAGCCTTATATAAGCAAAACAGGGTAGGAAATAATGTTATTTTTTTTTTTAAAGATTTTATTTATTTATTTGACAGAGAGAGATCACAAGTAGGCAGAGAGGCAGGCAGAGAGAGAGGGGGAAGCAGGCTCCCCGCTGAGCAGAGAGCCCGATGCGGGGCTCGATCCCAGGACCCTGAGATCATGACCTGAGCCGAAGGCAGAGGCTTTAACCCACTGAGCCACCCAGGCACCCCGGAAATAATGTTATTCTCAGCAAAGTCCAGATCATGGACACTGTAGTCCACGGGAAGGCATCTGGACTTACTCTCATTGTAACGGGGAGCCATTAGAGGATTTTAAGTGCCAGAGTCACTTGATTAGATTTATCTGTGGGCAGACATAGATATAAGCATGATGTATTTGTATATTTGTGAAATATAAAAATTCTGCCCTGTCTACAGTGGAGAATAGCCACTAGAGAATCATGTAAAATAAAGTTATGATAGACAATGTGGTCCAGAGATGGGTTTCGACTTGATGTGATTAAAAAAAAAAAAGGATGCCATTCAAGTTGTGACGTGAGGCCATGTTTAAATGATAGCCATTAGACTGTAGCCTGCAGTCTTGAGGAAGAAACTTTATTTCCTTTCAAAGTAGAAGAAAAGAAGGAAGAAATAGAATTATTCCTCCTGGAACAGTTTCTTTCTCTAGGATTTCAATATTCAGATGCTGGTATTAAATGGCTTTATGTATAGAAAGGGCCTAGTATGGTGCAGGGTCAGGCACACAGAAGACACTCCATAAATTAGAATTCCTTCTCTTTCCTCCTTCCCCCCTTTGCCTTGAACCAAACCATAGTCTACTGTTATGGAACTCCTAAAGGATGAATGAAGAGTTGCCAAAGAGAAAATGTAGCAAACAATCTCTTCTAGTTGAAAATGTACTGACGGCCAGGGGCACCTGGGTGGCTCAGTCGGTTAAGCATCTGCCTTTGGCTCAGGTCATGATCATGGGGTCCTGGGATGGAGCCCTGCCTTGGGCTCTCTGCTCAGTGGGGAGTCTGCTTCTGTCTCTCTGTCTGCCCCTCTGCCTGCTTGTGCACTCTCTTGCTCTCTCTGGATCAAATAAATAAATAAAATCTTTTTAAAAAATGCACTGAATGCTGAACAGTTGACTAAGCTTTTGATGATTCCCATATTTCATGCTACATTCTGGAGTTGTAATGCCCAGTGAATTTACACGTTTCATTTTTTAAGCAAAAGAACCATCAGAAGAAAAACAGCTCCAAATGCAAAGATGCTGGATCGAGTGAGAATTTTAATGACTCCTACAGCTGTTGTTTTTTAGGCATGGGAGCGAGGAGAGGAGTCCTGTGAGACAAAACAGCAAACTTCTTAGAAAAGATGCAACTAATTGTTCTCTTTTTTTATGAGAGTCTTGATTCAGACAAAACTAAAAATAAGGTTATAGTCTGGGGCCTCTTGTAACATCCGTTTCCTTTTAGGTCTCTGGGAACGAACGTTTTCCTACCGCATGGAGAGCAAGTCATCAGAAGGGAAGGGGAGAAACAGACTAAAGACACACTTTACAAACAAACTTGAGATCACATAAAAGTCTAGTAATTGATCGAAACATCTAAAATTCCATTGCATTTACAACTGAAGTCAGGCTGGAACTCCCCTGCTCTACACATTTATAGGCTCCCGGCCCTGCCTCTCATTGATCCCACCCTGCAGCCCAGTTGCCTGATCCAGTCCCACCTGCCTCAGTCAGCTGTGCAGACAGGGAGGCATGAGAGCTGTGGGGTCACGGGCCTGGGTGGCCCAGGCACAAAGGTCTCAGATGTCTCTACTCCAATCTAGAATTGGGGTAGCCCTTATCACTCTCCCGAAGGACACCTGTTCTCTGAAGTTCTTCTGGACATTCTAGAGAAGTAAATTTTTACAAATATGAAGGTCTCCTTGCATGATGGATTAAGGATGCCCTTTAAACCGGGCAAGGAACTCTCCTTTGGGTCCAGGAAGGTCTAGAAGTGTTAACAGAGGCAAAGGGCCCTCAGTTTCTCCAGTCTGGGGTCTGTCCTCTCCATGTGCTAGTGGCCCACATCTTAAAACTTTCCAATCCCCACAGAAAGGTGAAATAAGAGAGAGAAATGGTACCCAGGAGAAACTTAGCTACAAAACGATCTCTGTTTTGGCAAGTAAAGCAGTGAAATTCAGCAGCACGGTCACAAAGGCTCTGGCGCAGGCCCTGTCCATGTCAGAGAGCTGGAGAAAGCCAGGACTGTGACTTGAGGCGTGAGGCTGGCGTTCCACAGAGACAGTGACCCCGAAGACACAGTGAGGCACTTTACACAGTCCTGGGCCAGCCCCTGCTGTCAGAGGTGCTAACGGAGGCTTCTGGCCAGAACTTTGGATCGTTCCTACCACCCGGACCCAGCAGGTCAATCATTGCGCAGGTCAGCGGGTGAGCTCCCGTGGGGTAATGTCCCTGTCCCTGCTCCTTCCCTGCCAGGGCTCAGCACAACCAGACACACCACCCTGCAGCTTTCCTGGACAAGGGTGAAGGGCAGCAGCAATGTGACAGGTCAGTGGAAACAAGCCTCTAGGACTGGATTATAGAAACGGAGTTTTATGTAAGTGGAGTTATTTGAGGGCAAGTAAATATGGTAAAATAGGAAACAATTCCGTGTTTTCTGCAAGAAAATAATGTGCTAAGTAATCGAAATGAATATACACAGTTAAATTATATGGAAGGGAATGGTATTCTTTGTCTTTTTCATTCAACCAGCAATACAATTCGAAAATATATCTCTATATATTCATCCCAATACACAGTTTGACCAAAAGCAGTTTCTTTGAATTTTTTTTTTTAAGAGAGACAGTGAGAGCAGGGGAGAGGGGCAGAGGGAGAGTGAGAGAGAGAATCTTAAGCAAGCTCCATGCTCAGTGCAGAGCCCGACGTGGGGCTCGATCTCGGGACCTGACCTGAAATCAAGCGTCGGGTGCTTAACTGATTTAGCCACCCAGGTCCCCCTTTTTGAACAGTTTTAATGCTATATCTTAACAATCATAAGATTTCATTTGAGTGTTTCTATTAAACAATAAAATGTCATGTTAGACAATTTAACAAGTTTTTTGCCTGCTGGACTTAACAGAATTTTTATTTTTTAGTTTTATTTTTTTTAAAAGATTTTATTTATTTATTTGAGAGAGAGAGTGAGAGAGAGCATGAGAGGGGAGAAGGTCAGGGGGAGAAGCAGACTCCCCATGGAGCTGGGACCCCGATGTGGGACTCGATCCCGGGACTCCAGGATCATGACCTGAGTGGAAGGCAGTTGCTTAAGCAACTGAGCCACCCAGGCGCCCCTTTCCAGAATTTTTAATATGCTAACATGCTTTGTGAATTTCCAAAGGGGTGCTAAAGTGCACAGCAGTTTGAAATAGTTTTAATTACAGGGGCACCTGGGTGGCTCAGTCATTTAAGTATCCAACTCTTGATTTCAGCTCAGGTCATGATATCAGGGTTGTGAGATGGAGCCCTCCGCACTAGGCATCGAGCCTGCTTAAATTCTCTCTCTCTCCTTCTCTCCCTGCTCCCCACAGTTTGCAGGCATGTATGCACATATTCTCTCTCTCTTAATTAATTAATTAATTTTGATCACAGAACCTCAGGTCAGGATATTTTGGTGGATCAGAGAGCTGTATAATACAACTTTGGAAATGCTGCTCTAATAAATCCTGTATTGTTCTAAAAACATATGAAAACCATTGTACACCCCTGGAGAAACTGAGAATATAAACCACATGAAATGGTAGCTTATGACATTGAAAAAAACCTATCAGGTTACCCACCTATCAGGGTATACACACAAAGAGTTAATGAACGGATCGATCGACAATGCCTAGAACAGTTATTCACGTTAATCAATAAAGACAGACTACAATCAATTACATGACCAAGCACAACAAGGTCTTCGGCTGCAGTGTAAATCCATTGCTTTCCCCAAAGCAAACATGCTTTAGGTCAAAGCCCTATGTGAGTGGGAGCATTCTCAGCACCGAAGCATTCTG
This sequence comes from Potos flavus, assembly GCA_028534135.1. Lineage (NCBI taxonomy): Eukaryota > Metazoa > Chordata > Mammalia > Carnivora > Procyonidae > Potos > Potos flavus. The sequence goes on from CM052900.1 coordinate 13,726,517, forward strand.
CCAAAAATAATTTCTACTAGGTGCTTTACTATGGAAATAAAATATAAAACTCTTCCCCGAGCCAAGAGTTCCATTAGAAAATGACAAATTCGGCCTTGGCACAGATACAAGTGCTCGCCCTTTCTGCTCCCAGCCAGCTTCCCTGCTCTGCTTCTTTGGTGCGGTGCCTGCTGCAGACTGAGGAGGGAGGCAGGGCCTGTCCCACAGACGGACTGGCCGACGAGGCTTCTGCAACTTGGCCAGAGCACAGGACCTGGGGAGCCCAGGCCTCCCTGCGTGAACGAGGTGTTCAGACCCCTAAGCCTACAGCGCTGATTGCCCAGACTGGCAGTAATCTGTGCTCTGCACAGCCTAGAGCTGGTCTCTGCTACCTGGCTTTCTTTTCCAGGGGCTACACCAGTGGAGGGTAAAGCTGGACATCAGAGCTGTGAAGACCCAAGTCGTGCCTATCGCTTGCCTGGTTTACTGGTCCAGGAAAAGGACTGATGATGGGAGAGGATGAGAGTGCTGAAGAAAGGAGCAGGGGAATGAATGATCTGTACCTTTCAAGCCTTCTGCGTCCTCCCACAGGCCCGGATAATCAAGACGTAAGTGTTGTCTGCGACATGTTTTACAGATGACAGAAGAAACCTGGGCTAGGTAAAGATGTTGTTGTTGTTGTTGTTTAAGATTTTATTTACTTGAGAGAGAGAGACTGAGGATGAGGGAGAGGGAGAGAGAATCTGAAGCAGACTCTGCATAGAGCCTGACGCGGGGCTCGATCCCACAACCGCAAGATCGTGACCTGAGCCGAAACCAAGAGTCAGATGCTTAACTGACCTAGCTACCCAGGTGCCCCCGGTAAAGGTGTTTTGAAGCAGAAAACCAATGCTCTCAACATCCTCTTATATGATATTTCTGTATGAATAAAAACAATGTGCCAGATGGTGACTACCCTTACCCAGGTGAGCCCCGAGTCATCTATAGAATTGTCAAATCAATATGCTGTCCACCCAGAACTAATATAACATTGTATGTTAATTATACTCCAATATAAAAAGCTTAATGAAACCAATTTAAAGAGCTTAATAAAAAGCTTAATAAAACTCCAATTGAAAAAGCTTAATGAAACTTTTATATATATATAATGAAATATACATATATACACACACATATATCCTTATATATATATATGTATGTGTGTATATGTATATACATAATATAAGAAGTCTGGAAGAATAGAAATCAAAACGTGAATAGGACTACGCTTTACTGTATGTCAGTCATACCCCAATAAAGCTGCTTAAAATTAATGTTAATAGTGGTTATCTCTGAGTTACAAAAGATTACAAGCAATCATCATTTTCTTCTGCTGGTCTGTATTTTCTACATTTTCTTGACTTTATATGCATTACTTTAGTGCCAAAAAATATCTAAAGTTATTTTCAAAAAATCTTCCACAATTCATTCAACTTGTTTGATGTTTGTGTCATTCTCTGCGCGTTATAAAGTGTTTCCACATAATTAACAGCAGAAGGAAATATATTACTTGAGAGAGGACGAAACGAGCTCTGAGATAGTTACAGAACTCATTCAATGTCAAAGATCTAGAAATGAGCAGAACCGAAATGGGAATCCGGATCTCCTCTTCCAAATCCCATGACTTCTGTTTTCTTTTGTTCACTGCCTCCCACGGTCTAAGCATGCTTCACTGACTGCATAAATCCCCCCCAAAATATACTTTGTATAGAACCAAAGCAGTAGAGTTACCATATAAGACTTGAGCAAAAACTGGGGCGCCTGGGTGTATCAGTTGGTTAAGCGTCTGCCTTCGGCTCAGGTCATGATCCCAGGGGCCTGGGATCGAGCCCTGCACTGGGCTTCTTGCTCAGGGGGGAGCCTGCTTCTCCCTCTCCCTCTGCTTGCCTCTCCCCCTGCTTGTGCTCTCTCTCTCTCTCTCTCTGGGTCAAATAAATAAATAAAAATCTCAAAAAAAAAAAAAAAAAGACGAGCAAAAAAGCTACTATTTTATGTTCAAACTCAGTACTGGCTGAAGGGAGAGATGAGAAAAACCAAGGGAAGGCTGGAGACCCATGAGGCCCCATCAGAGGGATAGGAAACCTTTTCTTCCTGGTGGCCACATCACACACTCTTGGCTTCACTTCAACCCTCTTCATTTTGGAAACTTGACCATTTTGGAAACTTGACCAAAATGGGACCAAACCACTCAGGGAGAGAAAGTACAGACGGAAGCAAACAATGAAACAAGGCTAGAGGTGTTCAGACATTGCCCAGCTGGAGGTACCTTCATTCCCGCCGCCGCCGCCGGGCCGCTGGGGTCCACGGCCTGGATGTGGCATGGCTTACTTCCTCGTACCACAAAGCCCCAACCAACGGCGTCACCGACAATCTGGAGAGGAAAACCACAATTAGCAATCAGCAGACGGTCTCTAGCAAGGTGCCTGTCCTTCCAAGAGAAAGAAAACCAGCCCAGGATTAAGGTGTGTGTCCTGACATCTCTCTCCTCTGTTCCACCTGAACTTTGTCAGGAGAACACGACGCTTTGCTTCTATCCCAAACACAGGCGTATCGATGCAGAAAGGGGGGTCAAGAAAACACCTTTTTGGCAGAAAGAAGCTTCTTCTGTGAAGGGCACTCATCAATACATAACTGGCAGATTGCCTCTTTCTTTTTTTTTTTTTTACTTTCTTTTTTATTTTTTTCCCCCCAATACTTTTATTTTATTTTTTCAGTGTTACAAGATTCATTGTTTATGTACCACACCCAGTGCTCCATGCAATACGTGCCCTCCTCAATACCCACCACCAGGCTCGCCCATCCCCCCACCCCCTCCCCTCCAAAACCCTCAGTCCCTTGCTCTGAGTTCACAGTCTCTCATGGTTCGGCTGCTATGCAATTTAATGTCAGACTCCAGTGGAAAACTTAGAAGATCGTGAAAACATGTTGAAATTTCTCTCTAGACCCAAGTTCTGTTCCAAGTTTATTCTTTTTCCCCTGGATCCAAATGATACTTTCTTGGTGATCTTGCTACATCCATAAAGTCCAAAGGAACAATTTAAATTACCAATGGTGGGGAATATGAAGAGTTACGGCTTTCTTGAAACACAATTTTCTCTACCAAGAAAAGTAAGTAAATAAGTACATAAAGTTCACAATTTACAAGGAGGTGCTGTTTCAAAAGTGATTTGAAACTGGAGGGTGCCTTTTCCTATAGAATCATTAGACTTGGCAGTTATATTCCCTGGGCAGCTCCCAGACATGTCTCTAATACATACCCCAACTGAAATGCAGAAGAAAACATGCACAATTACTAGCAATGCTGGCATTTACATTTACAACCAAAGAGAAATACTTACAAATATAATCCACTGTTTCTCGAATGCTCAAGACTGAGGCAAGGCAGGAAAGCAAGTGCAATTTTGGTGAACATTCTCAAAAAAAAGTTTAGGCCCTCCATTGGCTTTAGGTTTTGCTGGTATTACTAGTTCCTTATACCTAATTTCACTTCCAAAATATAGTTTACCTTTTCCCTGATACAGACATATTTCCAGTGCTTTTTTCATATTGTCTGGCTATGACTGGGCCCATCTTTATTTTAACTCCTTGGTGCCCAGAATGTGAAGCAGTCCTTGACAAATATTTGAGAGAGAGAAAGAGAGAGGGCGTGAGCACGAGCATGAGCAGGAGGAGAGGCAGAAGGAGAGAGAAAGGGAGAAGCAGACTCTCTGCTGAGCAGGGAGCCCGATGTGGGGGCTCGATTCCATGGGATCATGAGCTGAGCCGAAGGCAGACTCTTAGCCAACTGAGCCACCCAGGTGCCCCCAAAAGTTAGAAGACTGAAGGAAGAGGAGAAGTGCTTTCAAGAGCACATCGACGAGGTTTTGTGCAGAGACTAAGAGAAAGAGGCGGGGGATGGAGAGTGGGTAAGGTGCTCTCAAGCAAAGCACTTGGATTCTGTTTAAAGAAAGCCAGTGGGGCGGGTGGTTCTAGAAGGAAGCCTGGAGGACCTCCAAGAAGGAGGAGGTACCCAGGAGGGGCTCACAGGTACACGGTCTCCAAAATCCGGGGCTTGTAAAACTCAAGACATGCTCAGCATTGTCAAAAGCACTTCCCATAGTTTTCTTTTTTCCCCTAAAGACTCCTCTAATGTCTTAAATGATTTTTGGGATTAACTGTAACACAGAAGGAATTATTGGCATTATTTGCACTGCCATTTGCCTTAAAGTCTGTAATTATATCAGACTAAGTATATAGTGGAAACCTTTTCTTAAGGGCACATCAAAAGGAGTTTAAAATGCTGCATTAATCATAAATCACGTCAAGTCTTAATGCATTTTAGTGCCCAAGGGTCAAGAAAATCTACTCTTATAATAAAGCCAAAAACAAAAGGGAAATTAGAAGGTTTTCAATTCTATCCCTAAGCTACAACACTGATTCACTGACATGTTGACAAAGCACAGAAAGAAAGCACGAGAAAAACCCAAATGAGGAGCCTACCGTGAATGTCTTCCTTGCATACGGAGCCCCGGGAGTCAGGAGTTCCTCAGAAGTCACGGGTCTCTTCAACACTGTAAGACAGACACACAGTCAAGGTGCAAACCCTTATGGTCATTTGTTCATTCACGTAGCGGATATTTATTGAATGCCTCGTACGGGACCGTCCGCGAACAAGCATGGCGAGGATCCCCGCCTCACCGTGTATTTTTCTAGCCAAACAGAGACAGAAAACATAAGCAGCCATGAAGAACCCTAAGCCTAACTTAGAGAACCCTGGAAAGAAGAAATGGCACAGGAGTGGGTTGATATTTTTCTATCAAGAAAAAGTTTTCTAGTGCTCTTGCTTCTTTCTTTTGAATCCTGACATGTATTCAACAGGACAGGTTAAGAGGGAGACTTGACTCCAGCGGTCCGATAGCCATGTTTCAAGAGCTAACCCACCACAACATATGGCATACATCCCACTCACGGAAGCTTTACTTATTATCTGATCAATACCCCGGACTACATGGACACACTCACTGCCTCCTGCCCTGAGGAATGATGCTAGAGAAATGTTAAGCATATTCAGCGTGTGCTAGGCTCTATGCTAGGTACTCCAAATATATTATCTCATTTAGTCATCACAAAACTTATTTAGCTAGGTTCCTCATTGTCCCTATTTTATTAGTGAGAGACCGGAGGTTCAGAAAAGTTAAATAGCTTTGTCTAGGGTCTCAGCCCTCATGGGTAGCAGAATCAGGATTCAAACTCAGGCATTGGATGCCAACGCCCAGCAGCCATTGCAACATGGGTCCTCCTATGCTCTCTCTCCGTGAGCAGAAGGATGGGCTCAAAATCTCCAGAAGGCAATGGTGAGTTGTCCTCCTAGGACATCTGTTCTTATCAGCTCACTGCTGTTGCCCAGCAAGATGGCAAAGCCAGCGGCCAATCCTTGACTTGCAGGCTGCCAAAAACTCTGCCAATACTGTAGTCCCTCCTTATCTGTAGGGGACACATTCCAAGACCCCCAGTGGGGGCCTGAAGCTACGGATAGTATTGAGCCCTTAGAGATACTACGTTTTTTCCTACATGTACATATTTAGGATCGAGCTTAAGGTAGAAATGGGTCACAGTAAGAGATTAACACCAACACTAATAATAAAATAGAACAATTAGAACGATATGCTGTAATAAACTTCTCCATCCATCTTGCGCTAAGAACTAGAGAGGGGACTGCTACGGCCATCCAGAGAAGCCAGCGAATGGGGACCCAGGGAGCCTCCTAACCCAGTTAGACAGAACATGAACTTGGGTATCACAAAGAAACATGAGGGGCCAAGGCCAAGCCCCTAGCCTGGCAAAGTGCCAGCCTTCAATTCCCTTGGCTGGCAGCCTTCAGAGGTCAGGGCCAGTCCTAGAACAAGGGTACAGCAGAAAAAGATAAAGCAGCACAGAGCAGGACCTCGATGGCCCACCAGGAAACCTGGCCCTAACAGACCCTCTCTTCATTAAAGGCAATGAAGTGCTTCTCGTTGAGATGACAGGTGGCTGAGATGATGACTGTTGCTTTCATAAAGCTCATAAGAGAGAACATGAATTTACGTTCCCCCCCCCAGAGAGGGAGCAGATCGAATATCAAGAAGAGAACCTCTCAAATGAACAGGAGTTAAGAGAAGAGGTCCGTGGTTGAGGACTGAGCCCTTTTAATTCCCTATCTCCTCCTCATAACCATTTCTGGGTGTATAAATTTGGATATAGAAAGCACATTGTACTGTAATATTTGACAACTATACTGACCACTTCTTTAATACACATTATCTTTCTTTTTACTGAGCTATAATTTACATATAAAACTATATTAGTGTCAGGTTACAGCATAATGGTCCAATATATATATATTTTTTTGGCAAACCATCACCACAATAAGTGCAGTTAACACCCTATGAATTCACATAGTTACAGCTTTTCGTTTTCTTGTGATAACCTTTAAGACTTATTTTCTTAGCAACTCTGAAATAGACCATACAGTGGTACTAACTATAGGGATCATGCTGTATATTACACCCCCGGGACTTACTTTATAATGAGAAATTTGTACTGTTTGACCATCTTCACCCATTCCTCTGGCAACAACCAATCTGTTCCCTGTATTTGTGAGTTTGGTTTTTTTTCCCTTTTCATTTCACATATAAGTGAGACCACATGTTTGTCTTTCTGTTTGCCTTATTTCACATAGCATAAGGCCCTCAAAATCCATCCATGTTGTTGCAAATGGAAGGATTTCCTTCTTTTTTTTATGGCTGAATGACATTCTGTTGTGTATATATCCCTCATCTTCTTTATCCATTCGTCTAGCCATGGACCCTTAGGTCGTTTCCGTGTCTTGGCTATTGTAAATAAGGCTGTGATGAATGTGGATGTGTGAATAACATTTCAAGCTGCGTTTTCCTACCTTTGGATAAATACTCAGAAGTGGAATTGCTGGATTATATGATAGTTCTATTTTTAGTTTCCTGAGGACCCCCTCTACTATTTTCCACAGCGGCTGCACCAATTTACACTCCAACCAACAGTGTACAAGCATTCCCTTTTCTCCACATCCTCTCCAACACTTGTTACTTCTTGTCTTTTTGACAATAGCCATTCTAACAGGTGTGAGATCATAGCTCATCATGGTTTTGAATCGCACTGTACTGTAATATTTGATCACCATACTAATAAAATAAATTATAAATTAAAATATTTTAATACACTTTCCTCTGTTGAAAAATACAGAAATCTTGAAGCCCATGGAATGATCCTTTAGCTTTCTCTTTTTGTGTCCTTCGGAAGTTATTTACTCCTCACAAGAACACCAATCATGGTAATATCTGGTAGCTCTTTTTTTTTTTTTTTTTTTTCTGGCTTAGGGCATTTATACACAGTACTAAAAAAATACATCAGATTTAAATATAATGATTAATTTTAATTGCCTTACTGTAAAGGTCTGCTTATCTGCTTGAGAAAAAAAATCACACATGAGCTCACTGCACCCTGGGAGCCCTCCCAAGAGTGAGGGAAAAGCTTGTCAGAATATGGGTAAGATGTAGGATTTATGAACTGCGATTAAGACAATTGAGACAACCACAATGGAGACCCAAAAAAGGCAATCTGACCTTTCTTTGCTGCCTGCTTATCAGCAAACTTTTCCCTTTGAGCCAAGGGGCAAGGAGAAAGAGGAAACAACGCAAACCCACCTCAGGAAAGGTGGATGTGTAGTTCATTTAAGTAATTAACACTTTGCTCTGACTCTGCCATTGTATGCAAATGAAAGCAAGAAAAAAATGGCTTTAGCCTGGCTGACCTTTTCCTGAAATTGAATTCTACTGCCACTAACTTTAGGTTACAACTGTCAGATTTCAATCAGGGCTTCAAAAGCCTGTTTCTAAGAATACAGTTCTCCTTTCTCATTCTACCTTATCAGCAGTATTCCATTGATTGAAAAATCTAATAAAAAATTAAAAAAAAAAAATAAAATACATACGCATACAACCCCTGCCAAAAAAAAAAAAAAAAAAAGAAAAATCTGGTTGCACACGGGGGCTCAATGATTTTCCAGCCAGAGTCAGTGTGGAAGCCAGTTTCTTCATTCATTATGATTTTATTCTTCCAGCTAACCCTCCAGAAAGTAGCAAAAAAAATGTTAGATTAAGTAAAATACCCACTTGCCTAGATAACAGCCTTAGATAACAGTTTTCTCCTAAAGCCCTTTGATCAATATCTATTTGTCCTTACTCTCACTAACATGTGTATTTCCCCCCACCCCGCAGAGAGATGATCCGTTCACTGAGGGAAGGGGTCGTGACCTTTCATCTTTATATCCCCAAATGTGGTGATGAGGGAACATGAGCAAATGGAACAAAGTCCCTTCCCTGAAGGTCATATACTGGACAGGGCATGAAAAAAAGGGAGTTGACGGTGTTTTCAAGGCAGTGATTCTTAGTACGATGGACCATGCAATCTAATCCTGGCAGAGAGGTGGGTAAGGGGCAGGGAGAAGCCAGTTGTATCTAGGAGTTACAGGAACCTGCGGGCTGAAGGCTGATTGGGGCAAGGAAGAACTTTTTCTAAGCACAAGCTCATCCCCAATCTTTGTGCCTAGACTTTTCTTTCTGGAACGTAAAGGCCACAGAGTTCAATGAATAGGATTCCAAACTGCAAGGCAACCAGAGTCATTTTCAGAGAGAGCAGGGTTTGTACAGATCTTTGCCTCTTCTTTAGGGGTGCTGGGACCCAAAAGATCTTTGCATCTGCTCAAACCCTCTTCAGCTGTTGGGACTGCTCATATCTTCCACTGTCTTTGGAACCGCCCCTGGAAAGAGCTGCCTTGCCCAAAATCATGCCCTCCTCCCCAGGGGCAGCCAACATCCAATGACTGCCCCAAATGAGGGCTGAAAGGCCTGGCCACCTCACCCCAAGTTGGGACAACTCTGAAGGGCTATCCCGGATTTAGAGCTCCCCTTGGAGTCAGTGGGGCAGCCTGACTCTCCCTCCCCACAAACCCCCATGTTTCCCTTCCATTGGACAGGCGTTGGCCCCAAGAGCACGCTGGAAACAGAGTCCCACACATAAGCCCCTCCTCCCACCCCCCCATCTGAGAATCTGCTGGTGTGGGGGGGATACCCAGCTCGCACATCTGCCCGGCCCCCCACAGTCACCACCAGAAACGGGGCCGCCTTTCGGTTACTCACCGGACTTGGGGTTGCAAAGCACCGGGGGGCTGCTGCTGAGGGTGGGGCTGCTGCTGAAGTAGCCACTGCTGCCACAGCTGCTCATGCTACTCCTCCGCACCGCAGACACGATCTTGATCTCCTTGCTGGGGCTGACTGCGGGCCGGAAACACACCTGGTCAGGAGGGCCAGGCCTCGCTTCCCCAGCACACGCAGGCTTGCGGCCACCACACACAGCCAGGCAGTCCCGCCGGCCAGGGACAGGCACCCTGGCCTTGGAGTCAGAAAAGCAAGAATTTGGGCACCTGGGGGGCTAAGTCGGTTAAGCAGCTGCCTTCAGCTTGGGTCCTGATCCCAGACTCCTGGGATCAAGTCCCTCCTTGGGGCTCCCTATTCTGCGTGGAGTCTGCTTCTCCCTCTGCCCCTCCCCCCTGCTTGTGATCTCTCGCTCTCTCTTAGATAAATAAAAAATCTAAAAAAGAAAAAGAGAGAGAGAGAGAGAAAGAATAGCAAAAATTTGAATTGCAGCCTGCCACTCGCTTCAGTTCTCGGAGCCTCAACTTCCCCAGCTGTGAAGTGGGAATAATGAGGTCCCACAGGATCGGTCCGAGGAGTGGATTATATGATGTACGGGGACGTACTCAGGCACATAAAATGTTATTTCAAGAACGACCGAGCCCGTGCTGAGCAGTCCCCAGAAGGACGTAAATTACCTGCCCGCTGGACACTTAATGGATTAACGGTAATAATAAACACCTCCTGATTTAATATGAAGTCACTAATCACCCAGAGCCATGGAAGAGGGAGATTAAAACACACTACCACATATTTCGCTCTGAAAGTGTATGTGGGGCAGTAGTTCAGTGCTCGGATCTGGTTCTCTTTGCCACACAGTCAGTGGCTCTCAACTAGGGAGAGGAGAGAGGAAGGTCAAATGACAGAAGCCGTGGAAAGTCCCCGCTTAGTGCCTGGAACGTGGGAAACAAAATAAATGCCAGTTTTTATGGTGACCACGGCCCCTCTGTCCTCCTCCTCATTGTCACTTTCAGGTCTATCGGCCCCACAAGAAACAGGCAGAGGTAGTGCTAGAAAGAACGGGAAGAGTTACTCTGCATTTGCAGAAGGCTGCAGCCCGAAGGGGACACACAGCTGGGGTGTGTCTGAGCACAGACCGGCTGCTAGTGCTCACTTGCCCTGAGGGGCTCTTGCTTCATTCTTTCCTCCAACCCAGCTGTGTCTGCGGGACGAGGGGGATTGGGGCGGACCCAGTATGACGAAACACTGGACTCAAGACAGAACTGGTGTGAGATCCAGCTCTGTCCGCCCCTTTCTAGCTGTGTAACCTTGGGTGAGTCCCTCCACTGCTCCATGCCTCAGTTTCTCCACCCACAAAATGGGGATAAGAAAAGTCCTTCCTCTGAGGATATAGTGAGAATTAAAGAGGAAAACTCATGCAAGCAAGCTTAGCTCAGTGCCAGGGAGCACAGAAAGGTCTCAATATGTGTTCTCACTGCCTCCTGACGTAAGTAACCGAGACACACATTTTCACTGTGCGCTGAGTTTCAGGTAAAGCCCAGAATGTCCAAACCTTAGACCAACCAGTTTCTCAAGTCAATCCATGCCAAGTTTTCAGAGGAGTTGAAGATACCCCTTTAAGCACTTCCGCTTCTTCTGAAGAAGGGCACCTCAAGTTAACCTTTTCTGGATGAGCGGGGTTATCTTTGGGGACACCTGTCAGCGTCATTTCTGGCAGGGGTCACTATAAATATGGGACTGTGTGACCTTCCATGTGACATCCTAGGCTTTATGAGCTCCTCTGCTTGCTTTTCACAATTTTTCTTTGTTCTGGGTCACCCCTTCGTGACAGGTTGACAAACAGTAGCCCTCTACCTGAATATGTCCTCACAAACCCTTATTCACCATTAAAACATATAGCTTTTCAGTGCTGTGATTTAGAAAACTGATCATTAATGATATATAAGAATTGTTTACAAATGAAAAGTAAATAAGGTAGAGTGAGAGCTTCAGAAACCTTCTATCATGAAAAAACATAATTTGATAAAATTATGTTTTCATGACATCTAAATGGACTGCCCAGGAACAATATGGTCATGCTGGGTTTTTTTTTCCATACTTCTTGGTTATGAATAAATAAAAAGGTGCCGGAGAACAGAATTTCACAAAGGTGAGGTATCACTAGACCAGTTCTCAAAGGACAAACGCACGTGACTGCATACACAATGAAACTGACATACCGGACATAAAACTGGTAGATTTCCGATTGTCATGGCTCTGTTTCCTCAGGCAGAAGGGGCTGTCATGTGTTTCCTGAGAGGAGGGAGATTTTTCATTGAGCAGCTCCATCAGTCTGCGCCTCCGCCGGAAGTTCATTCTGAACTGGTAGAGAAGGTTGCTGTCCACGAATGGGTGCTTGTTGGACACTGGGAAGGAGAAACACTGTTGTTTCAAGCATGCCTGGTGTCCTGGCCACGGAGCACCACAGCCAGGAGACTCTATCAAACAGGGGCAAAAGTCTTTGGAAAGAGTGTAATTCACCAGATGCCACATGAGCTTGTAGTCCACACACTGTCCCAAGAGCTTTCCATGTGCCATGCACTTTAAAAATTTGCTAACTCATTCCTCGGGGAGAGCATTGCCTGACCTCACCCCAATCTAAAGTCCTACTCTTCCTGGTGCTGTCTGAGCCTCTATGCAACCTAGCACTGAGCACTGTGCCCACATTTTCTGTTCACTTCTCTCCCTTGTCCACTCAACTCTGGGGCAGTGATCATGGCTTCATGTGGTCATGTGTCCCAGTGCCCAGCAAAATGCTAGTCCCATAGCCATACATCCATTCATTTTTAAACTTTTGGTTCTGAAACAATTACAGACTCACAGAAAGTTGCAAAAATAATACAGAGACTATATATAATTTGTTTGTTTGTTTTGGTGGTGGGGGGAGCCCACCTCTTTCTTCCAACTAAGTCGCTCTGCTTAAGGGCCCAGACTGTGTCTTAATCATTCCGGCATCCTAAAATCCTAGACTAGAACCCTGTGTTCGGCTCAGAGTAGGCGCTCAGTAAAAGACTGGTAGTGAATAGTCTGTGATGGGTAGTCAGATAAGCAATATGTCCAGAACACAGCTAACTTTAAACTAATTGCGGCTAGTCTATGCAATATAGTTCACCCTAAACCAAGGTGTGGGTTCATGGTATGTCATGAAGAGGTTACTGGGGCATAGCAAATTGGAACATTAAGGACAATGCATCTAGCTTTCCTAAACTAAGTATATTCCTTTTAAAGCCTTTCCTTTATTCTGAAACGATATCATCACAACTTTTTTGTTGTCCATTCATCCATCCATTTATTCAACTCACATTTATTGACTTAGGTTGACTACATGCTGTGTACATTTTTGGTCCTGCAATTTATGAAATGATGATAAAAAGAGATAAAGGTTTTTTTTTTTTAGGTACTCATTCTTGGGAATTTTTTTCTTGAAATGTGAAATTTAAAATTCTGTAAATCACTAGGAAAATAAACACAACCACTGAGAATCATATTAACTCACTTATCAATAATAGTAACCAGTACAGCAGCCTCTTTAGGTGTTTCACAAATAGCATCACATCCCTACTGGCTCAACACCAGCAAGTGAAATCTAGGGTTATAGTTGTATTTATCATGCACATTTGCTATGAGTAATTCTGGTTACATGAATATCCAAGTCTCAGAAAGGTGGGTCCCTATTAAAAGAGTCCCCCTGCCAACTTTTAGCTTAATGATTCATATGGTTGTTTCACTGTCTTTAAATGGTGATAAACTAGTCACTTTGGCTAAATGTATGATGTTGGCCACAAAGACAAATACACTTAATTCAGTGGTAGTTCTGCAATGTTCTTAATAAATAATGCATTCTTGGATTCGGGAGATGCTGAATGCATCCTGGACCAAGAGATTAGCCAATTACTCTTAGGTACAATATCTGCAAATAGTGGTTCTTTTGCAGATAGTCAAATTTTAATAATAAATTTACTTTATCACTATATTCAATAATGCTACTATAATAAAATTTTGTAGAGAAGTTATTTATTTTTGGCAAACTTTTCTGAGTGTATTGAGATTTTTTAAATCCTCAAGTTGACTTAGGCAACAGTATCTTAAATTACAACCTGAAAATACACAGTTCTGTATACATTTATTAATACCTACTGTTTTCTCTTTGGATTATGAAATATACAAAACATTGGCTCTGGTATAAATAAATACAGAAAAACACTCTAAATCCAAACAAATTTCAGAATGGTCAAAAGTACTTTAAAAAGTATTTTTAATTGAAGTGGAAATTTGACTACCAATTCAGTCTCCTCGGGCTTTACCGAGACCTAGAGTTGAACCCATACCCACGATCCATTCTCCACCTCCCCAGCTCTCCACCACCTACAGCTCAGAGGGTAAATCTGGCATCTAAGACCAAGGGGTTAAATTAAAATCATCCTTATTCATCTTATTCCCTCTCCAATAGCGCAAATGACTTTAAACGTGACCGAAACAGGGAAAACAAAAGCTGGATGAGACAGCAGACCACACCTGATAAGCATAATGCCAAGTGGACTGTAAGGACTCAAAAAATTAGACCTTTATTATTTTACAACCACTGTTGTTATTTTTACAATTACCATCATGTACTGATGATGATGCCATTTGGCTTATGGGAATTCAATTTTATGATACACTATATTTAATGCCCCACTTTCATTTTCAAGGACTTATTTGGATTTTCACGCCCGAGGAGCAGCCACGCTCTGTGAAAACGAAGGTCTCCATGTGTTCATCCTCCAGCTGTGTGACTGGAACAGAGGGAGTCCAATTATCTTCTCAGAACAGAAAAGTGACAATTGAATGTGTCATCGGCATTGTTTTCAATGAATTATTTGGCTTTTAAAAGGGTTCTTTTGTTTTGTTTGTGAGCATAGCCTTAGGTATAATGCAGATAATCATAGTCACAAAAGCTTGACGAGCACAGGTGGACAGTCATAGTATAGCATCGATCAGTCAACACATGGCTTCCATTCATTTATGCAACAATGTGAGCACCTACTAAGTCTCGCACACCATGCCAGTTATCTCTCTTAGCACGGTGACTGGAATATGACAACGTGTCTGCTCATCCTTTCAAGCTCAATAAAACCAAAGTCTGCTAAAAGAGACATTGCTTCAGATGAGAACAAAACAATTAAGTTGGGACCTCATTAAACACTCTTCGGCTGAATAACTTTTAGAAACTAATATTACGCAATAAAAAGCGAAGGTTCCAGAGTTAGATGACCTTAGTTTTGATCTCAGTTCTGCCAACCTGACTAGCAGAGTGCTTTGGGCAACTTACTAAACTTTTAACTTTGCACGGCTTTGCTGTGAAGGAAAAATGGGAAAATGGATGTGAGAGATTTGGAATGTCATCTGCAATCTAGTGGTTTATGTCTTCTTGTTCTTAGACTCCTAAAGATTGACTTTAGCCTTCGGTCATAAATTACATATGTAGAGTCTTGGAATAAACAATGGCTAAATGACGGTATAGTTTATATTCCAGAGAGAGAAAAGAGTTGGTTCTTCCTACACTTTAACATGACATTCACTATATTAAATCCAAAAGCCATTTGCTACATAGGCAGTTTGCTCTTTGGTAAACACAGAAGAAATAACCTAAACTCGAGGGGGAAAAATTAAAGAGAAGGAAAGAAAAACCATTTGGGGGACGGTGATTGGTACCTCTAAATCTTGAGGTTGTTCCAATTCTTTACTTCTCAGATCCCAACACTGTACAGGACTTTTATTTAAAGTAAATGTTGTGACATAAACAATTTGACAAATTTCGTTCTTTGCTTCTTGAGACTATGAACCTCTAACCAGGAATAAATAAGAGAGAATATTCAAAGCTGACATTTAATATCTGTTTTTTTTTTCTAGTTGTGCTCTTTCAATTATAGTTGTAATTGAAAAGTGATAATTATTTATCCATTCAATTTATAATTTCTGGGACTTATGAAGACTTCCCTTTCATATGGGCAGCATTCCCAAGGGGCTTGACTTGGCTTGGTATTAAATCAGACATAAAATAAGAGTAAAAGCAGGCATAGCCAGAAAGCTGAAGCCATACAAATACAAGAGGATCTAACTGCTTAGGAAAGTGGGGGTTCTAGAAGCAGCTCACAACGTTGTTGATACTTGGTAAAAGAAAAGAGATCCTGGTTTGCTGCGTGCTTAGTTTTCAGAAAGCAATGAGAGAAGTGAAATGTAGTCTATGAAAATAATAAAGTGACACACATATATTCTTTTTGTGGATAATGTGGCTACATTTTGTTCTTATAAGTTATTAGGATGACTTCAGCAAACACAAAGAGACCTTAAAAGTGATTATCTACAAGAGGGGAAATTGGCTTCTACCCACTTACATACAGAATCTAAAGATGAATATAAAAATCTATCATCTTGAAACCTACAAATTCAGCTGGACATAAAAGACATTTTAAGCTACTTATCTAGTCGGAGGGAGGAAGGTCACATACTTTCATTCATCCTTGAAATGTTTGCTGGCAAATGACATAACACAAGAGGCATCATGAAACAAGCCAACTGAATCCAGCAGTGTGATAAGCGGGGTGGGAGGGAGGTGAGGGGAGAGAATGTGCAGTCGCCAACTGCTCTCTGGATGGCATTTCATCAAATCTTTTATTTTTAAAATTTTTATTTATTTTCTAATTTTTAAAAGATTTATTTTTTTGAGAGAGTGTGTGTGTGGAGGAAGGTGAGTCAGAGGGAGAGAGAGAATCTGAAACAGACCCCTTGCTGAGTAGAGAGCCCCCCACTAGGGGGTGGGGGGGTTCAATCCCAGGATCCCAAGATCATGACTTGAGCCCATATCAAGAGTCCGACACTTAATCGACTGATCCACCTAGACACCCAGGCACCTCCATCAGACCTTTTTAAAGGGTGGTCTTGGATCTGGGATTACATAAGTAACTCAGCAGTGAAAAGAGGGCTCAAACAGAGTGGGGGAAAGGATAATGGCTATTGCAATGAGAACGATCAGCAAGGATGAGGCAGGGGGCACCATACTGCAAATGCAAACTGGTGCCAAAGCTAAAAGGTCTTCCAGGTCACCTTGAAGACAGGAGACCCTCAGTAGCTGCCATGATTAGCATCCTCATCACAGTCCTCCACCCAGCAGACGTGGGTGTGGCTCACCGCTTCCCCCGGGGCACCACGGTGGGTGAAGGATCATTCGGGGCCATCCAGGCCATCACTCCATCCTACTCCTCACTCCATTTCCTCTCGCTTGCTTTCCCATCTCCTACTGATCCTTGTACCGCCTCCTAAAAGGACCACTTTGGGCCTGCAGACATTGTATTGACATTGACAAGACCTTGACAAGAGTACTGAGGAACCTCAAGGCTAAACAGGTGGTGGATCTAGTCCTCAGATTTAGGGTTTCTAAAAGGCAAATAAATTCTGCATATGCAAATGCTGCACCTTGTCTGCCAACAAGTCCAAAGCCTTCCGTTGTCTCACATATCCAGGGAAAGCTTTGCGCTCCTTGGCTTCCCTGCTCCTGCTAATTCACTGCCCTTCAGAGTCCAAGCAACTCGTGTCGCTTGGTAGGCTGCAGATTTAAAAAACTGGCAAGACTAAAAAATATTCATATCATGCTTTTTAATCATGTGTTTGGTGAAAAACATACATTGAGAACTAACTACAACAGAAGATGAAAGCTACTTTTTTTTTTTTTAAATCTGAGCTATACTTAACGCCGTAATTACCCATCTCAAACCATCCTAAAGGAATGCAGAAGTTGAAAGAGCCCTGTTTCCTAAAGCAGCAGAAGTCCTTGATTCAAGAACATTAAGCAATTGTATTTAAGTGCCCGTGCCATGTAAGGACAGAGCGAGGTGCTTGGGATACTAAACTCTTCAAACAGCAGTAACAACAGTGAGTCAGAGAACTAAAATAATTACTTCCTGAGCATTGACAACATTAAGAAGAGGATATGAAAACAGGAAATTGGTTTTAGGGCATAAAGTCCTATTAACTGATATTACTCAAACAAAACACTTCACATTCACAAAGTTAGAACCCATTTACACCAACTTAATTGACTGAAGGGAGGAGAGGATGGGAAAGAGGCGAGGAAGAAGGACGAAAGTAACTCTTGTAAAGATAGCAGAAAAAGGGGCGCCTGGGTGGCTCAGTGGGTTAAAGCCTCTGCCTTCGGCTCAGGTCATGATCTCAGGGTCCTGGAATTGAGCCCCGCATTGGGCTCTCTGCTCAGCAGGGAGCCTGCTTCCCCCTCTCTCTCTGCCTGCCTCTCTGCCTACTTGTGATCCCTCTCTCTGTGTCAAATATATAAATAAAATCTTAAAAAAAAAAAAAAGCAGAAAAGAAGAAAATGAAAACATGACATCATGATGGTATAGGTTTCTGCAGCTTCTGTGTCTTAGTGCCAGAAACATAAAGGTAATAAACAGACAGTAGGTCAAATTATGTTTTTTTTCCTCTCTATGCATCATTAAATAATAGCTGGGTACATTCCAAAGACTAGAACCTTCATTGTTAGTAATAAAACTCAAGACAAACGGTATGTTTTTCAGAGACTAAATCATACCATAAGTACAAAGGTCTAAAAACAAATTTATTTTGTCCAGGAAATGGAATACTTCACCTACAAAATTCAATGAAAAACATTTTGTGACTCTGTCTAGATCTTTTGATATTGTTGGCATAAATCCAGAGGCCTAATGAAAGCACCTCCATGTTGATTTATGTAACATGTACACATTCAGCACAGAGTATGGATAAGATACTGTGTAAGACCAGCAAGGGTGAGGCCATCAAATTTATACTGAGCCCTACCCGCCAAGGCATCTGCTGCTGAAGCTGTTGTTGATAACAATAATGAGAGTAACAATCGGCTAACAGTCATTGGGGATACTCTGTGCCAGGCCCTATGCTGAGCACATGCATAATTATCATTCCGTTCTCACAGCAGCACTATGAGAGAGCCATTAGAATTATTCCCATTTTACAGATGAGAAAACAGGATTACACAAAGTAAACTTGCCCAAGGTCCCACAGTTACTAATTGGAAGATTCAAGCCAGAAATACTGACAGATGAACTCTGGAACCCCATCCCTTACTCTCCTCTCTCCACTATCTCCCATTCAGAGGTGTAATAATGCCAGTGAAGAGATAAATGAGCTTACGAACATCAAAAAACCAGCTTATCCCTCATTTATTCCTGTCTCTAGTTTACACAAGGCAGTTTGGATGGGCACCTTTTCCACAAAACTCTTCACCAGGCCAGAATGTTTATTACCTTGGAATTGCTCATCGAAAGGTCAGCACGATGACACAGAAAACACTGGTCTGGTCTCACACGGCCCTGGGCTGAACACCAGCTTCACTCTTTTTCTTTTCTTTTTTTTAAATGATGAACTGCATTGGATTTGTCCAAATAATACAATTTTTTTTCCACTATCCATTACACTCAGCCTGAGAAGGTACTGCCAGAATCTTCAAAGATGATTCATCTTTGATACTCATGTTTTGTCCAGGGCTGGATACCTGGCCTTTCCTAAGTTACTTAACTGCCCTGAACTCTAGCTGTGTTCATCTGGAAAATGAGTTGAAGAAATAACGGAACGACATAGGTAAAAGGCCTGTTAGAGTTTCTGGGGCAGCGGTGCTCCAGTAACGTTGGCCATGTGTGGGTTTCCTTGAGGGCCCAGGCTGTCAATGCCTGAAAGATACCTTTTCAAGGTTTAAGCCTCTGCAGACTTCACCTATGGAGGGGAAGCGTCTAGAAGCAACTCTAGGTGGTCTGGAAGAAAAGGAGGCATCCAGCCTAGGCCAGATCAATTCAGCAAGGCCAATAGCACAGAGAAAAGCATCCAATGGGACGCCGGAGGTACCAAAATAAAATCCTACCCAAGAAACATGGAGCATGAGCACCTGCCACAGCCTTATTCCCGGATGGCATTTTCTGTCTCCAGAAAGGTTACCATAGAACCTAATGGTGCTTTACTGTCAAGTAATTTATCAGGTGTTCCTTATGAGACTGAAGAGTGTGGCATCTTCAAAGTAGGAAGAAGCAGATGTTCAGAAAAGAAATCAGTGGTGAGATTTAGCGGTTTTTTTTAAAAAATGGTCTTCATCTATTTTCTATATCGTTTATATTTGTACTCACCTTTTCTTAAACAAAAAAGGTATAGGGGGGCGCCTGGGTGGCTCAGTGGGTTAAGCCTCTGCCTTCGGCTCAGGTCATGATCTCAGGGTCCTGGGATCGAGCCCCGCATCAGGCTCTCTGCTCAGCGGGGAGCCTGCTTCCCCCTCTCTCTCTCTCTGCCTCCCTCTCTGCCTACTTGGGATCTCTCACTCTGTCAAATAAATAAATAAAATCTTTAAAAAAAAAAAAAAAAGGTATAGGAAAAACCTTGCCTGCTTTTTTAAAAAATAAGCTTTGTAATTTGAAATCATCTTAGATTTATAGGAAAGCAGTAAAGATAGTATAGACAGTTCCCATCTACCCCAGCACCCCTAATGTTAAGATAACCATGGTGCAGTGGTCGAAACTCAGAGATTGACACTGGTACCCCCAGCTATTTCAAATCTCCCTTAGAGCTACGAGGAACTCCATGTGTGGACACAAAAAGGAAACTATCTCTTGGAAGCCCAGTTTCACAGGGGAGCACATTTCACTGTGAAATGATAAAGACGTTTGTCCTTGCGGATGACAACGCAAGCTGCTTAGCCAAAACCCACTCTCTCTTTCTTCCTCTATGATTTGCCCAGGGCAGCAGTGTCCCTGGGTAAAAGCATTCGATCCACTGATCGCCTTCCGCCAAGGGGTGACCATGTGACACAGTTCTGACCCTCGAGATGTAGGTGTAAGTCTCGGGAAGAGGCAACCTTTCCTAAACAAAAAGCGAAGCCTTGCTAGGTGACATCTCTCTGCCTTTCCATCTTCTTCCCGCCCACCGTGCACACATGGGTCTGGCGAACTCTAGGAATAGCCGAGCAGAAATGGATGGGGCTTTATCCACCTCTTATCAGCCCAGGATTCTCCCCTCCCCACCCCTCCCCGGGACAGCTCCCTGCCTGAGACAGAAGGACCTCTCTGTCCAACCCATCATTATGTTCTGTTATTTGTACCAAAACACAATCCTGATGCTGTTCCAGATGTAGGTCTGGAGACATGAAATCAAAAGCTTAAAAAACAAATGCTTTCCATTTATTTGCAGCTCACACCTTGCAACAAACAGCTTGACTCGAAGCCAGGAGGGATTAGACATAAAGTCATGCAGGCAGAAGATATGCCTTCCAGCCACTCGGCTCTGATTCCCCGGGGGCAGAACTGCTTATGGACATTCCTTGGGCCTCAATTTTTACATCTGCAGAAAAGAAATTACAATAACCTCATCTTTTATCTGACGCAAGTGAAATTCATAAACATATGGGGCCCCACAGATCTCTGAAAGATAGGTCACAATAATGCCAATGCACCATTAACTATCCTGCTGCCAGCGAAAGTCCAAAGGAGCCCGCAAGAAAGAGCAGGCATTTAAGAATGTGCTCCTGAACTTTGGGTTACTTCCTGGATAAGCCCTTTCTCAGCAAAGAGGGAATCGCCAAGATCAAACCAGCCTAAGTGACGGCAGGCAACAATTTCTGACTTGTGGAAATATTTAAAAATCAAAGAGAATATTTAAAAAACAGAGGAGAAAGAAAACGTGATTGTGAAATCAGTGTGCTGGGGAAGAGAGCATTATTGTCGCCATTCCAGAAACTTGCGCGGCTGGCAACCAGCCCTGTGGGGTGTCCAAATTGGCTCTGCAAAATAGAGATAACCAGGCGCTTCTTCGACACAAACCTTCGGGGATTTAGCCACAGACAAAGATGTCTGAGATGAGGGGCTGAAAAAAGACAAACACACTCCCCAAGATACCATCCTACCCTGTGACAGATTCCGAAAGGTCTAGAGCTTGGCTCTCTAGAATGACAGCCAAAGGACATGTGGGGCTGCCAAGGACTTAAAATGTGACAGAGTCTCAATTGAGATGAGCTCTGGATTTTATTTTATTTATTATTATTATTATTATGGGGCTTGAACTCACGACCCTGAGATCAAGACCTGAGCTGAGATCAAGAGTCAGATGCTAACCGGCTGAGCCACCCAGGTGCCCCTGCGCTGAATTTTAAAAGATTGAGTAAGAAAAATAAGAACATAAAGTAGCTGATTGACATCTGTCACGTTGACTATATTTTGAAATGATATTTTAGAGATGGTGACTTAAAATAGATTGTTGGGATTAAGTTCACCTGCTTCTACTGTTTTTACTGTGGCTCTTAGAAATTTTAAAAGTACATCTATGGATTGCATTTGTGGCTCACATTATGTTTCTATGGGAAATGGGATCAGTCTAGAGTAGAGGCTGATATGCCATAGGAACAGACCAGCTAACCACCAAACAAGTTCACGCCCTTACGTGTAGCACTTTGAGAGCCATCTGCCATAGAAGAGAACTCTTATCTCGAGCTATGACAGCTGAGTGATCGAGGGTTCTTGTTACTGTAGTCCCTTTTCCCACCCCCCACACCATGTCCTCCATCCTATTTCCTTCATTTTGATGCAGAAGCATGTTATGTTCCCACTTGATAGGAATCCTGGCTTGAGCTTATGCTCTCAGCAACTGTCGGAGACGACTTCAGAAAGACAGGAGCGGGCCAGTGGTTAAAACCAACACCCACCCCTTCTCCCTGGGCATGGGGGCTTTGGTAATTTCCAACTGGACTGAAACTGTGCAGGAGCCGAAGGAGTGGCTACAATAAAATGGAGAGAATATAGATCCCGATATGCAGGCCTTCCTTGGATAGAAGGAGAGAGGAGAGGGGGTAGATTCCTCCTTAGGTGCAATGTCATCACTGGGACAGAGAAGAAAGTGAAAGAGAGCTTTTTAGAGAAAAGCTAGATAAAATGTTAGAGCCTTTAAATTTTATGTTAGTTTTAAAATAATTTACATAAGTAATTTTATAAAAACATTACTCTCCAAATTAGATTAAATCTGGTTATGAACATTAATAAACATATTTTTTCAATTGTAATCTGGATGTGTGTGTGTGTGTGTTAAATTTTAACTTAATATCATTGGATAGTCACACCGATCAGAGTTGACATATGGTCAGTTTTACACCTAGCAATCACTCCCCAGTACAAATATGCTTTAGCTTACTTAGCCATTCCTGGCAGAAGAGGGGAGGAGGGAGCTGGAGGAAGAGCTGTAGGCTCAAACACAAAAAAACAATCCAGACATACTGTCTGGGAGGGGAGTGTCAGCAAAGAGAAACTGAGTTAACGTGAGTGTGAGTGGATAAGGATCTTGAACCAGGAGTGGCTAGTTGGGGACTTTCTAGAGGAATAACCATGAGAGACTGCAAGACAGCAGCAAGCATGAACTGCTGTGAGAATAATCCTTATAAGTATCCAAGGAGAACCTGGGTCCCAGACATGAACCCTTGCCCAAACGTCCCAGTCTCCCAGCTGCAAGGGACTGCCACAAAAAACTCACTCAAGATTGACACAGAGTCAAGAGCTAGAAAAATGGTCAGCGATGGAAAAGAGAATGGAGGCGTTTCATTCCTTAAAGGAAAGCCTCTTAACTTTTGTCCCACACCCTCCACTCTGCCTTGAGGGCTGTGGTCAAGCTCATGTCCATCAGTAGCCAGGACTTAACACCACAGTGCTTCCTGGCCAGTAGAAGAGGAGAGGGGTGTATCGTGATCAGCAACCTGAACTGTCCGTTCCACCCTGATACGCCTTTCTAATAAACCTGAGACCTGGGCCTACATGTCCCACTAAAAATGACCACGGAAATCCAGCCAAGTCCTTAAGTTACCACGTAACACCTAGCTGAGTAGTACTTAACAGAAGATTGCATAGCTTCCATATACTTCAACTGCACAGAGATTGTGTTGTTGAACTTTAAGACTTCCTCGTGCTGTTATAAAAAATGCTGCGGGTGCCTGGGTGGCTCAGTGGGTTAAATCCTCTGCCTTCGGCTCAGGTCATGATCTCAGGGTCCTGGGATCAAGTCCCGCATCGGGCTCTCTGCTCAGTGGGGAGCCTGCTTCCTTCTCTCTCTGCCTACTTGTGATCTCTCTCTCTCTCTCTCTCTGTCAAATAAATAAATAAAATCTTTAAAAAAAAATGTTGCACCTGGGTAAACTGATGACTATGTATTGCCAGGATACTGGACAACGAGCTATCAGGAGCGAGGCAGGAATTGGTAGGACCACAGGTTTCACAGCCAAACATGGTCTGTAGCTAGATGAGTGTCTGAGGACCTGACAAGTTATACTAATGTCAACTAAAGATGGAAATATTTGCAGTTATGACACTGTTCACAAAATCCCCCTGTTCCTTATGCATTGCACTCTTTTGGAAGATTATATGAGATAAGGTTATCTCTCACTCCCTTCATACTTTCTAATAGTTAAGGCTCGGTGTAGCTACAGATCTGTTTTCCTTTAACCAAAATCAACACTGTAATGTGTGCCAATGCATTAGCCCTTGACTTTACCAAGCAACCTTGCTCCCTTCTGTTTGCACTGCGACAACATTCTGGCTGTGTACATTTTTCTTCTTGCTTTGGATTCGGCATAATAAAAACTAAAACAGAGTCAAAGCATATCAGAGGGCACAGTGGGATAATTCCCCCCAATTTCAAATTGAGAAAGTAAAACTATTTTATTAGATTGTGGCTGTTGATAAAGATTATGCTTGAAACAACTATTGAAAGTAGATTGAGAAAATATTCTCCCCAAGCATTTTTTTTTCTATTCAGAGTTTAACATTTAGGAGTGAAGAATGGTTATACTAGTTGCAAATATTGCAACACCGTCATCTAAAGCAACAGGGACAACAATACCAAAGGTGTTGATTTGGGGAGTAAGGATTAAATGAACTAACAGCGGTCAAGAATAGCCTGTCTTGCATAGACCACTGGGTGTTATAGGGAAACAATGAATCAGGGAACACTACATCAAAAACCAATGATGTACTGTACGGTGACTAACATAACCTAATTAAAAAAACAAAACAAAACAAAACAAAACAGCCTGTCTAGCACTTTTGCCTGCCTTAGCACTCATTTCCTTGTAGTGACAACTTTCCTTTTTTTTTTTTTTTTGGTGAACAATGGCCCTCCCCTACCTGGTGAGTCTGTCAGTCAAAGGGTTCTGCCCATCTTGGATCAAGACGCGGGCATGTGACCCAGGTTCAGCCAATCAGAATCTCTCCAGAGCTGAGCATGGATCCAATTTCCTGGCTGTAGGTGGTTGGAAGGCATGGCCCTTTAGTCACAAGTTCCTGGCACCTGGATCCCCAAGAGGTGCTCTAGTTCTTCAGGCATCTGGTTTTTCAATGTTTCCTTTCACTGTCGGCTAGTTCTGCCATATGTTGAAAGCCAATGATGACTGGGGCTGCTTATATTCAAAGAACTCTAGCTGGTAATAAGTACTCAGCCCTGTGCCTGGCAAATGGCAAGGTCACAATATGTGGTCATTACTGTCACCCATTCATTGAACACATTTTTTATGGAATAGTTAATATACAAATGCCAAGACATTGGGGATACAGAGAGAGAAAACAAATTCTCTGCCCTCAAAGCACTTACATTCTAGTTAAGGGTAAAGAAAGATGAAGATACTGACTGGGTACCATTTGTAATAGAAAAATCTTCATTTGGTGGAGGCAAGAAGTGACCAAAAGCAAAAAGGAAGAGAATGTGGGTAGGAGAGTCTTGATGGACAGGAAGGGAGGGTAGGCCAGCAAGGGTAGGTTGCCATTGGCAAAGACTCTCTCTGTAATCTGACTTTATAGACAGGTTCCCTTGAACCTTCTTTTTGATTAGACCCTGACCTTGGTCCCCCATCCTATCTTTGGCTTGCTTAGCCAGCCCAGTCTTGTGAAGAATCCTGCTAAGTCACTTTAGTGAGAACCTCCACCCACCTCAATGCCCAATCACTCTTGATATTTGACAAGTTTCTCATCCTCCATCTTTGACGTATAAGTCCTCTTTGGCCTACCTTTCAAAAGAATTCTCTTAAATTGGTTTAGCAGGAATCCCCCTACCCTTGATGCCTCCTATTAATACATTTCCATCTCCTGACCCCCTCGCCCCGTTCCATGGCTACAAATCCCCACTTGTCCTTGTTGTATTCAGAGATGAGCTCCAGCTCCCTCCCCTACTGCAGTAGTCTTAGGGCAAGTCTTCCTTACTGTTTTAACAACTGTCAGAATCCTTCCTTTTCTGCAGTATCCCTCAGTCTTGGGCAAGTTGCAATCTTGCCTTCAGCCTCAATCTTCAGGGCCATTTTTCTTCTTTTCTTCCTTCCTCCCATCTCTCTCTCTCTCTCTCTCTCTCTCTCTCATTCTTTCTTTGGTCAGGCTATTCCAGGCTTAGGCTGAACTCTATCAGTGATCTTCATTACTGGAAAGATGGGGTTAATTGCTGTCTCGATCTGGCACCTAGCTTCCTGTGCGACAGATTCCAAGTTCTCCCTTGAATGGCTGTCCGAGTGAACGTCTCAGCTACTGTCTTCCACTGCAGAAGGGGAGAATCACAACTCTCCCCCAAGCAGCTGGGAGGACTAAAAAGATAATATACATAAAACCGCTTTGGGAATTACAAAATGTTATATAAATATATGCTTAAAACAAAAGAAAAAGAAAGAGGGCTTGATGAAGTGTTGAAATTGTTGAAGTGCTCAGACTAAATCTTTAAAAGAGGAAATTATACTCCTGGACAGAGCGGCAGTAGCCTGATTATCCCGGGTCAGCTGCTGCAGCTGTGAGCAACTGACCCACGTGATCGTCTGGTTTCTGTCCCCCTCCATGTAAGGCAAGGTTAGCTGGAAAGCAGCTAGAGCAGTGGAGGTAGACAGTTTATGTGAGCAGAGAAATGTGTTCATCGCATCCGTGAAGGTTGCACAAAAATCTCAAGGTGTCCTGTCATTGTTTGGGGAAAGGGAATCGTCTATGTGATGAGCTAACCTTTTTATGGTTACAACATCTGCCAGGTGCTATGGGCTGAGGCAATAAAAGCGGGGGAATTTTTTTCCTAATCTTATGGAGCTTCTAATTAGAATCCAGTCGTCTTTAGTGGTAAGAGCCAGATTGCCTGGAGTTGAATCTTGAATCTACCATTTACCAGCTCTTGTCTTCTGCAAGTTACTTAACCTCATCTTTAGGATGGGAAGAATTATGATCCCTAACAGTCAGAGAGAGGAGTAAACGAGTCCATGAGGAGAGTGACTGGAACAGTGGCTGGCACGTGGTAGGGACTCTATAAAGTTTAACTGTTATTTCCAGCGATCAGATTGTGTACAATAGCTGGCACCTGGGGCCCGTAAGAAGCAGGCACTGTTCAGAAAGCTTTGCCAACTGCTTTTATTGAATCCTCACAGCAGCTCTGCGCAGGGGTTACCATGCCAGCCCCGATCCAGGAGGGCTCGCTGGTGGGCCTGGCCTGCAGCTCGCATCTGGGAACTTGGCTTCTGGAAAGTTCCCGAAGTTACTGACTGATAAGGCAACTTTACCCACCTGGTGCACTGCATGCTGCTATACCAGCCTGCCTAGATTGTACAAACTGTGATTTGCGGGGAACACGTGCTTTGCTTCTGAGAGTTTACAATGCCGGTAGCGCCCGGCCGAGCAGGTAGAGTGCACCTCCATGAGCAGCCCCCAACCAAAACCTTGTACTTGAGTCTTGAGTGGGCTCCGCCCTGACAGAGGCATTGCACATGTGTTATGGCATGTCCCTGCTGGACGAAGGAGCCAGATCTCCATGGCTCCAGGAGGGAGAACAGAGGAAATCTGTGCCTGGGATTCTCCAGAAAACACCTGAGGTATCTTCCCGCCCCCCCACCCCTACCCCAGGATCCTTCTCTGTGTCCTTTCACCATAATATATATATATATATATATTTTTTTTTTTTTTTTTTTTTTTTTAAAGATTTTATTAATTTATTTGAGAGAGAGAGCCCAGAGGGAGAGAGAGAAGCAGGCTCCTGCTGAGCAGGAACCCGATGCGGGACAAGATCTCAGGACCCCGGGATCATGACCTGAGCTGAAGGCAGACGCTTCACTGACTGAGCCACCCAGGTGCCCCCCTTTCACCAAAATAAATCTTAGCCATGAGGCCAGCTCTATGTTGAGTCCTGGTACATGTGGGAGGTCATATGATCTCCCCCACAGAGCGAGTAAATAAGTCTCAAAAGTGAATAATGTGACTCTAATTTCATAAATCTAAAAACCTCAGGAAAAGAAGAATTGAGATGTCGACAGAGTCACTCAGTAGGTGGAAGAGCTGGGACCTGATTTCTGTCTGTCTCCCTCCCAAGACAGGGTTCACTCTACTGTCTCAGGCGGCCACACTCAGGTACATACATCCTCGGCCAAGGAAAATGTCTAAGGCACAACACCTAGTAGCTACTGGTTAGCTATGAGCCCTTGGGAAAAGATCTTAAAGGCTTTGCACTTCTGAATTCTTCACTGTAAAACTGTAATAATAATAATACCAATGTCACAGAATTTCTGTGAAAATGTAATAAGATTATATATATATATCTCGTATATGGGAAGCATACACACATTAAATATACAGTATGTTAAAATCTGTAAAGTATTTAGCCCAGTACCTAGTATATACAGTAAGCCTTAATAAATGAAAAAGCTGGATAAATATGTACATATGTGGTCAACATACATACATTTGTATCAATATAGACATATACGCAAGGATGTGTGTATAAACACACAGACACACACGTGCACACATACATAGGCTTGTAAGTTAATGATTCATCTCCAAGTTCTGTCTTGATTACAGAACATCATTCACCATTCATAAATGAAGCTAGTTAGAATTTCATGGTTGGGCCTGATTTTTATGTCTATTGGTTTCAACCTAGGGGACCGCATTTATCCAGAAACCTGTTCAAAGCCTAACGTCTGTCTTTCTTTAATGTTTAACCTGTGAAGTTAATTATTAGCTAGAGAATGCAGGGCTTTGCTTAAGACACTAACTGGTATTTATCATTAGCTCTAACATACACCTACAAGGTGGCCATATTTTCATAACTCAAACGTAGAACCTGTAATCCAGCGATGAATTGCTGGACCAGGAAACTGGGACTGCCTTGGAAACTGACGTCTACAGATAGAGAATATTCAATCCTCCTGAAACTATGAAAAGCAAACTTCTGGGGTTAATATTTGCTCTCAGTAATGCCTTCTTTTATCTTTTACATTGCAACTTCATTGCGTGTTATGTCGATAGCATTACAAAATTACAATGTAGTTGAAGTGTAATTACTGGCTCTTGGGAAATCATTTGGAAACAATTCCTGGCACCCTCTCTCTTCTCTCTGAAGATGTTATAGTATCAGTCACTAAACTGTAGTATAAGAGGATAGTTTTCCCTGGCACTTGCTGATTTCCGTCTATAGCAAAGACGACAGAACTAACTCTGACCCAAATGCACCATTTTTCATTGTGGACAGCCCCACATTCCAACCAACTCCGAGTTCACACTTATTAGCAAATATCCATTTGGACGTTACTACCCGAGCAGCCTCAGATGAAATCTTTAGCCTAGTGGTGCCTTGGTTTCCTTTTCTGTAAAAATGATGATAGTAAGAACACCTGCCCTATCATCAACGATACGATATCGGACACTTAGAAGTTAGTTAAGAAGATTGACCTCACGGTAGGTGTTCTTACCACAATAAAATAAATTTAACCAGAATAACAAAAAACGTATCTGCCTCAAAGAGTTTAAGAGGTTTAAGTAAGTCAATATTTGTGAAATCATGGGAACGGTGCCTGCCACAGAGTGTAAAAGAAATAAATGAAATGTACAGTACTTTTTTTTTCCTCTAATTGCTTCTATATCCATATTTGAATCCCAACAAGACTCTAAGATGTCTGAGGCTGGAGACCACACCGGCACCCTACTTTCTACCCAACTTCTCACCCCCAGTGAGCTTGGTACAGTAGCAGACACATGAGGCCATCAATAAACGATCGTGAGTTCAATCATGGCAGGGTCACATAGGAGAAACCCCCTGGAATATACTGAGTGGTTTGAGGGCCTCTCTGACCAAAGCCTCTGGGTCAATGGGTTTCAAAATACTTGACCCCAACACACAGAAAAGATACGTATGTGGCAAATCAATACACACATGAATATGTCCAATGTTTATATCATTATCTCACTGAAATCAGAGTTTTACAAAGCAACACTTAATGGTATTACGTAAACTATGCTCTGATGTTTTCTATCCTAGTTAAATCCAGTCCAGTGCATCTCGAACTTCGATGTGCATTCAAACCACTTGGCGGTCATGCTAAAATGCAGATTAGACTCAGCAGGACTTGGTAGGATCAGAGATTCTGTGTTTCTTTCATGCTTCCATGGCGACACTTTGCAGTCCCTGGACCATACTTTGGGTGGTAGTCATGCTGTGAATGGCTCTCTAAATTGATTTCACAGCCCACTAAAGGGTTGCAATCTGCAGCTGTGAAACACTGCTCCAAATAATTTTGAAAGTGTCTTTGCCTCTATAATTCCATTATTATCTTTCTAACCTTGGGATAGAAATCCTAGGCCTGTGTTGAAATAGGGGTAGGGGAGTTCACAGCCAGAATGACTCTCAAGTAGGGATGCCTGGGTGGCTCACTTGGTTAAACATACGCCTTCGGCTCAGGTCATGATCCCAGCGTCCTGGGATTGAGTCCCACACTGGGCTCCTTACTCAGCAAGGAGACTGCTTCTCCCTCTGCCTGGCACTTCTCCTGCTTGTGTGTGCTCTCTCTTTCTGACAAATAAATAAAATAATGATAATAATAAACGAATGACTCAAGTATTACCTTTCCTATTGACTTTTAGGCTGATATGCTTACCTGGTTCCCAGCCCTGTCCTCACCGTTCAGAGCCTACAGCTTGCAGCTATGTTAATCATTTGACTGAGCACTTATTAAGATCAGAGCATTGAACTGAGTGCTTTACATCTACCACATTTATTCTCACAACCACCTGTGCAGATATACCCATTTTATAGATGAGAGAAGGCAAGTAGCTATAACTGGTGGAGTTGGGATTCCAGAGCCTATGTTCTTTCGATAGGCAGCCTCTGGGATGGCTCCGGTGACCCTTGCCTCCTGGTATTCACACCCTGGTATAGTCCTCTCTCACACCGAATAGGGCCGACTGGGTCACCAGTGGAGTACTGAGGAAATGATAGTGTGTGATTTCCGGGGCTCACTTAGAAGATATGGTAGTTTCTGTCTTGCATTCTCTTAGATTCTCCCTCCTCAAGAATGGCCAGGCCGCCATGTCCTAAGAATTCTCTAGCAGCCTTATAAAGATGTCCAGACAGCACTGGACTGAAGTTTCTGCCAACATCCAGCACCAACTTGTGAGGCACACAAGGGGCCAACTGTGGAGGCCAATCCTGTAGCCGGTCAGGCCTTCCGCCGACGGTAGCCCTCAGCTGACATCTTTGCAATCCTACGAGAGACCCCACCCTAGAACCACCCAGCTAAGCCTCTCCTAACTTGTTGACCCACAGAAACTGTGGGAGGTAATAAACATTTATTACTGCTTTATATCTTTAATGTCTGGGGTAATTTCTGATGTAGCAATAGATAACTGATATCATTCCTAACCAATAGGTTATGCCATCATCATTATGAGTCAGCCGTAAAAGGAAAGTCAAACTCTTATGAGGCCTTTTGGATGAGTTCTTCACCGTGGCGGTTGGCACTGTGGTTCAGCAAATGGTACCCTCCCCTTGCAACCAAATGTGAGAAGCATCTACTTCCCATCTGGACTGGACCCGGTGACTTGCTGTAGCCAATCGGATATGGGTGTTGAGGAGGTTAAATCGCATCTGAACGGAAGTTTTTGGAGACGCTCTAGGGATCCGCCTGCCCTCTTTAGCTTCTGGCCTCATCTATAAGAACAATACATCCCAGAGAGTAGATGTTCCTTTAGCCTGGGTCCCAGCATGAGAACGCACGGCCAGCCCCGCTGAGCCTGAGCCCTGTTTGGAGACAGGCTAAGCTGAGCCCAGGCCCATGCAGAGGCACAACTGACCCACAAGTTAGAAATACACGCATGTCATTGTAAGCCACACGATTTTCGGATCGTTCGTTACCTCGGCCGAAGCGGACCCACACGCTCACCATGCTGTATGATGCCGTGCTCCATGAGCCGGTGGCAGAGCTGCTCGGCCTCCTTCCGTGTGGTGGCCTCGCCTTCCTGGACCAGCCAGTCCAGGAACTCGGATGCCATGAAGGTGCGCTCATACTTGACTCCTTCCTCTTCCCTGGGTTGCAGCAGTGTGTTTTCCGGCCTCATCAGCCTGGGAGGAAGAAAGGGAAGAAAAATAAACCTACATGGAGGGAAAACAGCTCCTTTGAAATCCTACATCCTAGGTTTCTGCAAAGTCTCCCAGCCAAGTTGTTAGACAGATGTGGCCATCACGCGCTGTTACGAATGTAATTTCTAACAGAAGGACCTGCTTCAGGAGTGAACGAGATGCATTTTCTCCTGGTAATTGAGAGAAAAAAAAAAAAAAAAAAACTGGTGGGGTGCCTGGCTGGCTGAGTCGATAGGGCATGCAACTCTTGATCTTGGGGTTGTAAGTTCAAGCCTCAGGTTGGGTGTAGGGATTACTTAAAAAAAGAAAAGAAAAAAAAGGGGAAAAAAGAAAAAAAAAGAAAACAGAAAAAGAAAAAAAGAAAAAGAAAAAAAGAAAAGAAAAGAAGAGAAGAGAAAAGAAGAGACAAGAATAGGAAAAAAGAAAAAAAGAAAAAAAAAAATCTGGAAATGTAATCCAAAACCCACATTAGCAGAGTGCATTCAGTTTAGTCACCTTGAAAAGGGCAATTTATTGACCCAGCCACATCCCACCTTTCTAAAAAAGTTAGTATTTCTTTCCTCAAGGAGTTATTCAGTTTCCCAAATCACTGGGCTTACAAGATGACTGCTATGGATTGCATGCTTGTGTCCCCTCAAAATTCAGGTACTGAAATGTTAATGCCCAGTGTGATGGTATTGGGAGCTGGGACCTTTGGGAGGGGATTATTCCATGAGGGTGAAGCCCCCCACGATGGGATTAGTGCCCTTGCAAGAAGAGACGGAGATCTTGCTTCCCCTTTCTTTCTTGACAAGGATATGAGGAGAACTGCCTGCAAACCAAGGAGAGGGCTCTCACTAGATGCCAGGTCTGTGTGGCGCCTTGATCTTGGACTTCGCTGCCTCCCAGCTGTGAGAAATAAGAGTTTATTGTTGAAGCCACCCAGTCTGTGGCATTTGTTACAGAAGCCTGCACTGACGTAAGCCCCTCCTTCACAACACCCCCGTCTCCACAGAACTTGTCTCTCACGCCTCCTTCTCCAGCGTTCTCCAACTGCCCTCACCACACCTCCCAAAAAACTATCGCTGGGGCTGGACTATTCTCCCTTGCATCCATATATGATGGGCATTTTGTAGATCCCCATTTTGGTTGATGTTAATAGCATTAGATGCCACTGAACATTTCCCTCACCCGGAGAGGCATTACCCGGTCCTGGTTTCCCTCTTGTCCCTCTGTCCCTACCTCTTTCTCAGTTACCTTTGTGTTGGCTCCTGCTTATCTCCCTGGACTTTAAAGGCTGGAATCTCTTGAGATTCAGTTCCCCAAATACCTCTTTTCTTATTGCGTAGTCTCTCAGGGAAGTTCTTGCATCCTCCTGGCTTTAATTGCTGTCCATGCCCTAAAGATCCCCAAATTTATGTCGCTGGATCAGGCCTACATTCCCAACTCCGGACCTTTGGATCCATACAGACATCTCAAAGACCTCAACATCAACAAACCCAGACCTGAACTCAGGTTTTCCTCCAAACCTGGTCCTGTGCCAGTGAGTGTTTCCATCATCTCACCAGAAAACAAGGCAGCATCCTCAATGCCTCCATTTTTCTTATCTCCCCCCCTCCCCATCCAGGCAGTCATATGAACTGTGAATTTTATGTCCCAAATCACACTCATATATGTCTAGGCCTTCCCATCTCCAATGCTGCCACTACCTTAGTCCATAATACCAACACCTTTAACCCAATTACAATGGTTTCTTTGTTAGACTTTACTGTGTACGCACTCCTGTTCTCAACCCAACCTCAAGCATCTAAGTTCAGACACAGCAATTAAATTTATCTTTTTCAAACTCAAACCTGATAATGTTTGAATGTTCCTACTCCTGCTGAAAATGCACTTCAGCAGTTCCTGACTGCTTTTAGGCTAAAGATCGAAATCCTTTATATGGCCTCTAATGCAAGCATGATCTTTCCCTTTACCCCTTTAGGACCATTTTCACCTCTGACCTCATTGTGCTTCAGAGATGATCTTAAACCTCTTCAAACATATCATATATCATCTGCCACAGGGCCTTTGAATACTTTATTTCTACAGCTGGAATGGTCTCCCCCACCTTTCCACTCTTCTACTCCTTAAGCCTACTTGACTCCTTATCCTTTGGTATCTCAACTATCCTCGGGTCTCCATTAGGCCATCTTATTGCTCCCTGTACAGTCTGTGATTATCAGATTAAAGACTACCGCCTCTACTCAATCATAGCTCGCCCAGGTTAGGGCCTATGTTTGCCCACAAAACTTTGTTCAATGGAAAATCGAACCCCATAAAATGCCAAAATCATTGTGTCATCTTCCTCTTTTAGAACAATTCCTGATAAGTTCCTGTCTTCTGCATGGAAGTTTCTTTCTTTTAAAACCCTCATTTTCTTTTCAAACTAAGAATAATATGCAACACAAGTTGTACCATTTCATTCCAGAGCAGGAAAAAACCTCAGAGATCACTGTAATCCAACTCCCTCTTCATCCACATGAGAAAAATGTCACTTTCTAACACATTATATGTCAATTATATCTGAATTTCCAAAATATAATTCTCATCCACATGAGAAAAAATTGAATGATAGCACTCAATGTTGCGGGTAGGAAACTTGCTCAGGGTCATCCTAAGAAGCACCTTATACATATTTATAAATCATTTCATTTGAGGTAATTGAACCTCCACACCTGAAGATCCATTCACAGTATGTGCATTTTCAGTGCTTTCAGACTTAGAGCCCAATTCTGCTGTGGAAAGGACACTAGGCTAGGATTTTGAAGACTTAAGTTTTTTTTTTTTTTTTTTAAATTAACATATAATGTATTATTATTTCAGGGGTACAGGTCTGTGATTCATCAGTCTTACACAATTCACACCACTTACCATAGCACATACCCTCCCCAATGTCCATCATCCAGACACCCTATCCCTCCCACCCCCTTCCCCTCCAGCAGCCCTCAGTTTGTTTCCTGAGATTAAGAGTCTCTTATGGTTTGTCTCCCTCTCTGGTTTCATCTTGTTTCATTTTTCCCTCCCTTCCCCTATGATCCTGTCTTGTTTCTCGAATTGCTCATATCAATAAGATCATATACCTGTCTTTCTCTGATTGACTTATTTCACTTAGCATGATACCCTCTAGTTCCATTAAAAAAAAAAAAGAAAAAAAAAAGGAATAGATCCCTTGGCCATAAGATATAAAACAAGCCACTTTTCTTTGTTTCAGCCTCCTTTTTCTCAGGGGTATAATGCTATTTTCACCCATGATTGTGAAAATCATCTATGAGTGTGAATGAAACAGCTCTACAGTTCAAAAGACGAGGTATATACAAACTGTTACACTACTTAATAAATCATGGTGTCTGTCCCAGGGCAGGATGGATTTGTGCCCAATAGCTATGAAACGATGAGGGAAACTCCTTGGCAGTCCCTCCAGTCTTCCCAGCAGAATCTTCAAAGTCCTATTATATGAAAATCATGGCTGGGCACAGGGTTGGGAATCTAGAATTCCTTCCCTGTTGATAGTTTCCACTTAAGACACGGATGGCTTTTATCTCTCTTTGTAACATTCTGTCTCTTCTAGCTCAGCGATTTCCCTTTTGGGCGTAGGGAGGACAAGTGGATAGGGTTTACTTATGTCACTTCTTGTGACCAGAAACATGACCTGCCAGACCTCTAGAGCTCCTGCTAAGTCGCTGGTGGCCTCTGAACAAGTGGCTGGTTAGCTTGCTATTGCCAACGTGAGCTTTAGGAGAGAGACCAGTTGGCAGGCCTGCCTGCTCTGATGCAGCTTGCCATTTAACACATGCCCCCACCAGCCTCAGTTCTTCCTTAGTTCATTTCTTCTTAAAATCAAATAATGTCCCTCTATAGGTTCCTCTCTAAGATAAACACTTCCACGGGATTTGATTTTGGTACTAATATGTGGTCATAGAGTTAAGGCAAGACTTACTACTTGTTCCAATTATGTTTTGCTATGTAGCAAGCTATCCTCAAAGCTGGTGGCTTTTACACAACCATCATTTCATTATATCTAAGCATTCTGTGGGTTGCCTGGGGCTCAGCTGGGCAGTTTGCCTATCACTCTTGCTAGGGGTCACTCATGAATTTGCAGGCAGGCGGTGGCTAGGGCTAGATGTCTGGTGCCAGCCGCCATGCTCCTGAGTCAAAATAGCTTCTCCGTCCAGTGAGGCAGGCAGGACGTTGAGATGCAGAGCTCCAGAGGGAGGGGGGCGGATGCTACCAGAACTAGTTTATGGTTTTTATTGAAACCTAATCTACTTACCTTACAATTAACCCGCTTAACATGTACATTTCACCAGCATTTATACACAGAGTACACAACCATCACTACAAGCCATGTTAGAACATTTCCATCACTCCAAAAGGAAACCCCATTACAATCACTCCCCACTTCCCCACTGCCCCATCCCTAGGCAAACACTAATCTGCATTGTGCATCTACAAATTTTCCTGCTCTAGACAGTTCATAGAAATAGAATCATATGATACGTGGCCCTTTGTGACCGGTTTCTTTCATTTAGCACGTTTTTGAAGTTCATCCATCCTGGAGCGTATATTAGTATTCTATTCCTTCCACAATTAGTATGGCCCAGTGATATTCCATTGTATGGGTATACTACATTTTTGTTCATCCACTCATCAGTTAATGGGCATTTGGGTTGTTTCCACTTTGGGTTCTTAGGAATAATGCTGCTGTGAATATTCATATACAATTTTTGTGTAGACATATGTCTTCGTATACATCTAAGAGTAGAATTGTTGGGTTACGTTGGTAACTCTGTTTAACCTTCTGGGAAACTGCTGGATTGTTTTCATAGTGGTTGCACCATTTTCATTCCCACCAGTAAAGTGTGAGGGTTCCAATTTCTCCACATCCTCGCTAGCCGTTGCTACCATCCATTTGTTTTTCTTAGCACTATCCTAGCAGGTGTGAAGTGGTATCTCACTGCGGTGTTAATTTCCATTTTCCCCAATGATTAATAATATTAAGCCTATTTTCATGTGCTTATTGTCCATTTGCACATATTCTTTGGAAAAATGTCTAGGCAGATCCTTAGTTCATTTTTACAATTAGGTTACTTGCCTTTTTATTTTTCAATTTCAAATGTCCTTTATATATGCAGGATGCAAGTCCATTATCAGATATGTGATTTGCCAGTATTTTCTCCCACTGTGTGGGTTGTCTTTTCATTTTCTTCACGATATTGCTTATAACCCCAAAATTTTAAATTTTGAAGTGGTCCAAATTCTCCATTTTTCTCTTTTTGTCCCTTGTGTGTTTGGTGTCACAGCTAAGAAACCACTGCCTGGTCCAAGCCCAGGAAAATGTATTTGCTCCTATGCCTTCTTCTAAGAGTTTTACAATTTTAGTCCTTACATCTAGCTCCATGATCCGTTTTGAGCTAATTTTTCTATAAGGCATGGGGCTGGGGCCCACGTTCATTCTTTTGCATGCAGCTATCCCATTGTTCTGTCACCATTTGTTGAAAGATTATTCATCCCCCACTGAATTATCTTGGCACTCATCAAAAACCAATCAACCCAGCCAAGCTTTCTTAATTGCTAGGTTCTGAAGTCACAGAATGTCAATTGCCCTGAATTGCATCTATTTAAGCCATCAGACTCAGGCCAGACTCAACGGGAGGGGATACATGCACCACCTTTTCATGGAAAGAGCAACATGCACATATAGGAAGAGGTGAGAATATTTGGAACTGGAAGCGCAGGTACCACACTGATTTATTTTCATTAACCAACTGAGAGGCAATTTCAATAGTTACAGCTCATTTACAGTTGTGTGTTTTCTCTTCCTCATTTATTTAATATTTTTTACTTTACAAGTATCGGGTAGTTTTAAAAGCATGAGATTCAAGACAAATCCAGCTTTACATCCTAACTCCGCATACGTGTTAACCACATGAGCCTGCTCCCCTAAGTGTACACTGGGAAGTATAAGGGTGACTTTTGGGGGAAATCTGCAGTGAGTGAGATAATGCATGAAATGCTTCAATCACAGTGCCAGCTGCCCCTGAAACACTGAATACATTTTAGCCACGATGACGATGATGATGATGAAGATGACGATGTTGATGATGACGATAAAAGTTTTCTAGATGGAGCTATTATTTGATCAAATCAAAACCTTCTATGGCAAAATGAATTGAGATTCTGTGTGCGTTTCTCCAGACCAGAATAACAACTCTATTTTAATTAGTAATCGGAAGTGTATACGAGGCTCAGAAACTCTTACATTTTATAAAACAAATTCATTTTTCATCAAAATTGTCCTGCTCTGGCCTATAATCCTGACATAAGGCCACATGCCAAATACGGTGCTAGGCATTAGCAATCCTCGCCCCATGTAAGCATGTACAAAACAAGTTTCGACTGTGCATGTGAGTTGATTTCAACTTTCCTGGATATATATCTGAGTCAGATTTCCCAGACTCACTTTAACCAGGGGAAGGCAGCATTACAATAGTAGGAACTGCTACACTGAGGGGCCAGTACAGAAATAGAAATAAGCTGATAGTGATCTCCTTGTGCACTGAAAAAAAAATTCAAAGTAGTTGAGAAGGCCCTATATAACATGAGAACATAGGTAAATGGTACTCGAGGGCATAAGCTAGGGAGAGTCACAATGAGTCATGGGCTATGTGGCCACAAAGGTGTTTTAGGATTTAGAAAGATAGCTTTTTAAAAAGTCCTGTGTTAACATAATGATAAATTATTTTGAAAGGCAAAATATGTAACTTTATATACATGAGAACCATTAAAAATTAAATATTCACTTACCCAAATATTAAGAGTTTCTTACTCCTGGGGGTAGTTTGTGAATGACTTTTCTTCTCTTCTTAATGGAATACTCTATTACTCAAATTATTCCCCAGAGAGAAGGTACTGTTTTTGTAACTGGGGAAAAATGTTATCAATAAAGAAGTTACATTAAGTTTTGTTTTGTTGGTTTTTTGTTGTTTTTGTTTTTGTTTTGAGAGAGAGAGCATGGACACACAAGAGAAGGGGGCGAGGGAGGGGCAGAGGGAGAGACAGAATCTTCAGCAGGCTCCAAGCTCAGTGCAGAGCCTCATGCAGGGCTCAATCTCATGACCCCGAGATCATGTCCTGAGCCAAGATGAAGAGTCAGATGCTCAATCCAACTGACTGCGCCACCCAGGCTCCTCAACGTTAAGTTTACGCTTAACTGGATGACTTGTTCCAACAAAATGTTTATATTAATACCCAAAACAATAAAGTAGCTCCCAACATATAAATTATTTACATGTATGCTCCCAACCTATAGTTTGAATGTATAACATTGACTTCTGTGATTAGAAAGAAGGTATTAATTAGGTAGAAATGCTTACATGAGCATTGGTATTTTTAAGTACGATGCTATTATCTATTGAACAGATGTTATACTGATAAACTGACATAATTTTCATAATAATTAGAGTTGGAACTAGTAAATGGAAAACTACTGAGTTAATACTTATAAGTAAAGATAGTACATACTGGAAAGGGTGAGGGAAAGAAAGGAGAAACAGTATTTATCCTTCGCCAACAAATATCTTTTACCTGCTTTCACTCCTGCTTTCATCTTCATATTATACACTAAGTTGAACATCCTCATTTTCATCTTCATTCCTTACTCATGCTGTTCCCTCACATCTCCTCTCTTTTCTTTCCTGAAGAAATCCAAACCATTCTTTAAAAGGGGGAGGGGGCTCACTGTACAGTGATACAGGTTGTTCACTGTACAGGGAAATCTGGTTTCAGGTAAAAAGGAGGGCTAAAGTCTAGCTCCTCATGAGCAGTCCTGTGTGGAAATGACTGCACTAGCCAGAAGGAAAGGGCAAAAAGTTACCTGGTTCTCATTTGCACTAGGTGCGAAATGATGCAGTGGGCCTCTTTTAAAGGGCTGGATTAAGTACTAACTCCTCTTTGAGGCTATCCCAACTAAAGTACAATTTAGACAGCTCTCTCTCTGTTTTGAACTTAAAATCAGTGCCGTGGTTTATATATCCATTCAATTTTTAATGCATTCCAGCCAAGCTAGAAGCTTCTGAAAAATAGATACCATGCCTTAAATGTTTTTATTTCTTAAAAAACAAACAAACAAACAAACAAAAATTGAGCCTAGGAAAGGTGTATACACGAAGTGCTCAATAAATACTTGTTACTCAACCAAGGAAAAACTAAGAATATCACAAGCAACAGTAATAGGGTGATTTGTCTTTGAAAGGTGAAATCCCTGCCTCCTTGCTTTTTATTTTAAATCTGCTGGAAGAAAAACTAGAACTTTTTAGTGCTGTTTTATGCTCTGAAGAGACTGATATTTTGGAACCTAAGTTGTAATTTTCACATTGCCCGTGGTTTTCAGTGTTGTTGTAGTAAACATTTTCAGAACTTGAGTCAGCTTTAGACAGAAGCCGAGTGCCACTGCAAGGCCACAGCTGCCGTAAAAGGCCACATTCAGCTACGGTTTCATAACTGTAAAATTACACAAGAAGAGGAAAAGCTGAGCATTTTACAATGTCTTCAAAACAATTCCAACCTCTGTTAGCCTTTTCCAACAACTGTCCAGGGAAGCTGGGTTCTCAAGCATATTAGAAAGGCTCCTTTTAAGGGAATGGTTATTATTTGTGTCAAATGCTTCCATAATTATTAGAAAATAGAAGCATTTGAGGCCAAAAACAACGAAAGAAAAGGGGTAAAGAAAGAAGCTTAGGAGAGGCAAGATGAAGCCATGAAGACAAATTGAGGACCATACCCACTAGGGAAAATAAGTATACTTTAAAAAGGTAAGAAAGTGATAAAAAAAAAAAAAAAACAACAACAACAACTGAACACAATGACAAGTAGGTAATACTTTTATGCAGGTTCATGGGCTAGGTGACAGGAGGACCACTTTGTACTGTACTTTTGTGGAAGTGGTGTGAAGGAGGAAGAGAAATAGGCTCTGATCTCTTTTTTTCAACCAAGATCTTATGTTGTATGATCATAAGACTCCACTCTTAAAAACAGATTTAAAATCACTGTGTTGATACATCTGTGGTCAACTGATTTTTAACAAGGGTTCCAAGGCCACCCAATGGGAAATAATTGTTTTTTGTTGTTGTTGTTGTTGTTTTTAATAATTGTTTTTTTTCAACAAATTGTGCTGAGATGATTAGAGAGCCACATGCAAAAAAAAAAAAAAAAAAAATGAGGTTGGACCCTTACTTCACACCCTTTACAAACAAATAACTCAAAATATATTAAAGATCTAAGTGTAAGAGCTTAGATTTTCATAAGAAATTTTCATAAGAAAACATAAGGGTAAATTTTCAAGATTTTGGATTAGGCAAAGGATTCTTAGATAGGACACCAAAAGCACCAGTGACAAAAGAAAAAAATAGATAAATGGGACTACATCAACATTTACAACTCTTATATTTCAAAGGGACCAGTAAGAATGTGAAAAGACAGCTCACAGAATGGGAGAAAATATTTGCAAAGCATATATCTGATAGTGAATTTGCATCCAGAATACATAAAGAACACTTAAAGCTCAATAATAGAGACAAATAACCCAATTTCAAAGTGGACTAATGATCTCAATAGGACAGAGAAGATATACAAATGGCCAATAAGCACATAGAAAGAGGCTAGGCATCATTGGTCATCAGGAACTGCAGATCAAAACCACAATGAGCTATCACTTCACACGCCCTAGTTGGCTAGAATAAAAAAATCAGATAATAACAAGTTGTTTGCAAGGATGTGGGGAAACTGGATGCTTCATATGCCATTAGTGGGAATGTAAAATGGCGCAGCCACTTCAGAAAACAATCTGTCGGTTCCTGAAACCACTACATGATCCAGCCATTCTACTCATCGCTGTATGTCCAGGAGAAATGAAAACATACGTCCACAGAAAAACTTGTGAATACAAATGTTCATAGCTGTACTATTCATTATTGCCAAAAAGTAGAACAACTCAAGCATCCATCCATTGGTGAAACTGAGAATGTTATCTATCCATACAATGGAATAGTGTTTGGCTACAAAAAGGAATGAAGTACTGATATAAGCTACAAATGGATGAACCTTGAAAACATAATGAATGAAAGAATACATCACAAAAGATCATGTATTGTATCATTCCATTCATATGAGATGATCAGAACAGGAAAAAGCTATAGGGACAGAAAGGAAATTACTGGTTGCTTAGGGATAGATGAAAGAATAGGGAAGTGACAGAGTTAACGGAGTTTCTGAGGTGATAAAAATGTTCTACAATTTTAATTGGTAATGATTGCACACATCTATGAACATACTAACAACCATTAACATGTATACTTTATTGGGTCAATTACATAGCATGTGAATTACATCTCAGTAAAGCTGTTAAAAATCATATTCATTCATTACTTCAATAAATATTTATTGAGCATCTTCTATGTCCCAGGAGATGCAGAAATGAAAAGACATGGCCCTTGACCTTAAATTGCTTACAATCCAGTAGGAAAGCAAACATGAAAAACCTATGGGCAAGACAGATAAATGCCATAACAGAGTCAGAAGTATACAGATAACGAAAGGGAAGCAAGGAATCTAGGAGTGATCTGGTTGATCACCTTCTCCGCTCTTGCCTATTAGCACAAATGGCTCCAGAAAGAGGGGCAATGAGAAGCAGTCCTGGGTTTGAAGCTCTGTACTGTGATTTCCAAGCTGTGGTTGGGCTCTATGATCCTGGATTTCCTCTTGTATATAATAAAGATAATAATGCTTACTTCCATGAGGTTGTAAAAATTATAGCTAATCTATAAAAGAGTCTGGCTTATCACCTGGCACAAAGTAGCAGTGAAGAAATGATACACACAGGCACATACACACACCCCAGAGAGTAGACCCTTGTCAACCCTTGTCAATCCTCGTCAGGTTGTTCAACAGTTCAAACTAACCAGAAGAACCAGTTAATTCCAGGCATCTGGGGAGAGGAAGTGGCATTCAGGTGACAGATGAAACACATAAAGCCAAAGAAGTTTATTTACTTAAAAAGATATTTTATATTCTAATGAATGCTAACACTGATGCTAAAGTCAATTTTGTTTAGAATATTAAATTATGGTAGACTACAGAGGACAATTTGAAAAAAAATACTATTTGGGTGATGGTGGTTTCATAACTGTTAAATTCGCGAAAATTTATTGAGCTGCACACTTAGGATATGTGTACTTTATGTATATTAACAGTCTAATAAATTTAAATTTGTAGTTCAATTTTAAACTTTAATTACAAATTTAAATTTGATGAAGTTAAAAATCCAGATTGCCTTTCATTCTGGTCTGAAAGACTCTTTTGTTAGAGGTTCTGAAATTAATAAATGCTTTCTGTCGATTTGATGTTTTTTTCATTTGTTGGAACAATGTCTTTGCTTATACTCCCCAGCTCTGTGTGAAGAGACAGTAATTAAGTAGGGATGTTTTCATTTAGCAAATAAAACAAGATAAACAGCATAGCAACTACCCCTCTTGGATTCATTTTGACATTTAAAGGCAAAGTCACCAACCCCACGGAGCTTCCATACAAAGCCTCTAATGTAAGAATACTCTCTTTCCTTAAAAACTCCCAGCCACGGCTTCCCCTGGTACCACTCCTAAAACATCCACTTCTGCTTTGCTCCAAAATGTCCCTCTTCTCTCAGAAGGTCCTGCCCCTCTTCTACTCTGTGTGTGTTCTTTTGTCCCTTTGCAGCAGAATGTCTGGCGTAGCCTCTTCGTGCCCATCCCCCTTGACCCATTCACTCTAGAACTTCAACATTTAAAAACAAATAAGCTATTTCCTCTAGAAAGGACTCTGAGTTCTTGATCTCTTCCAGATGTAAGCGAGGGTCATTGTATTCAAAGTATATTCAAAGGTCATTGTATTCAAAGGATATTTCATTTCTATAGGTTCACTCAAATTAAAATTTTTAGTTTTTAATGCCAATTGTGGGAAAGTGAAGAGCGTGCACAATGAGCAACTTTGACAAGATCACTCTTTAGGAACTGGAGGTTTAAAGTGTGTTTCTTGGTCCATCTCAAATTCACTTTACCTGTAAATTCATGGTGAAAATCTCTCCCTCTTAGAGGTGTAGGAAGAATTAAGGGAAGTAATGTGTGAAAAATACTTAGGATGGTGCCCAGAGCAGGGAGTGCTCAGTAAACGATGGCTATGTTGACTATTCTTATTCTTTGAATGTCTACACTAAGACCCTACAATGAGTAAATACAAAAAGAGACCTTAGATGATCCTCCTGGTTTTACTCAAATTTGAACATGCCACAGGTTAGGGAAAAGAGAAAGGGGCTAA
Source organism: Potos flavus (assembly GCA_028534135.1). Taxonomy (NCBI): domain Eukaryota; kingdom Metazoa; phylum Chordata; class Mammalia; order Carnivora; family Procyonidae; genus Potos; species Potos flavus. The sequence goes on from CM052900.1 coordinate 13,770,568, forward strand.
CCATTTGGCTTCTTTCCTAAATAAGAATGACCAAGGTCCATGACCTCAATGGGCTTCTGGTCCAGCTGGAGAGAATGAGACCCAATCACATTGGAGAGACGGTGGCTGTAGTTGCTGGGCTAGAACCCAGGGTGAAACAAGAGCAGAAAGGGAGCCAAAATAATCCGCTTCAATCCAACCACACTCCATACTTGTACAACAGTGGCGACTGAGGGAATCCTGTGCCGATTCCAACCATCCCATCATGCACGGTACATACTCAGAGAAAACAGAAAGAGCAAGTGAATTTTCTACAGACAGAGTGTGGGAAATTCTGCCTGCCTGTCCACTCAAGGAGCTACAAGATAACTCCTACCAGTGCCCAGGTGGTCTCACGGTCTTTATCAATTGGGGTCCCAGCAGGAAACGACATGGATGGGCAAATGAGCTACTAAAAGGTAGTTCGTAGTAAAAGAGCTACTGATGCTATGGGCAGGATTAAAGGCAGTGGCCAAGTAAAGCTCCCAGACCAGCAGACTGCATTGATCATTAAGAACTCCAGGCCTGAGGATTCTGGAGGGAGCGAAGTTTCCAAAGCCTAAAAGAGATATGGGGAAGGAGAGGGCTGACTGACAGGAACTGAGGCCTTCAATAGTGGGGAGGGAACAGAGAAATATCACCCTGACCTCACTGTTCTCCCTCCTACTTACTTCCTGCTCATGCCTCCCATGGACTGAGGCAATGGCCATGGAGTGTGGTGATGACCTCAGCCCATGTAGGTCAGCCTCCTGGGGCACACAGAGGGCTGGGAACCGGACAGAATGGATCTGGAGGACGTCCACATCCGATGTCCCACGTCCAGACTGGGAGTCTCATCATGCTGAATATAACTCTAGTGTAGAAAGGCACGTGTATTTTTTTTTATGCAATCTGGGTAACCCAAGGATACTTTTGCCTATATGCATTTTCCTTACAGATTAGAAATGTAACGCCTCTTGCTTTAGACGAGGCTCTGCTGAGCTTTACCTCAGTCCTCACAACAAATCTGTGAATTATACATTTTCTTCCAATTTTACAGATGAAAAAAAAAAAACAGGGTCAGAAAGGTTCAATGTTTCAATAAGAGGCAGGCCAAGAACTCCGACACAATTCCAGAAATCGTAAATGGCTTTTTCATTTTACCAAGTTGAAAAGGAGCAACAGAGAATGATTGGCAAAGTGCATGTTACAGAGGCTGGGTCTACAGCCCGGCAATCACACGGCATCTGGGAAACATGGCGGAAATAAGCAGCACGGTCCACCTCCACCGCCACTGAATCCGGTCTACTGGTGACGCAGCAATGCGTTTACCTTTAAATCATTTCTAAATAACACCTAGAGCTAGAAATCTGTAGACGACAAGCCAGGGCTGATGGCTTCTCACACGCACAGCTGGCTTGTTGCCCATTCTGCATGTTAAGAAAGCTTGACTATTACTGCCATACGTTATAAGGGGCTGGCATTGCCAAGGAACAGTAAGGAGAATACGATTTCCCAAACTAGACTCCACGACTTTCTTCACATCCATTTAAAAGTCTGCTAAGCTGCCTACGGTTTACTATCATTTAGTGGTCTTCGTTTCTGCTACCATCCTGGCTCGAGGCAACAGAAACTTTTCGAAGCAGAACGTGCAGACTGTTAAGCAGTCTGAGTTAAGCAGTTAAGAACATGGGCTCTGGAGCTGGAAACCAGGGTTGGAAATGGTCCTTATGCTTTCTGGCTGTGAAGGTAAGCAACTCAGGTCACCTCTCTAGCTTGGATCTCCTTATTTTCCAAAGGGAGAACAACAGTATTTATCTCATGAGTTTAGAGTGAGGCTTTAATGAGATAACACATGTGAAGAGCTTAGTATACAATAGGCATCAATCATGCTCTATGTTTGCGGCTTTCATCGCTCTCATCAGCATCTGCAGGCTTACTTCACTGTCCCTTTCATTCCTCCGATCGACACCGGGTCCTAACAGTACGGATATCATCACTTTGCTTTGTCTTTCTCATGCTTGCGGGTACTCTAAGCTAAGCCTGACTGCTTCCCGCCCACCTCTGGCCAGCCTTTTTTTTTAAGCGATTTAAAAATCTTAAATTTATTTTATCTATTTTTAATTGTGGTCAATAAACATAAATTCTTCCCATTTAGCTATTTTTAGGATACAGTTCAGTAGCATTAAGTATCTTCACATGAATCTACAATCATCCCTGCCTTCCATCTCGAGAACTTTTTCATCTCCCCAAACTGAAACTCTATACCCACTAAATAATAACTCCCTATTACCTCCTTTCCCCCCCCCATCTCTGGCAACCTACTCTTTGTCTTTACGAAGCTGAGTCCTCTAGGGACCTCACATAAGTGGAATCATATGACATTTGTCCATTTGTGACCGATGCTACTTAACTAGATAATGTTGTCACCCGTGATGTAGCATGTGTCAGAATTTTCTTCCTTTTTAAAGCTAAACAACATTCCATTGTATGTAAATACCATATTTTGTTCATCCATTCATCCATCAATGGACATTTGCTCCTTTGACCTTTTGTTTATTGTAAATAACGCTGCTGTGAATATGGGTGTACAGATATCTGTTCAAATCCCTAATTTCAATTTCTCTGGGTACATACCCCCAGAAGTGGAATTGCTGGATCATCTGGTTATTATATGTTTAATTTTTTGAGGACCCCCTCCCCCATACCATTTTCCCAGTAGCTACACCATTCCCACCAGCAATGCACAAAGGTTCCAGTTTCTCCACGTCGTCACCAACAACGTGATTTATCATTTGTTTGTTTGTTTGTTTGTTTTGGTGATCACCACCCTGATGAGTGTGAAGCGGTGGTACCACCACTTTTTGTGTTTCCAATGGCTCTGTGTTCCCGGATGCCTTTCACCACCCCTACCTCCCAGTCTCTGGGCATCACCAAATGTGCAGACACTGGCGAGTTCTATTCCCGGAGAACTGGCCTGAGCTCAGCTACCGGGACCAAACTAAAACTAGCCATGCAGTTGGCCCCTACTTGGCCTTTCCTTGGCAGGCTGAAGCTGCAGCTGTTAGAAATAGGAAAACCAACAAAATTAGGCGAACCAGGGCTGGTTGATTTCAACATGCATACACATTGTCTTCCATACTTTAAACTACACTTAGAATGTATAAGGCAGTGTTTAGATAGAGAAATTGTTTGAAAATAACTTCAGTATAAAATTTGTGTTGATATTGAAAGTGATAAAACAATGAGTTTGCTTTATACGATCTCTCCCTGACAGGCAAATTATTAAACATTTTAATAACCCATCAGGTGAAACACACAATTTTGCACCACCCGCCACAAAGAAACTTTTTTTCAAAAAGAAAAGAAACAAAGAAGAGATGGTCAGGAGCATCCAGCAAGGATGTGGTTCTAGGTCAAAAGTTTCCCGTGACTCTACGTAGAGCTGCACACATAATGAAACCACTTTTTTTTTTTTTTACATTTTTGTTTTAAAATGATTGTTAAACACCCTGTGAGAAGAGATGATGGCCCTTTAAAAATAGCACCAGTTTAAAACTTTTTAAACAACAAATCTCTTTTCTCAAATAAAATTTTACGGAAAACCCCATTTTTTAAAAATCTCATGCTTACTTATAAAAGTTAAGCAGGGAAACCTGTAAGGGAGTTTTGATTAACATACAAAATACAGAAGTAAGGTTCCCGGGGAGGATATTTATTGCTCCCTCAATAATCAGCCACAGAATCCAATTAATTTGTGCATTTTGTTTTAGTTGCCGGCAGATAATTCCGCACATCGCTTTATATCTTGCAAGTAGAAGCACTGACAGCTTATGTTCTAAACTATCTTTTCAAGAATGCTTGTATAGTGAGCAGACTTGGAAGGTAGAGCATGTCTGTCTCTGAAGCAAAAGGGCAGATTGGCTTACTATCCTGTATAAGAAAGATGATGTCTCGCTCTGTGCTAAAGAGCAGTTTGCATAACGACTATTACAAAAAACTCAGGTTCCTCAAGCTTGGGATCCTCTTCTGTAGCCCAACCCTGTAACCCAACCCGGGCAGAATGGAATAGCTTCTATTGTGCTCTTCTATGGGAACTGAGGCTTGGGGAACTGGTTCCAGAAAATGATGACCCTCTGGTTATTACTATTGCTGAGAGCAACAAACTGTCCCTTGTCTCTGACCCCGGGGTCTCCTGTCTTCTGCCAGCACCCCGGAAATGGTGACAGGCAAACCTGTTAGCTTGCAAGTAGGGTCAAATCTCAAGATTCTTAACAGTTCTTGACATCAGTTACACAGCATCGAAATCATCCCTTGTCACTCAGACAAGCCATTGCAAAAGAGAACAACTTTTAACCCACATACGATGCAATCCTAGGACACTCTTCAAATAAACCAAGAAGACAGGAAACATTTATTCCAAGATTCTATGAATCACTGTTAAACAAGGCAGCACCAGTAAACTGTGACAGTGCTGTACATGGCCTATTAGAAAGCATTTTTATTAGGGTTTGCAAAATAATGAAAACACATTTTGAACACAAAATTTGAATCAATTCATAAAACTCAGTATCTCCGTTTCGAAAGCACTTCTATCCCAGAAATGGAACAAGCTAGGGTCAAAAGCTTGAAGACTTTATTTTTATTTATTTATTTATTTTTGCTCCAGCTCCATGCTTTAGAGCTACGTCAGTCATTAAACCTCTCTCTAGCTCATGTGCCTCATCTCTACAGTGGGATTAATTGTGTCTCCTGGGTTTTACTCCCAGAGTTGTACAGGGAATCCAACACGTTAATGCATAAGATGCCTTGTAAACTCTAAGGAGGCGAGACAAGGTAAATCTCTGGTTTCTGTTGTTTGCCATTAAAAGCAAGTTCTCTGTAGCTCTTTCATGGACCAGGCTCGGCTGCTCAAGGCAATCACAGCATGCAGAGTCCTTTGTTCATTCAACAAATATTTATTGTGCCAGGCACTGGGAAGGAACAGGAAAAAGATCCCAGGGGCACATGGCAGAGAAACCTCTGATAAGATAAAACACACAAAAGGCCTTTTCCCCTTTGGATATAGTTTCTCCCTTATACTTCCCTTCAGTGTTATGGAGGAGAGAATATAAAGGAAGCAGTGGGAACGCAACGGAGATCTAACGGCGTAAGGCAGTTTAAAGCAATTCTTCAATCAGACTTACACTCCTAAGCAAACTAAATAGACTATTTGTGGCTGGAGAGAGAAACTCTTGCTGCTGAGAAAACCAAAGGCCCTTTAGGTGAAAAACTAAACTAATGTCTGTATGAATCAGACCTAGAAGAGAGCTACCTCCCTGTCAAGACTGAGGTTAAACTAGAACGGAGAAGTCTCCTCCAGGTCTCACGATGAAATCAAGGTTAGTTTCAAATGTGCATTTCAACTACTAGTTTTGGTAAGGAAAGTCTAAATTTGCACGTTCAACTCATTTTCTCTTTCATAGCTACCTCTCTTTATCAGCATATAGAGCACTTGATCATCCGGAGTTCAACTTGTTTTAAAGAGATCTCTTTTGCTAACTGCTGAATGATAATCAAATTTTATAGTTTGGAGTATGCACCCGAAATATCTTCTGCCACAGGACGGCAGCGGACACGAATTCGATGTCGTTCTTCTAAGTTACGGATTATTTATCCTGCTCATGTAAGTCTCATGAAAAGTACAAATTGGGGCGCCTGGCTGGCTCAGATGGTTAAGCGTCTGCCTTCGGCTCCAGTCATGATCCCAGGGTCCTGGGATGGAGTCCCAGCTCAGCAGGGAACCTGCTTCTCCCTCTGCTTCTCTCTCTCTCTCTCTCTCTCTCTCTCTCTGTCTCTCATGAATAAATAAGCAAAGTTAAAAAAAAAAAGTACAAATTGTACTGTTTGGGAGAACGTGAGTTATGTTCATGTGTTGTGTGTCTGGGGTATTTGGACCCATGCAAAGTTAAGTGGGAAACGGAAAGCCCCTCCTGGAGAGATGGCAGGCCTTATTCTAGGCACCTCCAGGCATAGTGAAGGTCTGATGAAAGCTTGTTGACGAAAGTGCATTGTGCCTTGAATGTGCTCAGATGAATTACTCAAAATGACAAAGTCTGGGCATTGATCCAGGGGCACACATCCTCTTTCTCACACTCCCTTCCAGCTGGCAGCAGGAGATGAGCGACAGGATATGCTCATACTCTGAGGCAGGCCCTGTCCTGTGTGCCTTATACATCGCGTTAGTTCATTTAAGGCCCACGAGAAGTCTGAAAGGTGGATACAGTCCATACATCCATCTCCTAGGAGGGCGATTATAGGCACAGGGAGGTGAGCCACTTGCCAATGAGGCACGGGGCCAAGATTCACACCCAGGCAGCCTGGGGCTCTTGGGCTCTTAACTTCTGTGCTGGGCTAAATTAAAATGGGTATCATTTATTTATATTATGATTCACTAATATCAGCAGCTAGCTTTTCTTGGGTGCTCACTCTGTGCCAAGTGCTGTCCTGAGCAATGTACAGACTGTAAAGTCCTCCCCGCAGCCTTTCCAAGTGAGACCCAGCCTTTCCCCCATTTATGACTACAGATCAGCGAGGTTCTGCTGCCGGCTCAAGGTCACGGAGCGAGCCAGTTGGGAGGCTGGGGTCGGAGAGCAGGGCTGTGTGACTCTGAGAACCACACCCACTGTCACTCACTCTGAGGACTCATGTCACCAACTCTCCCATAACCTTCCTCACGGTGGGACTCCCTGGAAGGGCCGGCTTTTGCCTCTTAACCAGAATTCGACTGAGTACCTCTGAGTTAAATTCATGGGAGCCACATGGATCCTAAGAGATAGCAGAGTCACTGAATTTAATTTTGATGTACAGCTTTGTCCTACAACCTAGCAGACTGAGAAACACCTCTACAGGTTCGAAAGCCAGGTGCCCCCAAATCAGCCCGGCTCGGCAAAACCCCAGACAGAAACCACCTGGTTTCACAAAGTTCTATTAATATCACAGAACAAACAAGCAAGAGGAGAGCAAAAAGGAAATATTGACAATACAGCCAGCCCCCCAGAGCTGGGGGGAGGGTGTGGGGAGCAGCAGCCCACACACCTGTTACCCTCTCACGCTGTCTCACCATCACACAGAAATGACCTTATTGCCTCAGGTCCCAGATGCTCCTTCTGAGAAACAGGGTAGTAATGTAATGTCCCGTGTATTTTATATTGTATTTTATACTGTTAATTACTACGCTGTTATTTCTATCATTATTTACTATTCTATCATTAGTCTACTGAGAGAATTCAGATCAAATAATCTAGTGGAAGTGCTTTGAGGAGCTTAATTTACAAATAAAAGATACTGTTTTCATCATATTTTACATAATACCATATAGATTTATCCCTTTTTTTTGGTACGATACCAATAATTATATTCCCTATGTTCTTTAGTCCCTAAATTTATAGGTAGATTCATCTTGAAGAAAAATCACTTTACTCACCTCCAATGTCTACTTGGAATATTTTCAGTCAATTTTACAGAAAATTCCATACCAGGATATTTATAATCCCCATGTTATATTTTAAGATAAACTATGTTTTGAAGAAAACATTGATTTCATTAGTTTAATCTCCATAAATACTAATAATGATAAAACTTTCCTAATAATAAAAATGTTTTCTAAGATTTATCAATAGCCTAGTAGCAATAACTTTGGGCTTTGGGCTTCTGGGTTCAAATCCCAGATGTTTTTATTAGTGAAGTGACCTTGGGTAAGAGCTCGAATCTCTCCTTGCCACATTTTCCTCATCCATAAAATGGGTACAGTTGATCTAAATCAGGGTTTGTTATGATGATCAAACAAATGGACTAGTCAAGCAGGATGCCTGATACATAGCTATCAACCAACCAATGTTATTGTTATTATCTTGAAAGGAAAAAAAACAAAAGGAACATATATTTTCCAAGGCCTTCTTTCACTAATGTTGGAGGAATCCTAAGCAAGTGTTCTGGCCAAAAAAAAAAAAAGAAAAAGAAAAAGAAAAAACCTTCAATATTAAAATAAATAAAATTCTTGAAAAGAGCTGTGAACGAAACTATATTCTTCTTCATATAATTTTGAAAGTATCAAAGCTTACAAAATAATAGTATATGCTGAGATTCATGGAAAAGATACCCAGGGAAATATGGGAAATACAATAAAAATGATTAAATATATATATATTTATATGATATATATATAAAAAGATAAATATACATATGGTAAATGGTTATTATATATATACATATATATAGTAAAAAAATTACCATATTTATAGATAGTAAATAAAATTGTTCAAGAAGGTAAACTGAGCCATCATTCCAAAGGCCCCAAAGTTTGTTCCAAGTATGTTGCAGCAAAAAAGTGTAGGGGCCAAGACTGTGAGGAGGCAGCTAGTTCATGCAAGGTTAAGTACCGATTAAATTACTTTTCCTAGTACTAATTTCACAAGCAGTTTGGAGAAATAAGTTTACTTGGAAATTGAGATACTGAATACTAATGACTAGAAAGCCAACTGCACACAGAAAAAAGACAGCAATATTGATCCATGGAAATGACATGTATGTTTTTGACAATACAGAATCTTACAGTTTGAAAGGACTGTCTTGGTGATCTAAACATCTAACACCTACTAGAATTTTCCAAAAGGAGCTAAGAAAGAAAAAGAAAACAGCAAAAATGGAAGACTCTTCATCGTAGGAAACAAACTGAGGATTGCAGGAGGGGAGAAGGGGTGAGAGGATGGGGTAACTGGGGGATGGGCCTTAAGGAGGGCACATGATGTAATGAGCACTGGGTGTTTTATAAGACTGATGAATCACTGACCTCTACTTTTGAAACAAGTAAGACATTATATGTTAATCAATTGAATTTAAATAAGAATAAATAAATATAAAAAGAAAAAAGAAAGAAAACAGCAACAAAACATATACACGCACTCAGAAATACAAATGGAGGTGCTGATGGGCCCCTTCCACTCAAATTCATGTGAGTCTGGGAGATGAGGGATTTTCTATACTTCAGTTTTAGAAAGGAAGTGATGATGGGGGAAAAAAAAAAAAGAAAGAAAGTGATGGGAGAAGTAACACAAATGGGGCATTAAGTGGCATTAAGTGGTTGGACAATACCAGACTAATATCGGAAATGGCTATCATCTCTGGGATCTGACAACGTACCACAGTCACTGAGCTAAATATTCAAGTACTTTACACATTTATTTTTTTACTTCCTACAATAGCACTAAACACCTAGGAGGTAGTCCCATCGCCACTCCTCAGTCATAAAAGAGGACACTGAAGTTGACAGAGGTGAGGTGACAGGGCTAGAATCAAACTTATCTGACTCTTAACCATCATGTTACTTAATCTGACTCTCCAGACCCACCTCCCCATGCACCAACCCAGCCATCACACAGTAGGCTCTTTTGTGTGATAAATGCCTATTTTCAACCTATTTGAAAGGCAGCCAGAGTTAAGGAGGGGGTGTTCCGCCCCCACACTCCTTTCCCTAATGGCTGCCCTGGCCAAAAACAAGAGAGGTGGGATGGGAAAGAGGCCACAGGAACAGCAGATCAGCTCAGAGACAGACCAATGGGGAGATCTGAGACCCAGCAACGGGATGCTCCTGGATGACAAGGCATTCCTCCCTTCAAAGAGCTGAGCGATTATTCCTTAGACCATCCTGCTACCTGAAGTTCTCTCACAACTCATCTCTTGACCTGAACTTGAACTTCCCCTGTACTTGACACTGCTTCTCCAGGCACTCACAAGACTAAACCTCCGAGTTATACAACAGTACTCAAAAAGAGAAAATAGGCAACTGCCTTACTTGAGGGCAAACATCAAGCTCCAACCTTTTTTATTTCTGGAGTTTTGCTAAACAACTCAAAGATAAAAAATAAATATTTAAATATTTTCTACTTAAATAAATTCTTTATTAAGAGTCTTATGAAATCGACTTGATTTCTGGCAAAGGGAAGAGAAAAATGAGTGATCGAGTTTTCCCGTATTAAAAGGAACAGTTATGTAACCATCCCACAGGGAAGAGCCAGGCTGAAGGCAGAATGATAAAAAGACGGAAATAGCCCTGCCTCTCTCCACAAGTTAAGATCACAGTGGGGGATTTCATGTGCGACATACTTCTCATACAGCCTCTGTCCCCTCATGAAGGCCTTCACTTCATTGTCCAGCGGGAAGGTGCCATCATCCTTTCTAAAGCGGTAGAAGAGTTTGACGTCCTTGAACTCCTTATGCTCGTCACACACTGAAACAACGTACACAGAGAGGCAAATAAGAAAAAAAAATCTTATTTAATTCCTCAAATGATGTGAGAGGCTAATTAAGACTTGTTTTACTACTTAAGTTCTGAAGCACACTATTGTACGATTTTGTACATGTATTTAGCACAGTACCTGGACTAGAGTAAGTGCTCAGTAATATTAGCTATCACCATCATCACCATCATTATCTAGTAAAATGATCACACCATTCTATGCATCATTCATGCCACAAATTCTTCTTGAAATACTGGGGCAGGCATCAGCCTCAAAGAATGTGATATCTAGTGAGATAAAGAGAAATGTCGACATGGAATTAACATACGGTGCGAGGGGGCAACGCAAGAGGGGAGGAGATACTGCAGTGGGAGACCAAAGAAGGAGTAACCAGTAACCCCAGTAACCTAGCTACAGGGAATGGACATTTCTCTGAAGAGCTTGCATGTAGGCAGAGACCTGAAGAATGGCGAGAAATTGGGCTAAAGTGAAGAGAAAGGCCATCCCAGCCAAAACAACAGCACGTGGAAGGTCTCGGTCAGGGTTAGAGAATTCCAGGAGGAGTGTTTGTGGAACCAATGAGAGTAACATAAATACTCAGAAACCTCTTAAATGTCCATCAGCAGGAGAATGGGTAAAGGTACCATGGCGTACTTACATATGGCATACATAGCAGCGGAAATGAGCAAACAAGAGCTACGCCATCAACATGGATGAATCTTACAGTGTGTTGATCAAGTTGTGTAAGAATAAACATGTATGTTATATAATGATTTAAAGCACCGAAAGCAATATGCTAAGAGATGCCTAAACAGCAAGGAAAATGTATGAAGAAGCAAATGGAAATAAACCCAAATACCTCTTGGAGGGAGGAGGGGAATGTCACTGGGGAGAGATGCACAGGAGACCCAGCATTTTATTTCTGAAAATGGGAGGGTTCATATGCGGAATAGAAGACGTGGTCCTTGGTTTCTTCCCAAGTTAACGGGACTGTCGGTGGGCACCTCACTCACCGTGATGAATGATGCCCCGGTCGGCTAACTTCTGCATGAGTTTGATTGCTGTCTCTCTGTCGGAAGCCTCTTTATGCTCAATCAGCCAGTCAATCAGTTCTTTTGCGACAAAGCAGTTCGGGTAGGTTTTGAGATGGTGTCGCCTATCTTTAATCACCTTTTCTTCGTGCAGCCTGAGCCTGGAAAGAAAATTTGGCAGTCACTTCAAGGAATTTTAATGGCCACACAAATCATTTAGCCAATCCCAGAGCTCAGGAACAAAGTGGAGGCTCTAAACATATCAGAGGGCCATTCACATACCTGCAGGTCAGGAGGGAGTTGCGACACTGTCAGAGCGCAGAGGTCCCAGAAAATGATTCTACCCCCAGATCTGGAGATGACACAGGTCAATGGGAGGGGAAAACAACCCTGGACAAGCTAGAGCTACAGCTCCCCTGCCACTTGGCAGGCTCTCTTCATCCCTCCACCGGTGGGCTTATGGCTTCAACCGAACAACAAACGGAAGTTTGAAACACTTGCTGAAACCAGTGCTCTTCGTCACAGAGGTCTACACATCAGCATTCGTGCATTTATGTGACAGATAGGAATGAATGTCCACCACCTGCCCATTACGTATTTCCAGGGATTAGAGACCTACATCCCAAAGCAGCACAAAGATCCCAGCCTTTGCCTGTCCCACTTTCTATAGGGGCAATAGCTAATCCTTTGGTGAGGCTTATGAGGTTCCAGGTGCTAATCGGAGCACATTCCATAGATGTTTGCAATGACCTCACCAAAAGTTGTTATTACCATCTACACTTTTTTTTTTCTTTTCTTTTCTTTTTTACAGCAGAGAGAACCTCAAAGAGATTAAGTGACCTGCCACACAGCTAACAAGCGACGAAAATTAAATTTGGACCTGATGATCTCACTTCAGAGTCTGACTTCCCAACTGCCACTTCGTGCTGCCTCTAGCCAGGAAGGGATAAACAAAATATCCGGGAGAGATGGATTAAAGCCGTGGGACAAACACAATTTATTTACAGTCTGATGGATTAGCATGGAGAAAAGTGGTTGACACAGAGCCTTCCCTTACACCTTTCAGAACTCGGTGACTTTTTTCCAGAAGTGTCTTAAACCTGCCTTCAAATTTTGGTTTCCCTTCTTGTATCAGCCTGCATTTACTTTTTAATTCTCAAGGGTTTGAATTAGGTGAAACACAAGGTCAGCTTTCTTCCTGCTTCGCCCACATGGTCCTATACTCCTAACCTCATATTCTCAACATCGTTGAGAAAGGGGAGTGCCACATGAGTAAATCACACAGTAACTGCGTGAGCGAAGCAAGAGGCTTACTTTTTCCTCTGTAAAATAGAGGCAGTTATACTCACCCTATCCTTGACTGTGTTGAGATTGGGCAACATAATGTCTATTCAGCATTGGCACCCAGCACAGGGCCTGGCACAAAACAGGCCCCGACTTCCTTTCTTCTACTCCCTAAGGAAGGAACCAGACTGTCCTTTTGCCTTTATTTTGAACAGAGCTGACTTGATGAAATTTAATGGGTTTTGATATCCCAGGGATTGTGAGTATAAGTTGGGAGCACGCTGGGTTGGGGCTCAGAAGCTTAGCTCTCTTCCTGGCTAGACCACTGTTAGAGGCTGAAGTGTATTCCCCTCCAATTCATTATGCTGAGGGCCTAACCCCTGGTACTTCAGAATGTGACTGTATTTTTAGATAGGGTCTCTTAAAAGTTAATTAAATTAAAATGAGGTCTTGAGGGTGACCTTAATCCAATATGACTAGTGTCCTTATGAGGAACAGAGATTAGGACACCCTCCTTTACAGAGAGAAGACCGTGAAGACACACGGAGAAGGCCACCTACAAGCCTAGGAGCTAGGCCTCCGACAAACCAACTCTGCCAGCACCTTGACCTCAGATTTCCAGCCCCCAGAGCTGTGAGAAAGTAAATTTCTGTTGTTCAAGCCACTCCGACTGTGATACTCTGTAATGGCGGCCTGAACTAAGACCACCCGGAAGTGCTAAAGCCTGGAGACGCACAAGTGGTCTGCAGATGAAATGCTCAGCTGGGACATCGGCAGGGACAAGGGAGAGGAGGACAGAAATGAGAATCGTAATACCTGTAAATGGCACAGAAAGAAAAAAACCATGTTCACTGCATTCCTACTCTATGCCTAGTATTCAACTAAGCACTTTCACATATGCTCACTTAACGTCTATGGCCTGAATGTTGCATCCTCCCAAGTTCATATAAGGAAATACTAAATCCTAAAATGTCCATTACGAGGGCAATCGGGAACACAAGGCTAGGTATAGGAACTCTTGGCTCTCGTCCTGACACGGCCAGTAATTTCAAACGATCAAACTTCTGAGCACCAGAATCCTCCCTGATAAAATGGGGATAATTATACCCATGGTGATTACTTCATCACACAGTCACAAAGTTCATTAATAAAGATAATGTGAGCATTTGAGCGCTTACTATGTGTTAGGCACTGTTTTCACTACTTTACCGACATCAATCCTCACAGCGGCTCCCTGACGCAGGTAATGGTAAAACCACAAAGCCAATGTAGACTTGTAATTATTAATACAAAATAAACAAAGCCTAATAAAAAACACGTTCACATAGGCGTGCTAAAGTCTCACATCCCTCTAATTAATTCAGTGACAATGACACTGAGTAATTTGTTTAACATGCTCAAAGTGGCAGAATGTGAAACATTAATTCTTAGATGTGATGTCTGTCAGGAATCCAAGAATAATGAAGGCCAATTTATTTAGAAATTGAAACATGGAACAAGCTACCATATAATTTGGTGGAGGAGGAATATGTTATGAGCCAAAAGAGGAGTTTTAGCTCCTATAAACTTTCCAACTTAAAAAATTATTAGGTAAAAAAAAAAATTATTAGGTAGTGTTTATCTTCAAATACTACAGAATAGAACCTTTCAGTTCCTATCCTTTCATGAACCCAAGCGTGGGGCTAATTCGTGAGCATTCCTGATTCCCACCGATTCCCACCCTGCACGGAGGGGAGAAGCACTAGACTCTCTCCCTTCAGCCCACCAGGGCCTGGTATATTTCCGTGTTTAGAAAACGGAGCAGTCAACTGATGGAGGGGCAAGAACTCTGGATCCAGGAGATACTGATCGTTTTAGACACATTACTGCGGTTAAAAACTTTTAATAATGGTGCTAGCATCTTTTTTTAATTTCATAGTCAGAAATACAGAATTCTAAAAATATGACCATTAAGATTATATATCCTCGGGGGCGCCTGGGTGGCTCAGTCGGTTGAATGTCTGCCTTCAGCTCAGGTCATGATCTCAGGGTCCTGAGATCAAGCCCCGAAATGGGCTTCCTGCTCAGCAGGGAGTCTGGCTCTCCTTCTCTCTCTCCTTCTGCCCCTCCCCACCACTCTCTCTCTCTCTCTCTCAAGTAAATAAATAAAAGAAAGCCTAAAAAAATTTTTTTTTAAATTGTACTTCCCTGAAAAACTATCCCAATAAGAAGATAAGAATTTTCACACTGCAAACACATAACCAAGTGTTTCTGTCCAGCACTTTGGGCCCTTAATATTTGCTGGATAAATGAATGTCCAAGGACACTAAGAAATGATGCCATTTTCAAAAAGGTAAGGAGGCTTCTAACGATTAGGAGTCACCACCCCACGACTTAGTAACCACCTATTACCATGGAATTTAATCTCTTTTTACAAAACTATTTATGCTTTCCATTCCAGGATAATCAGTTTCCAAAATTCTAATCCGTGTTGTGTGTGTATGGGTGTTTTTCAAAAAATTATTTCCTTTTTTACTTGAACTAAACTTACCCCTTAAAGGTTTTCATTAATATGCTAACATGCATGAGGACACCTGGGTGGCTCAGTTGGTTAAGCAGCTGCCTTCGGCTCAGGTCACGATCCCAGAGTCCTGGGATCGAGTGCCGCATCGGGCTCCTTGCTCGGCAGGGAGCCTGCTTCTCCCTCTGCCTCTGCCTGGTTGTGCTCTCTCTCTCTCTGACAAATAAATAAAATCTTAAAAAAAAAAAAAAAATGCTAATATGCATGGAGATCTCCAAAAAGGGATTAGAGTAAGGAATATTTCAAAGTCTTATGGAAAAAATAGACATTTTGAATAGCCAAGCCTCTCCTAGAATAGAAAGACTCCACAAAATGCTGAGAAAGGGGCTAAAAGCCACACTTTTAAACAAGGCATGTTGCCTGGACGCATCAGTCACATTATCTGCCATGTCCAACACCCTCTTTGATTTAAAGCTGTCTTCCACACCTATCTATCCCAGGCGGGGTTCACAACCCGGGGCCTGCTTTCTTTCCATGTGGGGAGGTACCTGACTGAAAGAGCCCTTGACCTCTGGCAGCCCCTGCAAACTACGTGCCCATGGGCTGTTCAATGAGACCAGAGGCACGAGATCTTACCCAACCCAAGTGACGTAATCAGCGAAAGCCAAGCAGAATGGCTCCCTCCAAGATTTAAACTAGAGCTGGAGTCTTCAAACTCTACTTGTGCCATGGAACACTTTCTTCAAATGGAACTCACCCGATGCCAATGTGTAAAACAGCAATGTGGGCTGTTCTAGCTGAAAGCCAAGTCTGGAGTACTTCCGGGTTTTCCCACTCGGTTGTCCCACATACACCCTCCGCATCTCCGAAACTATCTCCATGGAATTCCTAGAACAAAGGTGAGCAATCCCCACCACAGAAGATGCTGAGGAAACTGGCCAACCAGGAATGAGAGGGGAGTGGGGAGGCCGGCACAGCGTAGCTAGGAGGTGAGGAGAAAGAGGTTGCAAAATGAGAGAAGCAAGAGATGCTTGTCTCTGGAGTGTCATGGTTCCTTAGGTTTTCCAGTTCTTCTTCCACATTATGCCTACCTTAATAATAAGCAGAACCAATCCCTTCAAGGTGGCTGAGGAAGCCTCAATCCTCTGAATCCAAAACAACCACACCTACTCAAGCTCTAAGGAGGCTTTCCAAACTTCCCCACCTTCCTCACCTCCCAACCACAAACACACCCGCCTTGAAGTCTGGACATACTGGACTCTTCCACATACCTTGCGCAGGCCATCACCTCCCATGCCTCTGCTCCCATGCCTCTGCTCAATTGAAGGCTCAATCTGCCTTCAATAATTCAAAAAATTGTCTTTACTCTTCAGCTTACAAGGTACCTCCTCTGTGAACATTCCCCCAGCCTTCGAAAGCTACAGCACCTTCTCTCCTCTCTTCTCCCACGCTATTTTAGTGCCACAAGTAAAACATTCATCCCACTGTATTACAGTCAGATGAGGAGCAGGATACTAAGGGAGAGTTGTTTATTTATTTGTGTAATTCTAGTGCCTAGCACATAGCAGGGGATAAATTCTCACTGATGTGAAAAATCAATTCACTCATACAATGCACTCAGCGCCAAGAAGGCACGGGGCCGAACGGTTTTCTGACTAACAGTCCAAATCGATCCTCACTGAACCACTGGGGAAAATAACCATTTCTATTTTGGCTGCATTTTCAATACCACTGGCTAAGGAATTTAAATACGAAAACCACCTTCTCGTCCTTCATCTCAGACAGCTGGTTCACAGGCTGTAGATTCAAGGTGATTTTGTAATATTCTATTCCTGTCCAGCTAACCAGCTGCTGGGCTTGCATCAGACAATTTCCTCTTCTAGCCCTAGGAGAACAAACACTACTGAGCGCAGGGTGTTAATAATCCCTGCAAAATTACCCTCCATCTGATAAGAAATGCAGAGACTGTTTTGCGAAAAATAGCTTGCAGAGGTTGTTGCACAGGTTGTGGGGCCCAGGGAACAAAGAGGGGACAGAAAGCACATATTCTCATTTAAAAACAGCGTCATAAATCTCAGCCAAAGTAAACAGTTTAATTAAAAAACACAGCAAGCCAAACAGTAGGGCTGACAGTGTGAGCCTTGTGATCTGGGCAACAGCACTGACATAGATGTGCTATCAACCAAAGCTGCTGTCTTTCCCAGATGTTCAGTCGGTATCTGTCCCTGGGGACCAGGGAAGGCAGAGAGAATCACTCTTGATCACCTACCCCTGAGAGGTCCAGAGTTTAAAAGGGTGAGAGAAAAAGACAGGAACAAATGAAATCTAACCTCCTGCATTTTCTTTTAACGTTTGAATTGACTTGACAATTAAAAATTTAAATTATCCAAATAGTACATGCTCATGGTAGATAAAAAGAAACTCAAATAGGTCTAACACGAAGCTGGGTAGTGATCACGAACTGGTAATTGTCGAAGCCAGGAGACAGGTGCATGGGGGTTCACTCCTGTATTCACTTTGGGGTGTATTCAAAAATTTCCTTGACCCACCACTTTTCAAAAGAAGCCGATGTTAATAGTTGCTTATGTATTCTTGCAAAGATCTCCTATGTACACATGTACAGCTATGTTTATGTATATCTTTGTGTGAAATCGGATCATTATACACATTTCAGGTAGTTTTGCTTCGAGAAGATGCTTGAATTTTCCCAACCAGATCAGCACAACAGAACAAATACACACAGCGAAAGGAAGGAAAGAGCATAAAGCAGGTTAACGGAAATAGAGTATATGTGATTCGGGAGAGCCAGAAGGATCTGGTCTCAGATCACGCACACACAATGCATGTACGCCATGCAGAAAGCTGCAGTGACCACCTTCAATGACAGTGATGTTAAATGTCCCACCAGCAAGACCCCTTTGCAGGAGGGTTACAAGCAATGGCTCTGTGAAACAGGAACAAAGGCAGAGCCATCGACTGGCTCTCTCCAGAGCCCTTCCAGGCCACATGTCAGTTCAGTGGAAGTGCAGTCCTTTATGTTGAGTCTTGTCACCACACTAATTGAGATGGTAAGCACACCCATGAGGGAAGCATGTTTGATTCCAAGTCCTACATACCACGCACTATATTTGAGATCTTAATGATGGCGTATTAGCAGAAATAATAACAGTTATTTCACACTTGAACAGAGCCATACCCTAGCAGAGCTGAGCCTAATAATATCCCTGTGATCAGGAAGGCACCATCATAGTCATTTGACAGAGAGGGAAGCAAGTTCAGAAAAATTAAAGGGACCTGCTCATGTCACATTTTTGATCAGGAATAGTCAGGACTTGAACTCAGATCTTCCGATTTCTATGTTTAGAATGCGTTCCGTGACATCAAACTTTAAATGCCAGAAGCATCTGTCTTCTGCCTATTTTGTGCTCATGTAGACTACGGAAAAGAAAACGTCCTGCTGAAGTGCCATGGAAGGGTGAAATTTTATGAATTTATACATCCTACAGATACCGCTACCAACATAAATACAAAAGAAGTCATCACACTGTCTCCATGTCCGCTTTGAGCCAATGTTGTATAATTAAGATGCCACTCCTGGGGGGGAGGGGGCCGGAAATAGAGCTGGTGAGTTAAGTTACACCATCCCAGAGAGTAAGCATCAGTTCATGCGGGACATACAACAAACCTTTTTTTTTTACAACAAACCCTTTTAATGACATGTGCATAACACCTCACGAGGCCCTTTTAAATCTTTCTTCTCATCCGGGAGATAAGAGGTAAATACAGGGTCGAGACGGGAAGGTCCCTACGTCAGCCTTCCTTACCTCATTAGACCTGAGATTTTCACTGAGTTCCTCCTCCTGCGGGCTTTTTCCTACGAGGTCTCCCGTTCTGAAGGAACAAAGAGCAATTGCATCAACATCCCCAGCTCTGATCTCTTTCTCTGATAAGTCAGAAGTTCTTCCTGCCCACAAAGCGCTTTTCCAAGAAGCTCCAAGATTTTTTTTTTTTCAAAAAATAGGTCACTATTTGTTGACACCACACCCAGGCGGATCAGGTCTCTGCCGTTTTACAGGTGAAGAAACCAGCCCAGAGTGGTTCATGGAACTCACTGAGGACACAGAGTGACTCTCAGGACCAGTGCTGGTTACTGAGTCAACTGAAGAGGGAGCAGCAAGTGGGGGATAAGAAAGTAGAGCTCTTGGGCAGGAAGAGTGACTCTGGCGCATCGGTCAGCAAATTAACCTCCTGCTCTCCTCATTCACGATTTATCCTTCATTCATAGCACAGCCATGGAGCCAGACGGACTAGGGTTCAAATCCAAATTCCATCTGTTATTTGCTGTGTAACTTTGGACAAAACATTTGTCTTCTCGGTACCTCAACTCTCTCATCTATAAAATGGGTATAATACTGTATGTCTCATATTGTGAGGATTAAATGAGAAAACTCTATGTAAAGTGCTTAGTGTATAATAAGCTCTCAGTAAACGTCAACCCTTACTGTTATTAATATGTAATAAATTTCATAGTCAGATTTCACCAAAAGCAGCCTCAAGAAGCCACTAAATATGTACTTTTTAGAACAAATGCTCAAGTTGCTTGCAGTTGTTTTCCAGTGTGGTTGCAGGATTTTGCATTAAATTTGCTTACTATCTCTGGGAGTGAATCAGGGAACAAGGGGGGTGGTGAATTAGCAACTCTATCTAAGTCTACCTAAGTCTAGCTTAGCTGTTCTTCTTGGTTCAAGGGTGAGAAAGGCCCCCATGTGGGCTGGTAGGTAACACAGAGAAGACCAAAGGTGAGAGGGCACTTGGTCACTTCCTAAAAACACACGAGGCCACACTTCCTGTGAGGTCTACAAGAACTAATCTCACCCCTTCTGCGGCCTCAACCAAAATGGTAACTAAAATCACAGACTTGTTTGAACAGGAAACCACCTTTAGGCTACCCAGGCCAAGCCCTCCCCGACATCACTGTTGGGCAGATGGGAAAGCTGACGCTTCGAAGCGAGGTGAGTTGCCCACGTTCGACCCACTGGAACATCAACCTTGGCCTCCTGACTCGAACCAGACTCTCTGTGAAACTCCGCTGTGGGACAGCCTGGAAATGGCGACTGGTGCCACTCTAGTCCTTTACTGAGGAGTGGCCCACTGATGGGTGAGCTGGCCTAGACTCTGTGACAGCCTTTCAAGTCACCTGTTGTCACACCCAGTCTGTAACCTCCCCCCCTTGAGAAAGACACTGTATCCAACAGCACCTTTAGTGTTGGAAACTGAAAACTTCTTCTCAGAGAAGAAACTGCCTCAGGGCCTATTTTAGACAAAGAAGAAAAATATAAAGAAAGGTGAACTACGAAGACCATGAAATAATAACTAAATATTGTTCACTGGACCCCCGAGTGGAATCTGAAGAATACCAGCCAGGTGCTCTGTGGTCTGGTGGGGGCGGGGGGACACACAGAGATTCAGGTTAGAGGAGGCGAGGGCAGTGATGCTCGAAGAAGGCCTTCACTAAGATCACCCGAGGGCTCGTTAACCACAGAGCACTGGGCCCTACCTGCTAAGTTTTCAGTTCAGTAGGTCTGGAGGTGGGCCCAAGAATCTGCATTTCTTTTTTTTTTTTAAAGGTTTATTTATTAGAGAGAGTGAGAGCGAGAGCAAGAGCAGGGGGGAGGGCCAGAGGGAGAGGGAGAAGCAGGGAACCCGATGTGGGGCTGGATCCCAGGATCCTGAGATCACGACCCTAGCCAAAGGCAGATGCTTAACGGACTGAGCCACCCAGGCGCCCCGAGAATCTGCATTTCTAACAAAGATCCAGGTGATGCTAATGCTGTTCTTCAGGGAGCACATTTTGCAAACCACCTGGGGTGGAGTGGAACAGGACCAACACTGTTGCAGAATAAAAAGAAGACAGGAGTGGGGGGAGGAGGCGGGCGGAGAGTGACCATGAGGTGAGCGCTGAGCCAGCTGACCTTCCAGGGCCAAGGTGGTCCAGGTGGGACATAGTCTCAGGGAGTCTGTTTCCAGGCACTGGAGCGCCCTCCCCAGGAAATCAGGAGCCTGGGAGTCTATATCCCACATCTTGCCAAAAGCTGGTAAAAGGCTGAGAAGTGAACGACCGCTGGGTTCAACCTACGGTGTGATTCTTAAGGCCCCTTCTTCCTTTAAATGTGTCTCCCCACCTGCTCACTGATGCTCAATCCCCCTTAAGGAGGAGCACAGCTGTCCATCCCATAAGAAGGCATGAAAGCCTTTTTCTTTTTTTAAGAGAGGTCTTTGGCTGACAAACAGGTGACAAGCTGAACTCATATTAAATGGAATCGGTTAATGTCCTCCATGCTATTCCTTATGTTCCACAAGGAAGTGAAACCATATGATAATTAGCTTTCTCTGCTTGATTTATTTCACTCAGCATAATCTGGGAAAAATGAAGGGGGGAATTGGAGGGGGAGACGAACCATGAGAGACTGTGGACTCTGAGAAACAAACAGGGTTTTAGAAGGGAGGGGGTGGGGGGATGGGTTGGCCCAGTGATGGGTATTAAGGAGGGCATGGATTGCATGGGGCACTGGGTGTTATATGCAAACAATGAATCATGGAACGCTGCATCAAAAACTAATGACATACTGTATGCGGACTAACATAACATAATAAAAATGAATAAATAAAAAATAAACGGAATCAGTTAAACAGCAAGTATAAATGGTGGCATGGTATCTCTTCCCATTTTGATTGAGAGGAAGTTTAAAGTAGGAAGGTGCATGACTTTGAAGGAAGAAGAGGAAAGAATTGGTCTGGCTGGTGGGAAGAATGCTCAAAGCGGAAGCCGGGCTCAGAAAGCGGACCTCACAGTCCTCACAGTCTGGGGGGAGTCACAGACGCCGGGTACTGTGCTGTGCCTGGGAGAAGTCGGGCCACCTAAAGTGTGGTGTGTATAGGTTCTGTCCAGGTAACGTGGCTCCGGCGAGGGAGGGCTCTTAATCAAATTAGGACCCGAGCTTCCTAATCGGGAACATGAGGAAACTGACTAGATGATTTCTAAAAATCTCGTTCAACTCTAACTTCTCTGTTTTTTATGGATACGCTGAAGAGCCCCCAGGGTAAACCCTCACTCACGAGATCAAAATAGAACAGGCCATTTGGGGCATATTTTGTACTAAAAAGAATTACCGCAAACCGCAAGGCCCAGGAGCACAAAACAGCAATTTCGTTTCCTCCAGGCTTCCAAACAAGGATGAACATAGCAAAGTGAATCTCGTGCTAAGCAAGCTCTACAAACACTGTCTAGGGTTTCAATCATCTATATTCAGCTCACAGGACAGATGCTGAAGCCGCCAAAGTGCCATAGGCTATGGGTACGCAGGTCTAGGACACAAGAATAGAAAGTTTCTTTGGGTTTAAAAGTACTTCGAGGGCCCTCAAAAGTGTTATTAGGGAACGCCTGGGTGGCTTAGTTGGTTAAGCATCCGACTCTTGATTTTGGCTCAGGTCACGATCTCAGGATAGTGAGATTGAGCCCTGAGTGGGGCTCCACACTGAGTGGGGAATCTGCTTGAGATGCTCTCTCTCTCTCTTTCTCCCTCTGCCCCTCCCCCCCCCCGCATTTGCTCTCTCTCTCACAAATAGATAAATAATCTTTTTTAAAAAAAGTGTTATCAGGGACATCTGCAGCTATTGTGAAGGCTGCTTTCAGCTAAGGGGCTCCTAAAAGATTTCTCAACCAATATACATTTATTGAGCTCCAACTGCATACCAAGCATAGCTGGAACAATTGCTCATGGTAAACTAGTTTCTGTAGTTCAAGGACCATGTAACTGAAACCAGTGTTGTCTCTTCAAAATGAAAATGTTGTATTCTATGTATGTAGGGCACACGCGCACACACACACATGTACACACACGCCCCACCCCCGAAGTCTCCATAATATGTTAAAGCTGAACCTATCCAATTATTTTCCTCTTCACTTACTGCCTCTGTTTTAGCCAAATGTATTACCTTCATTTCTGCCTCTGTCCCTATTTGTATCCTATTCTTTTTGTAGGATATGCTCCATCGCTTTTCCTATCCATCTGGTAAAGTCTAGCTCAACTCCACTTTCTTCCATGATGTCTTCTCTCATCTAACCAGATATGATCTCATTTCCCTGACTCCTCTGTGATCTGTTTTCTACAATGCTCATGTTTACCCATATATTGTTTATTATTTCTTATTTGCATCAATTCTCTTCAGCTACACTACAAATTCTATGCTTATAGAACTATTTCATTCCTCTTGCATATTTCCTAGAGCACCTGGTACAGGGCTAACGGTAAATGATACTCAGTAGAAAGGTCTGGGTTTTCATCTTTGTTTTTCAGCTAGATAGAAACATTACCACCGTACAGAATGCAAAACTTGCATTTCTCGTCTTGGGCCCTTTAGTGGTCCTGTACCCATTCAGGTTACAAATACTCAGCAGCACTTCAAAGCATTTCTGCTATTTCCTTTCTATAAATATGAAGGAATATTTGGACTACATGTGTGTGTCTGGTTTCCCCAGATAAGTAATGGTCAATGATAATTCCTTCAGAAAGAGCCCACACCCGGGCGCCTGGTGGCTCAGTCAGTTAAATGTCTGGCTCTTGATCTCAGTTCAGGTCTTGATTTCAGGGTCATAAGAGGCTGGGTGTGAAGCCTGTTTAAAAAAAAAAAAAAAAAAAAGAGCCCACAGTCTTCTTCACAGAATGTGTATATAGCAGGTGTCCGAGCTTTAGCTCAAGTCTGTCAAGATCCAGGCAGGTCTGGACAGATGTGGCTCAGGCTGGCGGACAGGGCCTTCCAGGAAGCCACTGACAGCTCAGCAAAAGAGCCGGACCACCAGAGAGGAGGGAAATTGGGAGAAGGCCATGGTCCCTGGTCAGCCCCCAAAGCCACGGAGCTCTATCTGAAGGTGCTGTGTTCACTAAAGTTTTGCGAAGTGACGGGCCACAGGCAGCCTCGCTACAGCCAAAGGGTGACAGAGCAGACAAAAAAGAGAATACTGAGAGTCTCCCGAACAGTGATACAAACACATATACACAAACACTAGGAGACAAGAAAGGTCACAAGAAGGGCTGTTGAGAAACATCCAGATTACTCCAACATAAGCCCTTTCAGGGGTTAGTTGGCCCTTTTAGGTACTCAACACACTTACCACCACCAAATGTCTAGGCCACCTTTCATACCTGGGTAGAGTGTAGACACCAACTCCACTGGTATTGTGATTTTGTTTGTTTTGTGACTAATAGAATGCAAGTAAAATGAAACCCTGGAGAACAAGTAAGTCATGGGAATAAAGGTTACAGCGTAGGGAATAGACCCAATTATATTCTAGTAGGGCTGCCCAGTGACAGAGGGTAGCTGCCCTTGTGATGAGCATAGCATTCTGTGTAAACTTGTGAAATCACCATGTCATATACCTGAAGCTAACATCACGTTGTGTGTCAGCTAGACTCACAAAAAAAGAAAAAAAAAAAGTGAAATCCTGGGAGAAATTCAACCTAAAAATCTACATTTCACTTACAACTATGTAGAAAACAAAAACACTTCTCAGGGTCACATACTAAAATGGTATTTCACGCACCTAATATCCCCCTCAGGAAAATCTTCCGCAGACCTGTGAGAGACCCAGCTAGCGAGAAGAAACTACTAGCAATCTCGTTATCGGCTTATTCCAGGTTTACATTTTCCCTTTCTTAACATCGTTCCTGTGACCCTTGCAGGAACTTGACACACTTGCAGCGAAATTTCTAGAACACGTATGTACCAATGCGCTCTGGCGCATATAACCTCCTAGATGGAGACCCACACGTGCCTGGATTCCAGGTCACTCAGACTAAGGAACAGACAGAAGCAGAGGGACCAAAGCAGAAGCAAAAAACCACCAGGAACAGCCAAGAAGGAATTATATCAAGTGTGAAAGATTCAAGATGGTCCCTCTGGAGGATCCAGGTTTCTATATATCTGAGTCCCATTGAAGTTCCATGTAGTAGTAATGTCACAGTTCATGGGCTCAGCCCATTGTGGCTTATAAATTATTGCCATTTACTTCATCGAATTTGATGTTTGCAAACAGCTATGTGAGGTACTTGGGGGAGAGGTGATTACCCCTGCCCGCAGATGACAAGAAGGAGCTTTACTACGGTAACTGGAATTGCCACTAATGGTTTACAAGGGGCAGAGCTGCCCGTAACATCTAGAAGTTGATTTCTCACTTATCAGGACTCCACAGCTGAAAGAGTACATCCAACCTCATTAATAAGGGTATCTCTCTGTGGTTATAACTGGTGATACCAATGGTTGTACCTGTTAGTATTATTTGCATATTTATGTTTTTCATGGGTCTTCTGTTATTTCGATAAGCACCCCCAAACCCTCCATTTTTCTCTATGTTTCTCCCTGTTTTGTTATGGTGGGTGGGTAGGCATTTAAACCATGCTGATGTTTTTATAAAGCATCTGAAAACTTAACCAATCTCTATTTAAAGTCCCAGACGCCCAGCATGGTTCCAAACACCTGCAGCTGTGTATGAATTACAGCGCTCTTTAAACCCAAGACTATTTTCTAAAGATAGCCAGATAACTAGAGATCTGGTCAGCTCTCAGCCACATTTCCCTGACAGTTGTCACTTGAATGGTGGTGGCACTTGGCAACAGCTAAGAAGTCACACTCTCTTAATTAGGCTACCGGAGGCAGGATAGAGAAAGTGAAAGTGGACTCTTTGGAAACCGTTAAGATTCCAGACAGCCTTTGGAAGATTTCTCTCAATTTAATGTCACCGTGCTGCTGCACCTGTCTCCAATACCTTTCCCGGCATTTGTTTCCTTGTGTGCAAGATGCTAGGAAGCAAAGCAGATGTGACAAACCCTCACTCTAGGTACCAAAAACTAAAGGATACGGGTGTTCTGTGAATTGGTGGGTTCTCTCTCCTGGTTTTTAAATGAGGCCCGGGCATCTGTTTAAGCCCGAGGTCTGTTCCGAGGGGACTCTGATGTACACTACAATTACATCTGCCCTGGGGTAGCTGAGGAGCTAACTGTCTGGTCGGTTTCTTCAGAACACTTAAAATGCCCTGCAAATCAGTCTCCATTTATCAGACTTGTAATTTTCCCACTGATTACACAATGAAGGAACAAATATTTGATTTGATTTGATTTGATTGCTACTTGCTTCAAAAGCAATGCAAATTCTCAACTTCTTTGTTTTAAGGGAGGAGGTGCAGACAGAAAGGGGAACCAGCCTGGAATAAGGTGTTCAGATGAAAACAATGATGAAACCTGCATTTTTAAAAATTAAATTAAAATTTTTTTATGTTAGTCACCATACAGTACATCATTAGTTTTTGATGTGGTATTCCATGATTGTTTGAAACCTGCATTTTAATAAAGGGACATAAACCAAAGAATAAGGGTTTGTAGTCATTTGAAAATAGAAAAACAACGGCCTGAATGTAATCAATATCATTAGTGGGTGAACATAAGCTATTATTGAATAGATAAAAGTAAACATGTCTATGTTCAGAGAATCACAATATTTTATAGTCCTTCCTAGATTATTAAGGCTATTTCTAAAATTCTTTCCCATAAAAAAGAATAACATTTCTTCCTTCTGTTTCTGGTCTTTTTACATTTATTTTTAATTTATTTCCTTTCATTTGCAGCAATAATGTGCTGCAATTAAGTTCCTTAAATCTCCTCTGAGCATTTAAGCTGAAGGATGGTGAAGTTCTTACCCAAACCACTCAACCAATGATTTGTATACCAATAACTAAGGTACAATTAGAGGTACAATTAGTTCTGGTAAACGTGTTTATGTCATGACTATCTATCATGGCCTGAGAACAAATCCCATTTGTTTTTGCAACACATCACTATATGTGGATTCTTTATTATAGCAGATCTGTCGAAGTCTTCGCAGATGTTTATTCCGCATTTCTTGACTGTGTGAGCTAAAGATCAGGAGGTAACCATTGGACTCAAAAAGAAAGGTAAAAGTCTTAAATTAAGAAATCAGTGGTGAAAAATTCAAACTCAGATATTAAAGCATTATTTGCACTTGAGGATATACATGTTTTCTTCTTCTTCATATTCTTTAATTTTATTTTATACTCCATGGTACTTTTTAGTGTCATATCATTGATTCCATAGCAAACAGCCATGCTTCTGATTCTTCTCCTGACCCAGGAAACAACATGAGGACGGGCATTTCCATCCATGGCACTCACTGTTGTATCGCCAGAGCCCTCGCTCTGCCCCCCAAACTCAACATACACAAAACATGGTAGACACAAATCCGTCATCATTTCAGTGGGTCCCTATTCTACCTTCACCCAGAAATACACACGTTCTCTTACCATCCTTCCCTAGTAAACTTGTTCCTCTTCCCAAACATTTGATTTCTAGGAACGCATCCCCAAACAGTCCAGCCACCCAGGCACTGTTCCTAGCTACCTTGGACTAAGAATTCTTTCAAGGGCAGGAATTAGGACTTCATCCTTTTTTGTATTCCCAGCACTCAGTGTGCTGTTGATAGGAGCTCCATCAATGTTTCCTGTACTCAAATTTCTTTCATCCCCTGTTTTTAACCTGTCACCACGTTCTATCGTTGACACCCTGGAAATATCCCTTGATGTGCCTTTAAGCCACAACTACTTTTCTAGTCCCGAGACTCCTTGTCTAGTCTCTGGAACTCCACTCTTCCAGCACACACCTGCTGCCTGACTCACGGCTATAGAAGGACATTCAGAGGCTCCCTTTTACTTTTGATATGCCACAGGTCCTCAGTCCTCTGTGTAGCAACAAAAACTTTGTGAGCCTTCCTCACTCAGCCTCTCCCCTTTATCAACCGTGTTGACCCCTGTTCTCAACGACAGGCTCCTGCCCCCGTCAAGCAGGCCCACATCCTACATC
Source organism: Potos flavus (assembly GCA_028534135.1). Lineage (NCBI taxonomy): Eukaryota > Metazoa > Chordata > Mammalia > Carnivora > Procyonidae > Potos > Potos flavus. The sequence continues at coordinate 13,798,583 of CM052900.1, forward strand.
TATCCCGTTTGTGTATCTTTGTCCATGGTATTCCTACAGCTAGGAATTCTGTCCTTCCCTACAACTGTTACAAAACCAACTCATCTTTCCTCACGTCCCACCTGCCAGGAGGCCATCTCCTCCTTCTGTGGGTCACAAGGATTTCTCCTTTCTAAAACGTTTGCCTTAATTCTCCAGGGTTCTTTGCAATATTTTGTTCAACTGCCCTCCAATTATTCGTGGATTCTTATTCTGTTTCTCTACCTAAAAAGTCATCTTCCTAGAGCAGGAATCACACTGTTTATTTCTTGATATCTTGTGATACAAACAAAAGCTGGTCTCAGAGGCTCCCAATAAATATTTGTAGGCTGAGTAAGTAGAGATAAAATACTGTCGGCAGGCATACATATCAGAAAATGATTCTGGGGGGAAAAGATGAAAAAGGCTATGTCCAGGTTTCTCAAAAATTTGCTGAAGAAATCTGTGTTCTTTATACACCTCAAAGTATATAATCTTAACTAATCTCTAATAAAATATTAACTGGACTTTTAAAAAAAAGTGCCTTAAATCCTGTTCAAACCTATCTATGAATTACAAGGCACTGGAACAGACTCCATGTTCTGTTTGTCGCCAGGGGGGAAAAGGGTTCTGTTACTCCAACGTCATAGACTCCTGGATTCAAAAGTCACAAAGAATATGCTTTTAACATTGTTATCATTAGCGGTAAGAGCAGGAGGAGGAAGAATGGCCCTCATTCTGTCTGCCTGTTTACACAAGTGCCACTTACCATTTTGATAAGCTTTTCCTCTGTGCCACGTGCTTCACAATCACTTTTATTAGTCACTCGCCACAAGCGCCGTGTGACGTGCGGGAATATTATTGCCCCTGTTGAATAGTGCAGGAATGCCCTCCTAAGACAGGAAAGTTACATGAAGGCCTTGCCTGCCCTAAGATAAACAGTGAGAGTCAGAGATTGAGCTCAAAGCTCTGGTGTCCTGTGTGGAGCCCTGGGAAAATCTACCAAGGTCTCCCTTCTATAAAGCTGAGAAGCATCCGTCACCAGCTCACAACTTCAGGCTAACTCTGGCCATACTAAAAATCAGCTCAATCCAACAAATATTTATTGGTGCCTAGTAATGCTCAAAACCGTGCCAGACAAACAGATACAGCAGTGAATCTAACATCCTTATAGACTGGCTAAAAAAGGAAGGGGACCATCCTTCGGGTGCAGTGTCTTCATGTATTTTATCTCACCTTTAAAAGAATTTTAATTTCTATTTTTGTATATGTTTCTGATACACATAATGCTTTGGTACAGTAGTACATGTGTACAGCTGTTAAATTAATGAGCTCATATGGGGGGATCTATGATCAAAACATTTTTGTTGTGTTTTGTTTATAAGATTTATTTTTTTGAGAGAGAGAGCACGTGAGCAGAGGGGGAGGGGTAGAGGGAGAGGAGAGAGAGAATCTCAAGCAGACTCCCTGCTGAGTGTGGAGCCCAACTTGGGGTTCGATCCCACAACCATGAGATCGTGATCTGAGTCGAAATCAAGAGCTTAACCGACTGAGCCACCCAGGTGTTCCTGTGACCAAAACATTTGTGCAGATCAGGATAAACGAGCAGAAACATTTGAAAACCAATGGACTACATGACTCTTTAGACTTTCCTGAACATGCCATGACATTTCTCATCTTCAGGTCTTTCCACTTCATATTTTCTCTGCCTCTGATGAACCTCCTCTCTCTCACTGTACCCTGAGTAAACTTCAAAACCCAGCTCAGCTGGTACCTGCTCAAGGAAATCATTATCCCCCTCTACCAGGCAGAGCTGGTCCCTTCTACCCGCTGCTCCCAATGCAGCTTGTACACCCTTCCATTGTGGAAATCCTCCCACTGCACTGGAATCATCGTTTCCATCTCTGGCACTAGCTGGCGGGAGTCACTGCTTGTGAGCTCCTTGAGGGCAGGGTTGGGATGATTTACCTATTTTCCTTAAGAGCTAGCACAATGACTGACACGTAAGAGACACAGTTTACATGAGAAATGTATTCACTTAGGTGAAGAATCTCTTCACAATGCTTTTTTTCTAATTGTAATCGACTTGAAAAAGACAGAATTTCATGGGGGCAATCAGAGTGCATTGTACTTTCTCCTTCCTCTCCTTGCAGTGGGGGAGAGGGGCTTTGAGGGTGGGGAAAGGTGGTCACACTCAAGACATCAGATGACCGCTGCTACTAGACAATGTAGAGCTGAGATGTGAGAAAGTTATACATTTTAAATTTCCCAGTGAGGGCTGGCCAGTTTCAGTCTTGAGTTAAAAGTGGAGAACAAAGACTTCTGTGTGGAACAAATCGGAAATGCAGAGACATGCTGTGTTCAGGTGGAACAGTCCCATAAAGACGCCTGTCGGACAGAGTAAAGGTGCTCAGGACTGACTGAGAACCTCATGTCCTGGGTCAGCTCTACATACACTAACTACCTCAGGGCCTCTTGGTGTCCAGAGAAGGAGATCGTCTTCACTCCCCACGCAGACTTTCTGGGTTGGCATGAGGAAGTAGAGAATGGGGAGGAACCAAGACTGTCAGTTCCGTTCTTGCTCTCGCACAAAGTCAAATGGCGGAGCAAGATTCATTTACAAAGGCCGGACTAGATTCTCACCAAGGTCCCTCCAGTCTGAGGTTCAACAACTCAATTATGTTGATGACCTAAAAAGATGCAGTGTTGACCAACTGTGGTATGATCAATCTTTTAGGAAGACCTTCACCAAGGTGTGACTTGGAGCAAGTACTTTAGTTTTCTGGACATCACCGAGTCAACAAATATGAACACCTAGTGTGCATCAGGCACTGTGGCAGGCACTGAGCACATGGTAAACAAGCCAACATGGACCCTGCCCTCAGGAAGTTCAGTTCAGTACACTTCACTTTCCTTGTCTTCAACACGTAAAGGTTCTTCCATGTCTAAAAACCCTGAAACATGATGATTCAATGTGAACTCCAAAATGGCATGGCCCTCAAGATTTCCTCTGCAGTTTCATATTTTTTAAAATTCTCTTTGAACATAGCAGAACCACAGAACTAATTTTAGTTGTAAAATAATCCTTTATACAATTTAAGATGTCTGCAATTTAATATTTCAAATATATTTCTTTATATTAACTCTTATCACTGAAAACTACTTCAGTGGCTCTTATTGGGATATTAGCATTACAAAGCTGAGAATGTGATTTGGAATAAAAAGCCCTAAATTTAAGCTGCCTCCATCACTTAGTAACTGTGTATGCCCTATGACCAAGTAACTTAATATCTCTCTGAGCTGCATTATTTTGCCACTTAGCAAATTTTTACTTGTGTCAACTAGGTACCCACTTCTGTGCTCAACACTATGGACATAGAAATGGACAAGAAAGTTGGACAGAACTTCATGTAAACCTTCTCACCTGTAAATTGGAATCATAATAATCACTCATATTCCTCTTAGCTCACAGGCTAAGGATCAATACAGTGTTCAGGATCAATAATACCTCTTTCTATGGGAACCTTCATGCACTGTTGGTAGAAATGTAAATTGGTGAAGCCACTCTGGAAAAGAGATGGAGGTTCCTCAAAACACTAAAAATAGAAGTACCATATGATCTAATAGTTCCACTTCTGGTTTTTCACCTGAAGGAACCAAAACACTAACTCAAAAAGATATATGCACCCCTATGTTTATTGCAACATTATTTATAGTAGCCAAGATATGGGAACAACCCAAATGTCTATCAGTAGATGAATGGTAGAGAAAATGTAGTGTATACACACAATGGAATATTACTCAGCAATAAAAAAAAATGACATCTGCCCTTAGCAACAACATGATGGACCTAGAGAATATTACACTAAGTGAAATAAGTCAGATGGAAAATGACAAGAACCATATTATTTCACTTAAATGTGGAATCCAAAACACAAAACAAAGGAACAAACAATAATACCAAAAAAGAGAAACGAACTCATAAATATTGAGAACTGGTGGTTTCCAGACGTGAGGGGGATGAGGTGATAGACAAAATAGGTGTAGGGAATCAAGAGGTACAAAGTTCCAGTTATAAAATGAATAAGTTACAGTGATGAAAAATACAGCATAGGGAAAATAGTCAATAATACTGTAATAACTTTGTACGACAACAGATGGTAACCGTACTTATGGTGAGCATATCATAATGTATATAATTGTTGAATCACTGTGTTTTACACCTGAAACTAATATAATATTATATGTCAACTATACTTTAATTAAAAATTTTAGGGGTCCCTGGGTGGCTCAGTTGGTTGAGCATCTGACTCTTGATTTTGGCTCAGGTTGTGATCTCAGGGTCATGAGACTGAGCCCCACGTTAAGCTCTGTGCTCAGGTTGGAGTATGCCTGAGATCCTCTCCCTTTCTCTCTCTGCCCCTCCCCCTGCTCACCCTCTCTATAAATAAATAAAATCTTTAAAAAAATTTTAGATAAAAAAATAATACCTCTTTCTAAACATAAGATTTTAATTATATCTGTTTAAATGTTAATGGCGTTCATAGTTCGTATCATGAAAACTTTTCACAAAAGATAAAGGAAAATCATTTTAGAAATAATAAATTTCTTTTTCTAAGGTTTTACTTTTATTCCAATTATCATATAGTGCAATATTAGTTTCATTTGTACAATATAGTGATACAACACATAGTGCTCAACACATAAGTGTACTTGTTAATCCCCATCACCTATTTAACCCATTCCCCTACCCACCTCCCCTCTGGTAACCATCTGTTTGTTCTCCATACTTAACAGTCTGTTTTATGGTTTGCCTCTCTCTCTCATTCCCTCTCTCCATCTCAAGTTTTTATTTAAATTCTAGTTAGTTAACACATAGTGTAATACTGGTTTCAGGAGTAGAAATTAGTGATTCATCACTTACATAGAACACCCAGTGCTGATCACAAGTGCCCTCCTTAATATTCATCACCCATTTAGCCCATCCCCTGCCCACCTCTCTTCTATCAACCCTCAGGTTGTTTTCTATAGTTAGGAGTCTTTTGTAGTTTGTCTCCCTCTCTTTCTTTCCCCCTTCCATATGTTCATGTGTTTTGTTTCTTAAATTCCACATATGCGTGAAATCATATGGTATTTTTCTTTCTCCAATTGACTTATTTCGCTAGTGTAATACACTCTAGTTCCATCCACATTATTGCAAATGGTAAGATTTCATTCTTTTGGATGGCCGAGTAATATTTCATTGTACATATATATACCACATCTTCTTTATCCATTCATCAGTCAATAGATATTAGGGCTCTTTCCATAATTTGGGTATTGTTGATAATGCTGTTATAAATATCAGGATGCATGTGCCCCTTCAAATCAGTATTTTTGTATTGTTTGGGTAAATACCTAAAAGTGCAATTGCTAGGTCGTAGGGTGGTAGTTCTATTTCTAACTTTTTGGGGCACCTCCGTACTGTTTTCCAGAGTGGCTGCTCCAGTTTGCATTCCCACCAACTGTGTAAGAGGGTTCCCCTTTCTCTGCATCCTTGCCAACATCTTTTGTTTCCTGACTTGTCAATTTTAGCCATTCTGACAGGTGCGAGGTGCTATCTCATCGTGGTTTTGATTTGTATTTCCCTGATGATGAATGATGTTGAGCATCTTTTCATGTGCCTCTGTTAGCCATATGGATGTTTTCTTTGGAAAAATGTCTATTCATGTCTTCTGCCCATTTCTCCACTAGATTGTTTGGTGTTTTGGAGTGTTAAGTTTGATACGTTCTTGATAGATTCTGGATATTAACCCTTCATCAGATATGTCATTTGCAGATATCTTCTCCCATTCCTTAGGTTGCTTTTTAGTTTTGTTGAGTGTTTCCTTTGCTGTGCAGAAGCATTTTATCTTGATGAAGTTGCAGTAGTTCATTTTTGCTTTTGCTTCCCTTGCCTCCGGAGATGGGTCTAATAAGAAGTTGCTACTGCAGATGTCACAGACGTTGCTGCCTGTGTTCTGCTCTATGATTTTGATGGTTTCCTGTCTCACATTTAGATCTTTCATCCATTTCTTTATATATTTATCTCACCCAGCAAGTGTTCTATGTGGTTCTATAGACTGAAGGCTCACAGTGTGACCTACTCCCATTTTTTCTGACAGCATCTGACCATCAATAACTCTTATAAATTCACAAGACTGAGATTATCACATCTTTCTAATAGCATCTGAGAAAGCTAAAAATATAACATGTTTGTGTGTCATCTTACCTGCAATTGCAAAATCAGCTGACTCTGAAGTGGAGTTTCATGTCTGTACCTAAATATTTAGTAATTTTAACAGCGCAGTGAAACGACAGACTAAATATAAAAAGACCAAAAAATGTTAACTGGCTCACAAATAGAATTGCGTAAGTGTCCTTGTCCATGAAAACATCTAAAATTGAAAACAACCAAATGAAATCAGTTAAATAAAATACTCTCTGCTTCTTACTCCCAATGTAAACTCCAAAGCATAGAGAAATCCAGTACCTAAAACCTCAGAGTTTTCCAGGGCACCTGGGTGGCTCAATCAGTTAAGCATCTGGGCTCAGGTCATGGTCTCAGGGTCTTGAGATCAAGCCCCGTGTTGGGCTCCATGCTGAGCACAGAGCCTGCTTTAAGATTCTCTCTCTCCCTTTGCCGCCTTCCCCAGTTTGCTCTCTCTCTAAAATAAATAAAAAACCCTCAGAGTTTTCCTATTTTTAAAGTAAAAATGGGGAGAATGAAATTTCTTTACTTGGAAACGAAAAGCATTTTCACTCTCTAGAGGGGATCAATCAGTAAGTCTTTATTTTATTTCCTGCCCCATTCCTAGAGCAGTGGAGATACCGTGAGAGCTATCAAAACAGAGTAACAAACAGCCATCTACATAACAAATGTTACTAGAAATCCAACACACTTTTATGTATTAAAGCTCATACCAATGTAAGCAAATAATAAGATGATTGCTTTGATCACAAGAGGATTTTCTATACCAAGCACTGTAAGTTTATATTCTGTTTATATTCTGCAACAAGCAATAACTTTATATTAATATCTCCAACTCTGTGCATTTAGGGAAAAACAAGAGTATCATAGATCCCTATACTTTTTGTCACATAGTATTTGTAGACCTCATTCCTGGTGTTAATTTCTGTGTCGATAATGGTTATAAGAGACAGAAACTAATTCTGGCTAATTTAGGAAAAAGGGGATTTCACTGAAAGGATATAGAGGCTCTTACAAATTCAGGAGAAGTTTGAAGAAGGAAGCTTAGAAAACACAGGAACTGTGTACTTCTGGGAATCTGCTCCAGAGTCCCATTGAGGAATCAGGAGACCGCCAGAAGCATTTAAAATTAAATAGGTGGATTCCATACAAATTTTAGGATTGTTTGTTTTAGCACTTTGAAAAATGCCGGTGAAATTTTGATCGGAATGGCGTTGAAAGTATAGATTGCTCTGGGCAGTATAGACATTTTAACAAGATAAAAAGCTTCTCCACAGCAAAGGAAACAGTCAACAAAACAAACAGGCAACCCATGGAATGGGAGAAGATATTCGCAAATGACACTACAGACAAAGGTCTGATATCTAAGATCTATAAAGAACTCCTCAAACTCAACACTCAAAAAACAGATAATCACGTCAAAAAATGGGCAGAAGACATAAACAGATACTTCTCCAAAGAAGACATACCAATGGCTAACAGACACATGAAAAAAATGTTCATCATGATTAGCCATCAGGGAGATTCAAATCAAAACCACATTGAGGTACCACCTTATACCAGTAGAATGGCCAAAATCAACAAGACAATAAACAACAAGTATTGGAGAC
>CM052900.1:13806918-13847976 GCA_028534135.1 Potos flavus
CAATCACCAAATATGCATTGAACTGAGATTCTCAACTAAAAGTTTAAACACATACAGATTCACGCACAGATTTAAAGCCTTAAGTGCCATGAGACTATGTGAAGTGTCTGAATGGATCATGTGGCATTCTTTGTCCATCCGATAAACAACTTCTCTCATTAGAAGAAGACATGGAAATGAAGGAAAAAAGGTTACTCCTTCTTCTGGCTTCGTTCAGTTCCTAGATTCAGTCCTGAGACGAAGAGCAAGAATGAACAGACGTGGGAAGAGACTTCCAGGTAAGCGGCTAAAGTGTCAATCAGCTGAGTAATAACGGATTTCTAGTGACATGAAGAAGCCCGAATACACAAACACAAACAACGAGCTACTCACGTGTGATAAAATGAAGAAACCATTATATCACAGGACAAGGAGGAATTAAAGAATAATAGGACTTTATACCTATAACACTATTTGGAAATTCATAGTAGCTGACAGAGGGTGGGGCGAAGATTAAAAAAAAAGTGGTGGGGGGGGAATAAAGCCAGCATTTCACATTTGGTTAAAACAGCAACACACAGTCTTGATACGGGTTTTACCGAAATATGGGCTTTTGGCAAAACTGCACAGAGAACAACCACTAGTCTACAGCTGCGTATATGTTATTAATATCATATTCTCTATCAGTGCAACAAGTAATAGGCCTCCATGATGGGACAAAATAATTAGAAAATAAATAGTTTAGGACTCTTTATGGCAAATGCAGTCTTTATCCCAATCAAAATATCAGAATGTTTCTAAACTTAGTTTCCTACCATAACATACAAGTCTTTTAAAATGTAAACAAAAGCAATGAACACCAAAGCTTCTCAAAATCAACTTATAAATTTGCAAAATACTCATCTCTCATTTGGAAGAATGTCATCTGTTTCTGGTAGATGTCCCTAAGTACAACCAGGCACAACCCCCCCCCCCCCCACACACACACCTTTCTCTCTCTTTAATATATACTAAGAGTTGGCAAAGTTTTTCTATAAAAGACCAGATAACAAAGACTTTTGGCTTTGGAATCCATACAGGCTCATTTGTAATTACTTAACTCTGTTGTTATAGCACAAAAGCAGCCACAGACAATACATAAATGAAATAACATGGCTAAGTTCCAATAAAACTTTATTTCTAGAAACAGGCAGTGGGCTAGATATGGCCCACCAGCTATAGTTTTGCTTATTCCCAATATACATGATTGATTTTTAATACATGATTTAAAAATTCATATTTTCAACATCATGAATAAATGTGTACACTCTCACTTTATAATCGAAGAAAATATGCTTCCGGAATGTTAACTCTGAGCCATGTTGATGTGGTTACTATTACTAATAGCAATAACAACAACTAACGATGACTGTTCTTTACACGCTAGGCCTTAATCTAAGAACTCTACATGCATGTTACTTCAAGGACCTTATTTTTCTTCCCATTTTCTAGAAAAGGAAACAGAACTTTAAATTGATTTAGTCAATAAGAGCACTTACTTAGAGCTCAGGATCTGAGATAGTCCATTTATTCAAGAACCCAGGCCAAGACTGTATAACCTCCTGTAAATATTCCTTATCCCCTCTTCTGCTAAAGCAAGTCTTGTCTCAGGATACTTGAAAATTCTAGCATTATGCTTGCATATCCCCTGATATCATAGAAAACCTTCATACGCATTCTGTCTTGAATCCAAGATTCACCAAACCCTTCTACTTTCTTCTCATCCGAAAATCAACACCTAAACTCCGGGACCCATTTTCCACCAAACGTCAGGGTCTAGTGTGAAAAAAATCAGTTACGATCATAGAAGTATTGTCTTATCCATTCCTATGAATGAAGCAAGGGGGCCTGGACTAAATGTTCAGGATTTTTTTTTTTTCCTATTTTAACTTCCACTCTGAAAACAGTGAATCAAAGGCTCTATATTAGGGTCTAAAGTAAGGATCTATAGTTAACTAAGTAAAAATTAATTTTAGCTCTAAACAGAAATTGAGCAATACCTTGAAAAGCTCTCAATCTACAATGTCCCAAATAATATTTGGAACATTTAAAAATGTTTCTTGCATGAGATTCTACTGCCTAATCTATTCCTTATGTGTAAAACATAAGCTGGGGGATGTGCATTTTCCTAGAATTTGATGCCACAGAAAAGCAGCAATAAATAAGTTTCCTTCTACAGTCTAAAATATGACCAACTAGATTTATCTTCCAGAACTTCCATTTCTGGTTAATAAACAGTCCATAGGTGAAGCGTATTATCTTAGGAAAAAAAACACAAAAGTCAATCCGACATATTTCATCAGTATGCTTCCTGATAATTAGGCACACGGTGTAGTGGAAATAGTTAATTATTCACACAACTGAGCCAGGCTTTTTGTATCTTTAAATATTTCTTCATTACTTTTTAAAGGAATTTTCATGTATGTAGTTGATGTAATTCTGATAACATATGAAAATTTAATTTTTACTCAACACAGACACAAATATTCTGAGACAAGTCAAATTTCCAAGGTCCAGGCTCTACACCTACAACAGCTGGGGAATTCTCTGAATCTGAACTCCGGGCTCCAATGGCTTAGGGTTGAGTCTAGCTGTTTCCTCCACCTGCAAACTCTAAGAGCAAGGCTTTTGATGAAGCACTGTAGTGTTGCCAAGCTCAGCTCTTCCATTTGGCTGATCTTGTGACCCTGGACAAGTTTCTTACTTTGTGTAAGCCTGTGTGCCCCCATCTCTAACATGGGACTACCTACTCAAGGATACCTACTCAAGGATTAAATGATACAATTCATATAAAATGCTTACCACACTATTTGGCACACAGTAGGATTCAATAAAGACTGGTTACTATTGCAATTACTGTTATTATTTATTGAGAAGGTTAACAGAAAATCAAAATAATACCAAATCAATGAATATCACAGTAAATAGCATAGTAATAAAACTTATACTCTACTGCCGAGGGATGATTTGTCCATCTACCCTGGCAGAAGGAAAACAGATGGAAGCTCAGTGTTGAGCAATTAAAGAGAGTCAGAGGTTAGAAGATGTAACCTAGCTTCACCTGTGAACTGAATACCCTAAACCTTTACCTTATAAAACAAAGTTACATTTAAAGTCCTGGTTTCCAAACTTCAGAGTCAGTCAAAATGCACTTGTGCCTCTTCCTGGACTTTAGGCATGGAAGTTCTGGACCTAAGAATAAATAAGGCACCGTACCTCACCTCAAAGACTGCAGCTCTGTCACCTGTGGAGGGACACGCAAGATATATGGATGTGACCTCAGAGGCCCAGTTTGCTTTGCCAGGCAGCGAGCTGGCTGAGACTGGGAGCCTGGCTTTTCCCCAGCCAGAGTGGCTGCACCCAAACCCAGCTTCCTCAAGGATTGGTGGCCTCCCTGCTTGGCCGCAACTGCAGACAAGCCCCCAAAGTCTCCAGGTGCTATGCACCTGCTGTTCCCCAGGTTGGACTTCTTGGTGCCTGAGTTCACAATACAGAAAGGTCACGTAGCACGGGGATAGGGTCCATCCTATGGAACAGAAACATACTGCATGCCAGGCAGCTTCAGCTCATGCCCAACTTTTGGTAGGACAATGAGGAACGGAGGACCGCGTCCCTCCTTGCTGACCCTTTTCCATGTATGGGTCCCTAATAAAAGTGTTCCTTAATCCACACCATGAAACATGGTATTCACCTTCACCCCCCAACACACAAGAGGGACAAAAACAGAAAGGGCTGTAGAGGCCTTGATAGAAGTCTGTAAGATACGTATGGGAAGACTCAAAGCAAGAGGTGCAGCCATCCTTTTAAGTCACTGGAAGAAGTTTGGCAGCGAGAGTTGGACTTTCCCTTTAGAAGGTGTCATCTTTCGCTGACACCTCCCATTCCTAAAGGTCTGCAGTGCAAAGGAAGATAGGCCTGCAGTCAATCACCTTGACCCCTTCTCCAGGAGAATTATCAAACTTGGACATAGGGACTCTTGGAGAAGAAAACACCTGCCCCTATGAGAAACACATGCTTCACATTAACAATCCTTCTGCCATGGGAGGCACACGAGGTCATATAGATAAGATATGATTGTCAAGGACTCAGGGCCTAATATGATAAAATGTCTGCCTTCTTGCTTATATGGTTTTAAGTGACTAACTGAATTTTTCCTTTTTTTGAGATTTATTTCAGGGGGAGGAGGGGCAGACGGAGACAGAAACAAGCAGATTCCCCACTGAGCAGGGAGTCCAACTAAGTGGGGGTCCATCCCAGGACCCTGAGATCATGACCTGAGCCAAAATCCAGAATTGGATGCTTAATGAATGGAGCCACCCAGGCGCCCCTAACTGAATTTTTCAAATGTAACCTTTGAACAAGTGTCTGAACAGACTGCAGTATAATTTTAAATAAGTGTTCTCTTTACAGGTTGTACTATAATCCCCATGAAGGCCCAGCTCCCAGAACTCCCCAGACAATGCAATTAAGTAACTGTTGCTATGCTCCACCACAAAGAGCATTTTTTACTACAAAGTAAAGCCAATTGTCACCTTAGAGGGGGATGTTCCTTTAAGGACCGCTAGGCTAAATTTTATAAGGAAATTTCCTTTCACATAAGCTACCAACAAAGACTGCAATGATCTCCCCAAATGTATATGAGATTCCATAAGGAAGGCTGCTGTGCTGATGGTAGTCTTCCTCCCACCTACCCTGCCCCTGGCCACGCATTTAGAAGCTCATGAAGAGTACAGTGAGTCTTGGCTACTTGAAGTTTTCTCTGGCAGAAGTGAGAGGGTCAACAGAGGAGCCCTGAGGAAGTAGAGGAATTCTAGATTGTGGAAGATGTTCTGAATCACAAGAATTGAGGGAAAAAAGACCCTAAAGAAGTCACCGCCTCTTTCCCAAGGACCCTCTGGAGGGCTGGCTTCAGCCAGGAAATCTTAGCATACAGATGGTGGAGGTACAAAAAGGAATCGGAAATGTCCAGATAAGCCCCCAAATTCTCACAGTTTTCAGACGCCTCCCTGAGTAAACATTCTTCCAGAACTGCTGACAAATCTCCAAACCAACTTCCTCTCCTCAGTGTTCCCCTTTTGGAAAGGAGATTATCTACCAACAAAATCTCCACCCAAAATGGAGCTAACAGGAAGACAGTGGAAGAGATTCCCTCTGGTCAATTAATCACGTAAATAATGAAATCATTCTGTCCCGTAATAAATAAAATGGCTCGACAAACCCTGGTACATTGGAATAGTGGTTGGTAAGGAATCCTTGCCCCTAACTGCTACACCTTTGCTTGAAAGATGTAGTTGCAAGTTATAATGAAGTCCCAGGGTAATCAGACTCTGCCCTTCTTGGCTTAATGCCCTCATTAGTGCAAAGTCAGCAAATGGCGAATGTGTAGACAAATGCGTTGGCTCCAAGCCCAGCTTCTTAGATTTCATGGATGCTTCTCGATGGGTTTAACTGGAGCTGCTCTCTTTTGTAGTCAACACAGGTGTAAGAAAAATCACGCTTCTGATATCACAGTTCTTCACCAGCACTTGAGTACAGAAGCTTGGCTACATTTGTGCATATGCCAACCATTCTGAAGAATAAAAGGCTAAATTCATACTATATTATCTGAGAATCAAACCACTTTTATTTGGGCTTATTCCTATTAATTATCTTTATGGTAAGATGTAGTGATGAAATCAATGCCAAAGTCACTATTGTAAGGTCAACACCATGTACACTGAAATATAAGCTTAAACCATATTAACAGTGGAGAAAACCTGCCTGCTTGGTAATCAAAGGTAACTCCCATTTCCAATTTATGGAGAACAGAGGGGGGAAAATGACAAAAAATATTGAACATGTGACATGAAAGATCTTTTTTAGTTGAGTTATGTAAGTAAAGAATGTTTTGCACCTTTTCCAAAAAGTCTACATCTTCATTATCCCCAAAACAACTTTGCTTAAACAAAGAGATGGCTCTATAGAGCCTTGGCTTTCTCGGGATGGAGGGGTTCCTTGGAAAATCATCAAAATCCAAAGGATACAGAAATCATTCTTTGTGATTTGACCTTGAATCACTTGCATTTCAGCCATATGTTGAAAATTCTACTTTATTTCTATTACCAAGAAGTATTAGAGGCATATATTCCAATCAGAGGTGGTGAGGGGTAGGAGATGAGGGTGAAAGTATCTGGATGCTGAACAGGTGACCATCGTGATGGGGAGGTTTACAGGGGAAATTACGTTGAAAGCCATAGAGTCCAAGATGTATACCAATGTCTCCTAACCTTTCCTATGCTGTGTCTTTCTTGTGGCTTTTCTGTGGACACTTTCTTCTTTTCTGCATAAGCTCCCCAATCCGAACTCTGAGTTATTTCTCTGAACATTTTAGTTTAATCACATTGTACTCTGCTCAAAAATTTTTCGCCGATTTCTCATCGAGCCCAAATTACCTTTTGTCAAGGACATTGCACTGATCTCCCCAACACTCAATGAACCCTTCTCCAAAGTACAACAGCTGTGATCCCGCCTCCTCCCCAAGGGGACCTAAGGCAGGCAGGATAATAGCATCTTCTTTGCCATGGTATTACAGATGGCTAAGCCCAAGACCACCAGTGAAGAGCTTTGCTTTGCTGTACTATCTTGTGAGTCTGTGAGTTAAGATGGTCCCAAAACATGAAAGCTCAAGACTTTTGCTGATCATTGATGGCAGCCAACTCTCTATCTCTTCAGTCTTCATTTGTTCAGAAAACAAATAGTGAGTATTAGTAAATCGCATGTTGAAAATTTTAGGGGAAGTATATTATTGTCTGCAATTTACTTCAAAATACCCAAGAATAGTAAGTTGGGTAGAAGGAGGGATAGAAAAATAGTTATGTGATAAAGCAAGCATGGTAAATGTTAATTGTGGAATCTAAGTGGTAGATGTAAGGGTATTCACTATAAAAGTCTTTAAACTTTTCTGTATGTTTGTAGTGTTTCGTGATAAGCTGTTGGAGGAAAAAGCTCTTGTTCACTCTTGTTCTTTATACGTGGATGTCCTTAAAATACTCTGTGATATCCTTCAGCTCTTGTAAGTACGGCAGCAGGATAAGAGCTCTTTATCATGGCAACCTAGGTCTGTTCATACCCTCCCATGATGGCTTAGGTTCTGTCTACTGTTATGTTTGACAATCAGAGTCTACAACCTAGTCGCTAACAAAATAAATTCTAACAAATGTGAAGGAAAATGAATTGTGGTTATGCATTAGATCATACTGCCTTAAAACCTCATCTCTAAAACTGCTTTTCGTTGTCAGTTCTTAAAAAGAAAAATAGCACAATAAGTAGGAGCTTTGGTAAAGCCTTGTTTTATCTACCTTATCACAGCTTAACTGAACATAAAATAAGGGGCACTCTATGCTTCAATGTAAGACACACATATCACCACAAGGACTAACTTCTTGCTTTTTGCCATGAATATATTCTGTGAAAGTCAATTTTCATTCATGGGAAAGTTAGAGAGTAAAAAGGCAAGTAGAACTTTGAGAACAACTCAATGAAAAGAAGATCCAAGTTGATTCCATTCTCCTTTCCTCCTAGGGAAGAGGAAAGGAAGCAGGGATGACTTTTATAATCCAAGTAATTCACACTTTGCTGCATTCAATGTATGTGCCTGGAAATAGAGGGCAAATCTCATAAGAGGATCTCATGGCAAATAGCAAACTAACCCAGGATTCCCAAAAGAAATATGTGCTAAACTCTTCTTTAATGTGAAAAAAAACCAATCCTTTCTTAACATATTTCCTTGGTAAATTTGCACTTTCACATATTCTTCTATAAAGAATAAGATAATGGTTGCTCTTAGACCTGCACATAATTATGTATCTCTATACTACTCCCCCTTCCCAATCCTCCTGCTCTTTCTGTTAAGACAACACTCGAAGCATATTCTTCCCAAATTTCACAGCTTGTTAGAAAATGGCCAAGCTTCACACATAATAAAATGCGGTGATGAACCCAGCCCTACTGAAAACAGGATAGCATGAAATGATACTTTCCCTCTCATTGAGAGAGTGTTCATCAGAATGCTCGGTTGTTTCTTACATCTTATGTCAAGATCAGAGGAGCTGCTGTGCTAGGACTCGTCCTCTGACTCCTGCCTGATCTGCCCACAATGCCCCCGGCTCAGCTCTCCAGAGCAGAAACCATTCCGCCACCCAAAGTGGAGCCTCTCCGAGCTGGATGATCTACATCAGGCCGAGATCTAGGTGGGTGCTGGGCCACAGCTCGCCTCCATAAAAGGAATCTCTGGGCAGATATCAGAATCAGAAATGGGTAGGAACAAGTATTGCAGGGAGACTGTGTCGTCAGCATTAAAACTCATAAGCAAACCACCACCACCAACAGAACACCAGGAATGGCTGAGGGGTAAGGGGGGACAGATTTGGGACTCTCTCTGATGACACTCGCTGCTGACTACCTCCTCCTCCTACCTTCTCTGCAGCTGCCGCCCGCCGGCTTCCCTGAGCTGGCAGCCCTGGCATTTGTCCACTCTTGCCACACCCTAGCCACAGCTGTTCATCTGTAAACTACAGACACAAAAGAAGATCTTATCCCACCCTCTTGGATGTGTTTTCTCGCACTTCATCTCATCTCTCCTATCTAACTTTAAAAGTATTGTAAAAGCTACCAAAAAAAAACGTGATTCTTTATGCAGAGCTGAGTAAGGGTTCTCTCTTGGAGCCATCCCAGCCCACCCCGATGAAAATAGATCCCATACCCCCTGCTGGCCACCAGGGACAGCTGCTTCCAAGCACGCCGTCTGGCCCGTGAAGCCCTCTGCCCCCACGCTGTCTCCACTGTTGTCCCCCCAAGTATATAATAATCCACAAAAACCAGTCGCTGACATGAGCTTCCTTCCAAGTATGGTTAAGGCTGATAAATAATTGGAACAAGGATCTCAATTCTAGAATCCACCTCTCCTCGGGACAAGGAGAGAAGCACAGAGAAGTAGGATGACCTACTGTGTAGAAAGAGGGTTGACCATTGTTTCCTCAGTCTTTTCCTGATCACTGACCTCATAGAAACCAACCATTTGAGAGCCACCCCTTAATAAAGGCAAGCTAGTTCCTGATAAAATGAATACTAGAAACAACAGGAGAGGAGAGGAGAATGATCAGAACTATCTTCCTCCCCCTTACATTCTCTTCTTTTGAGAGGTATTTAACTTATTTTCAGGTTTATTGATTCCAATAGAAGCCGTAACTTAACTATCAGCATTGGCTTTTGAGAAAACACAAATATATTACTCATTAACAACTAACACCCTAGTCATTTCAGAAAAAGATTTTCATGAGATTAAGTCCATAAAGGTATAAAATAATTCCACAATCATTTATGGACTGCTTATTAAATGTCTTCTATTTGCATGACGTTTTTTGCAAAACATGACAAAGTACCTCCAATGCTCTCTGCTGGTAAGAAATGAGTCATTACCAGGGTTCTGCTCCCTACCCTCACATCCAAATTGTGAAGCAGAAAAGATGTTCACAGGAATAGAGTCTGTACGTTGGAAGAGCCTCTGATTCAAAGGCAGTTCAACACTCTACACTAAGCTTTTCTGCATTGACCCCAAATACAGTGACTCTATTTCCTACAGCACCCCTCCCTTTTCTTTATCCAAATAGGCAGTAATTTCCTGACTCCAGGATATCTCTGCTGTTGAGAAGAATAAAAGTGTTCTCCTTCTGTTTGGATCTCAAGATTTCAGTAGTAGCTTCTGGGTGGTAGTTTCCTGCTATTCCCTTAGTTATAGTGTCCAGTAAAGTGAGCTAAGCTTCCATATGAATGGCTTCCAATAGGGACTATCCCCTAAGACAATCTCCATGTCAAATGTAAAATTCCTTAAGTTCATAATGCAATGAAATGGACTATTTCTCCTTTTTCTCTTCTGCATGCTCTAAATTCCTTATCTCCTATTTATGTTATTGTAGCTTGGTTTTTGGCTCAATGAGCTGATTCTTACCTTTTACCTGCATATTGCATTAACATTTGCAAATTCAAGAAAGCAATTCAATATTTATTGAATGTGCTTTTATGAAAAAAGCGATAGCAAGTCTATAAGAGTCTGGAAAGGTATCTGTTATAGCAAAAAGGCAAATACATCAAACAACTTGAAAGAACTACAGTTTCCTACAATTTAGCTAAAACCCATTGCCTAATAAATTGCTTGTAAGGAACCCGCTTTAGTGATTGTACGAGATTGTTGTAATTAGCATATTTAGTCTAGGTAGATGAGCATAACTGGAATGCTTGAAATGTTTTTTCTCTTAATTAAGCATTCCTCATTACCTTCTTAATTCTCCTCCCCACTCCGCTTCCATTCCCACAGCTGGCAAAATTGTGAACTGCAATTTATCTTCCCATTAAATGACTACAAATTCAGAACGAGTGGAGTCCAAATTAAGTTTTCAAAACCACATGGCAAGGAAGACCCAGTTTAATAGTTAGGAGAGGAAGTGACCATTCTATCTTGTCAAAACATAAACACTTCCAGAAATAAATTGGATTTTTCCCAACAGAATGGAAAAAATCATTTGTCTACTTTTTTGTTTGCAAAAAGATGTCACACTAGAATGTGATAAGTCTTATACAAGGATTCCATTTTATGTTTGTCTTATCATTATGTTTTGTAACCCTCTAAATTGCTTAGCTGATGACACCATTAAATTGTAGTCTAGTGTCCTGCCTAAGTGCAGGGACTTTCAGCTCTACCACTTTATGGCTGGATAACCTATGGCCAGTTAGTTTAAATGTTCTGCTCCTCAGTTTTCTTATCTGTAAAATGAACGTGATAAGCATATCTTCTACAAGGAGTCACTATGCAGATTAAAAATATATATATTAAAGGCATATATATGTATACTCATGCATATATCTCTTTGGCAGGTAATAAATGCCATCTAAGTGAGTCTTCTTGTTATTATTACCAGGCCTACCATCAACACAAAGAAAACAGTGATACTGTTGGGCTTCATTATTTCAACATTCTATCAAAAACCGCTTTCGTGGAAAGTATAGCTGGGATTATCCTAGAAAAGAAACATGACAGGCATTTGGGGTGTCTTAATTAGAGTGTCATAGTTATGACTGCATAGCAAATTTCAAGATAAAAGACATACATAGGACACATAAAAATAACCAATGATTTAAAAATTCATAATATGAAATTCTATTCATGAATTATTTATATATGGTTAATTATCTTCAAATGAGGAATGTTCTGAGATTTTCTCGACTATTCATGGCACCTTTTCTGTTCTGTATCAAGAATAATACTATAAAAATATATATGTAAAATATCAGTTCCATTTGGTGTGGTAATAACGTGTTACTGAGTTAGTGATAAATATCATTGCATTCTTTGGCCAATCAAAAAAGCAAAAGTTTATTTTAAAACTTCTAATATTTTATCTTTATCACTCTGTAATAAAATGTGTCATCCAAATCCATCCATTTTTGTAATGGTTTTATTGAGATATAAGTCACATACCACATAATTTGTCCATTTAATGATTATAATGTGATGATTTTAAGTATATCCCCAGAGTTAAGAAATCATAACCACAAACAAGCTTATAACATTTTCATCATCCCCGAAAGAAACTCTATACCCATTAGCACTCACCCTCCATTCTCCCTCCCCACTGCAGCTGGCAACCACTCTCTGTCTCTATAGATTTGCCTATTCTAGACATTTCATAAAAGTGGAGTCATATGATATCTGGCCTCTTGTGTCTGCTTTCATTCCCAGCATATTTTCTTTATTTTTAATTTATTTTTTAAGATTTTATTTATTCATTAGGGAGAGAGACAGAGGGAGGGAGGGAGGGAGAGAGACAGAGAGAGACAGCATGAGCAGGGGGGAGAAGCCGACTCCCCGATTTAGCACTCGATCCCAGGACTTGGAGATCATGACCTGAGCCGAAGGCAGACGCTGAACCAACCATCTGAGCCACCCAGGTGCCTCTGCTCCCAGCATATTTTCAAGGTTCATCCATGTTGTAGCATGCATCAGTACTGTATTCCTTTTTATGCCAAATAATATTCTGTTGCATGGATATTTATCCATCCACCAGCAGATGGACACCTGAGCTGTTGTTTCTAGCTATTATGAATAATGCTGCTGTGAACATTTGTGTATAAATTTTTATGTGGACATATGTTATCATTTCTTTTGACTATATACCTAGGAGTAAAATTGCTGGCTCATATGTTAACTCGATGTTTTATCATTGAGGGAATGCCCGACTGTTTTCCAAAGTGGCTGCATCATTTTACCTGTCCACCGGCAGTGTATGAAGGCTCCAACTTCTCCACATCTTTGTCAACACTTGTTACGATCTATCTCTTTCATTGCAGACATCGTGTCAGTATAAAGTGGTATCCAAATGCTTTTTTAAGATGCAAAACCATAAAGATACATTGGGCAAAGTAGTAAAATCTTTTATGAAAAAGGCAAGAATGATGAGATTAGGAAAATCTAATCATTTTAGATTAGACCCTGCAGTCAGGCTGGAAAAGGAAGCAGAAGACGTTTCTAAGTTTGCTAGTTAATTTCATGTCCTTATGCAACCAACTGCCCTTCAAAGTGTCAGGACTGTGGAGCTAGCCCTCGATTTCACAGCTGGCGCTTATAATAATCATAACAATAACTAAATCTTGGTTTATGGCTTATTTTATAGAGTTCCCTCCCATATTCTAGCCCATTTGATCCAACACCACAAATCTTATGTGAAAGGATATTATCAATTCCCATTCTGCAGGTAAGAGCACTGAGGCCCAGAGAGGCTGACTTGACCAAGGGAATATGGTTAAAAATACATACATATATATGTACATATGTATGTTTCATTACTAGTAAACATTAACCTACTTACTATATAGCATTGAATAAATGTATTTATATTATTTATATAAATATATATTTGTTATTTATTACATAATTTTATATATAGCATATATATTATACATAGCACAAATATATAGCATATGTATTTTTATATATGGCATTAAATAAAAGATTATATGTTATTATATAAATATATAATACATTTATATATTATTATATAGTAAATATTATATATACTATATATAATATATACATATGGCATTAAATAAATAAAATGCACAGAACCAGGCCTGGAAACCAAATTTTTTATTTCAAATCCCAATCCTTGGTGTCCCGGTTTCCTTATCACTTTCATTTGCCTTATCTCTGATGACCAAGAAAGCAGTGGGAAAGCAAGAGAGGACAAAGGGAGTTATATGTGAAGCAGTTAGAGGCAGGAGACCTGCACATCACAAAGTCCCCCCAATCAGACAGTGGGAAAGCAGCTAAGGATGCAAGGACACGTTGTGACAGGGACAGCACGGACGGTTGCATTCCCTCCCCTTCATGAGAGGCTCTTCCAGTAACCGAGAAGCCAAGGCACACTTAAATCCCTAAATTCTGAATATATCATCTGTACTGAAGTATATTTAATCACATGTACTCATCATTCAAATATTTATTGAATAATAACTATGCACTAGACACAGTGCTAACATGATTGAGATTTTAAAAAGCAATGATTACAATTTTCCAAAGTAAAATTAAGTGGTGAACATTTTCTAAGCCCTGCACACGGAGCATCTCATTTAATCCTTATAACGTTCTTGCAAGAGATGTGGAAACAGGCTGAGAGAGTGAATCAGTACATTGACCCCAAAGTCACAGAACTATGAAATGGTGGAGGCAGAATAAGAACCCGGGCAGCCTGATTCTATACCCTGTGCTCTTAACCACCACCCAATCCTTCCTGCCAGATCTCACTTGGCTGGAAGTCCCATGTGGTGACGCACAGAGACCAACAATACTGATTAATTACAGCAACCATTGTTGAATGCTCATTAATACAGAAGCACAAGGGCACATTCCCACTACAACCCTAAGTACTTATCTTCATTTCCATTTTATAGATGAAGAAACAAAGGCTCAGAGAAGTGAATTAACTTGTCCGACGTCACAGAGCTGTAATAGCTAATGCTGACATGGTGCTTACACCTGGCACTCTTCCATTAAGCACTAACTCATCTAATCCTCATAACAACACTATGAGATAGGTTCCATTGTTGCCCAGGAATCTTAGTTAAGTAAGGTGTTCAAGGTGCGACACTAGTACGTAGCAAACCCATCAGTCTTGAAAACAACTTAATGGTGACTATTGGCTACAAAGTGGCTAAGCAGAAATTCAAACCCAGGTCTGACTCCAGGGAAAGAGCCTTCTCTCTTCTTACCACCAAGCTAAGCGTGGCCCTCTCAAACCCACTTTAGTATAGAGGGCTGCTAGGGAAAAGGAGAGTAACAACTGCTCTGGAGATTCCCAAGGAAAGGGCATTTAAGCTGCCTCCTGAAGGAGAAAGTGATTCCTGGACAAAGAGAGGCACCATCAAATTTTGTTATTTTAAAAGAAATGAGGGGCACCTGGGTGGCGCAGTTGGTTAATTGTCGGACTCTTGGTTCAGGTCCTGATCTCCGGGTGGTGAGATCGAACCCCTCCTCAATTGGGTGTCAGCGAGGAGTCTGTTTAAGTTTCTCTCGCTCTCCCCCTTCCCCCCACTCCCTTTAAAATATATAAATAAATCTTTAAAAAAATTAAAAGTACCCGATGAGGACTTCAAAAAAGATGATACAGTAATGAGGAGCAAACAAATTATTAAAAAGCGAATGCTTCAGATTGAATCAGAAAAGCTTTTGATTTTTATTCAATTAGGAAATACTCTCGATGAAGGAAAAACGAGCTTTTCTTCCATTTAATTTTGACTCTACATTTAAAAATCATCGAGGGACTGAAGTGTGCAATTTGCCTTTTGTAACGTTAAACTCAACAAACTCTGACTTCCATTATTTACTTCCTCAATCTAACCGCTGCAAGCACGGTGGTTACTAAACCTTCATGGATCTTTGCAAAGATTCTCTGTCCTTCAGGTCCTAAAACACAGCATTTAGAAACCAAAATGAGCCTGGAGATTCAGGCCAAGCATTAGAGGGAACAGGCGCGCGCCTCACGCCAGCTGGGCCAGGGATGGGCACTCAACACTCAAGTTGTGGCTCAAACGCTTCAGAGCCAGGGGTTTGTTGCCCCCCCCCCCCCCCCCCCCCCCGGCAAACTGATTTATGACCACACGACCGGCAGCTGTGGAACCGGTCAGACCGTGGAAGTACATTCTCAAACATGAATCCAAGAAGGACCAGGATGGGATGCCAATGGTACGGGGGTTGGGGGATCTGGGGTTCACTGCCTGTCCCGGGTGCGGTGAGACCGGTCATTTGCTAATTCTTGCAGGAGCCCGGGGGCCGACGGACTCTGCTCTCCCGAATGTGCGCGCTAGGGAAGTTGGCGCAGCAGCGGGGCATCCGGACAAGGTGCCTCCACGCCCCCTCGCGGACGCGACTGATGATTGACCGGGACGTGCCAATTAAGGGATAGGTAGTTTTTCAGAACCTGGGGTTTAGCTACCACAACACCCCGTCAAGGGAGTCCCGGCGATCTGCCTCGTTTTACAGATAGACGGAAACGCTGAGGGTCAGAGGAGTGAAGCAGGACTTGCCAGCAGAAAGGAAAACCTCAAGTCAATCGTTGGGTTGGCCCTTTCACCTAGGAGTCAAGAGTCTGGGACTCAAGGCGGCATGGGGCTGCACACCCACCCTCTCGCTCCCAGGACGCACTCGGGGTCGCCTGGCAGCCAGGAGGCCTGGCAGCGCCAGGTGCCCGGGAAGAGGGAGCGCGCGTCTGCGGGGCGCAGGGCTGCTGCCGCGCGGCCAGGGCGCAGAGCGCACCACCGGCTCCCGTGCGTCCGCCGCGGAGCCCCGCGCGGGTGCCGAGTAGCAGGGCGCCCGGCTGCAGCAGCTAGGCAGGGGCGCCACGCCGACCGTCCACGCGCCCGCAGCCGTCCCGGAGCCCCGCGCGAGTGGCAAGGCACGAGCCACGCGCATGTGCGCGCGAGGCTGCTGCGGGCACAGGCTGGCGGTGCCACAGCGCGCCCACCGGCTCTGCCCCACGCCTTACCGTAGCTGCTCCCCGGTGACCAGGACCTCAGCCATGCGCTCCAGCTCCCTTTGCTGCGCCCCACCACTCCCGCTGGCGCTGCTGTCGCTGCCGCCGCTGCCTCCGCTGCCACCGCTGCCGCCCTCCTCCATGGTCGGGCCGCGCCGCTACCACTGTCTTCCCTAGCCGCCCTGGGTCTGGGTGTTAAATCAGCCTGCCCCCACAGAGGCCTCCCCCGCCATCTTTGTTAGGGGCAGTCCCGTTGCTCAGACGCGATTGGCTGGAGAGGGAATCCCTGTGGGTAGGCTGAGGCGCTAGGCAAGTCCGCTCCAGGAACTCCGGCTCCGGGCGGTGGCTGGAGCCCCGCGTGGTCGGGGGGCGGGGCCAAGGGAGGAAAATATAAACATGTGGGCGGGGCGCCGGCTCTGCGGCGTGTGTGCTGGTGGAGGTTAGGTATCTCTCTCCGCCGCGGCGTTACCCGCAGAGCTCCTGCTGTGGGACCTTGGGGACAGGCCAGGAGGTTACTAGACCAGTGTGAAGGTATTTTAATTATACTCTCTATGCTTCAAATTGCCAGAGTAAAAATAATAACAAAATAGCTGAATAGTGAACAATGAAGAATATAGGGATATACACGTCACTGCAGGGATTGGTGAAATTAGGCGTTGTTCTTGTCCCAATCCCCTTCACCAAAGACAGCTTACTTACCTTATAGTGTAGTCAATAAAGAACGCTGGCCTGGGAATCAGACAGACCTGGGATCCAGCTTCCACCTATGACGTCTTGCCAAAAGTGCTTAATCCTCAGTTTCTTCCTTTACAAAATAAAAATAACTGTGGATACCACTGCATCTACTGCATCTACTGCATGAAAGATGCTTCAGGTAGTTGTTACCTTCTTTAATTATTGCAACAAATCATAAAATGGGTGTTGTCCTCCTTTTACATCAGAAAGCAGGCTCAGACAGATGGGGTAACTTGTCCAAGGAAATCAGGTACTAAATGCAAGAAGAATCAAACCCACACATTCTGGCCTTAGAGTTGCGTTCTTAAAAGACTGCTTCTTAAAACGGGGGATATAATGGTATCGTCTACTTATAGGGAAGATGAAAGGAACTTTTGACGAGTACCAAATGAATTTTTTTTTTTAATGAATACTATATGGAAAGACAATCTTGAAATTGCAGATTTGTCCTAAGTCTACAGAATTAAAATGAAAATGAGAGGGCTGTTGAAAAGCAAATTATATTCTTTGTATATTTATACAAAAAAATTCTGCTATTCAAAAGTATTTATACTCACTGTCCTTCTGGTTTATTGTATTTTATTGTTCTGTTTTCTTCTTGTCATTTATTTTTAAAAGAGATCACTGTAGCCTTTTCCAACATTCTACAAGATCATTACTTAATTAAAATTTACAACAATTCATTGAGCATTTATTCTGTGCTTTGCATGGTGCTAAGCACTTTGTTTATTTTATTACTTTACCCTCACAAAACCCCTGAGAGTTGGGTATTATTATTGTCAACTTATAAGTGGAAAAGCTTAAGCATAGAAAGGTGATGCGATTTGCCTAAATTTCACACCCAGAAAGTTAGTTAGGCAGCCCTTAACCCCTGGATCTGTAGACACTCTAGGTTATGTTCAACCATGCTCCAGAAAGAGAACGATTGTCCAACTCCCTTGTGAATTCAACAGTAGATATTAGGCAATTCTTTCTCCAAATGAAATAATCTTTCTTAACTTTTCAAATAAACCTATGGCAAAAACGTGGAGCAAGCAAGACATACTTCCAAGTGAATGTGATTCTAAGAGCTTCATTCTGCATAAAATATAAAAATCATTTAACAGAAGTAGAGGTCCCAGAATTAATGAGTTTAACAGCTGGCTGTCACTCATGGTTTAATCTTATAACATAGAATATCAAGAGTTTGCAACTTCATGTTACTTCTCTGGGCCTCAATCTCCTTACAGGAATAATAATTCCTACCTTATAGGGATGTTGTGTGGCTTAATAACATTATGTAAAGTTTTCATGTATATGATGTGTTCAAAAGCTGTTCTCTTTAATATCTTTACTGATTTTAATAAGAAGAAGAGGAAGAGGATGAAGGAAGAGGAGGGAGAAAGAGAGGAAGGAAAAGAAATTCTTGTCAGATACTTTCCAGGAGTTTTTGGTGCAAGGCAAAACACCTTTTCTCAAGGTATCTCTAATTAATTTTTAAATTATTAGTAGGCCTTGAAAATGAAGGAAA
Source organism: Potos flavus (assembly GCA_028534135.1). Classification (NCBI taxonomy): domain Eukaryota; kingdom Metazoa; phylum Chordata; class Mammalia; order Carnivora; family Procyonidae; genus Potos; species Potos flavus. The sequence goes on from CM052900.1 coordinate 13,825,240, forward strand.
GAGAAGTACAGACCTGGCCCCCTAAATCTCTTTTATTTAATGATTTTAAGTTTTCCGAAAGTGCAGAATGAAAAAAAATTAAGTTATAACACATTTCTAATTATCCATTGTTCAACACTGTTTTATCCAAAAAGCTCTGGCTACATATTGTAAATCACCACTATTGTCGATTGCCTTTTGCTTTTTCTTCCTTTCAATCTAGTTGTGTTTTCATTTAAATTTAGGCAACTTTATCTGAAAAATAAAAATTACAAGAAATATTTTTTTGCAAAGTACTTTCTTGTTGAATAGTTTATGATTAAAAATTGTGATTAAAAAACTTTTACCATGAGAGTTTATGATTTAAAAAAGCACCTTGACATAAGGAAAAAAAAATTCCAAGTCAGGAAAACACCTTGTACTGCTCCAGTGAGAAAGAACAGAATTTATTTCTCTCACGCGATGAGAAGGATCTTCCGTGTCTGTACACGTGAATGGGAAGTGGGAACTGGTTTGCTGTCATTGTTTCAACCTTTCTTTGACATCTGAGACTGGGTTAGAGGACAGATCCTTTTTCCGAACTTAGGGAAAGATTGGTCTGACTGCCAAGAACATTCGAGCACCCATGCTGAGTCCCTCAGCCCTGGAGCAATTTTCCCAGAATAGGCTGGGATCTGTAGGTGTTGCTGGAAGTCGGATGGGCACCGACATGGTGATTAAACCAAGTGTGAAGATCTTAGAAGGGCCGAAAATTCCAACAGACCTCGGTTTGATTCCTGGCTCCATTGGGGGCAGGCTCATCATCATCTCTAATTTTTGCCCTCTTCTGTAAAGTCATGATCATACTACTAATCCCATTGGGTTTTTGGGAGGACTCAATAAAATTTGAGGAGCATACTTGTTACAGGTGGGAAGTATTAGATGTAAGCCTTTTCTTCCAGCTTGCCCTACTCACCTGCTTCCTGCCTTCTGGCTGTTTCGGTGCTTGGAGCCAGTGCTTCTCAGATTTTTGGGAGATGAGGACCAGGTGTGTTTGTGCATGTGTGTGTGTGTGTGTGTGTGTTTTCAATCCGTTTAAGTTTGACGTTTTGGTAAAATACAATAGAAATGAAATTTTTAAATGTACAAAACACAGCCCAATTTGTCATTGTTGTGGTCAACAGATAGCAGATTGGCAAATTGTTATAAACATTTCTCTCGATGTCTGTATGTCTCAATGTCTCTCAATACAGGTAAAGGTCACCAGTTGGCAGACCACCCTTTTAGGAGTACCGGTTAAGGGTAAGCAGCAATGTGAGAAGATGAACTTGAATAAAATGTATGAAAGAGTATTGTCAGCTCTGAAGCCTACTAATAGTTAGCTTTGGATGTTGTTGTTGCCTCTTCATGGACACCAGTTTTGCTCCCACCTGATCTTAAAGATGAACTCAAACCCCACCTTCTCTGCACTATCTTCTTACACTCCCTCAAGGGCAGCTGTGTTTTTCTTCACTGTGTCTCGCGTGATATCAGAAGGTCTACGTTGCTTTTAACCATGAATGGGAGTCTCTATTCCCCAGCTGCCACGATTTTTATTCTCTTTCTGTGAATAGAAGCAAATGGATGGGTCAGTATTAGCCTGTCTAGATATTTCTGTTGATGGATCCTTTAAGAAGGAAAAAATAAATGTAGAGGGAGAACAAAATGTTCGCGTGTCATCATTCACATCCCTTTTTAATATTTTTGTCGTGTTTGATTCATCTTTTCAAACATTACAAATAAACGTGAAGTCGTTTTGTCCTCCAATCCCAGTTCTGCTCACCTCCCAGGAAGTTCTTAATGCTCTAAGTGCATCAAAAATACTCAATACTTTGGTCTATACTGCCCCCTAGTGAATGATTTTGCAACGACAATAAATGATAGTGGGTCTCCTAACGGAGGACCACCCCCAAGAAAGCATTTTTGGAAAATTTAGGTGGGGATTGTGGTTTGTCATGGTATTGGGAGTGCTACTGGCTTTTAGTGAGCAGGAACTAGGGATGCTAGATATTCTCGTTTTCCAGGGACAGCAACCTCATAAAGAATTGGCCTAAATCCTGAATGTCTTTCCTAGGTCCTGTGGGATATTTTTGCAGATGAAAAACCTGTTCCCTGTTGTCTGAGCTTAGAATCTAATTTGATTTTACATAGAAACAGGATAATTTTTTTAAATCTTTTTTTTTTTAAAGATTTTATTTATTTGACAGAGAGAGAGAGAGATTACAAGTAGGCAGAGAGGCAGGCAGAGAGAGAGGGGGAAGCAGGCTCCCTGCTGAGCAGAGAACCTGATGTGGGGCTCAATCCCAGGACCCTAAGACCTTGACCTGAGCCAAAGGCAGAGGCTTTAACCCACTGAGCCACACAGGCGCCCTGAAACAGGATAATTTTTTGCACAATTTTAATATAATTCTTACTTGTCCAGGAATGCAATTATGTACATTGAGAAAAAAAATTGTACTTTGCTCAGAACTTTACCAAGAAAGGTTCATTAGATAAAATTGCTTCATTTGTCATTTGTGTGGTAAACACACTATGAGTACAGCACACCTTCTTCAGGCTGTACTTGTTAGCGATTCCAGGTGTGGTGATCCTATTTGTGTTTCTATAAGAATATGTTATTTAGTCAAATCTCAGAATGCCAAATATAAAAAAGAAGTGATAGCAATATTCAGTAAACTGTTGTCTTCTGTTATTCTAAAATTATTTGTTATAGGGGCGCCTGGGTGACTCAGTTGGTTAAGCCTCTGCCTTCGGCTCAGATCATGATCTCAGGGTCCTGGGATCGAGCCCCGCATCGGGCTCTCTGCTCAGCAGGAAGCCTGCTTCCTCCTCTCTCTCTGCCTGCCTCTCTGCCTACTTGTGATCTCTCTCTCTGTCAAATAAATAAATAAAATTAAAAAAATAAAAACATAAAATTATTCATTATATATAGTTGTAAACATCTGAGCATCTCACTACAGCTTCTATATTCACTTAAATATTAAAATACATTTTATTTTATTATAGATGATTTTCTTTTTCTTCCTTATACTCCAGCGTATGGGCATCATACTGATTTTTTTTTATATGTACACTGGAAGCTTATATTGAGAACATTGGTGGATTTTGAACAGAGGAATGCCGTCATCTGACTTACATTACTACAAAGACGGCTTGAAATAACAGGATACTCAGTTCTGTGCTTGATGCCATAAATATATTAATAAATATTCCTTCTCTTTTCTAAGGTAGTGAGTGAACAGAGCAAAACGGGCCACTCTGTGAAACATGACACAATACCACCATCTAGTGGGCAAAATCCTGATTGTTTTATAAGCAAAGCTTCAAAAGTTTACTTAACAAAGATGAAACTGCTGTATTTCCTGTAGAATTAAATACATCTTGGTGTAAATCAGAAATTCCTTATCTGAAATGATTTTAAGTAAAAACAAAGTAATACAGTTTCCAAGACACTACTTGGTTCCATTTCTCCTATCTCATGAAATTATTTCCCTAAGGAAGTCTGTCTTTCTTTTTTTTTAGGTAGACTCCATGCCCAACATGGGGCTCAAACTCAGAAACCTGAGATTGAGAGTCCCATGGCTCTACTGACTGAGCTAGCCAGGCACCCCGAGGAGGTATTTCTTTCAAGGCTTACGCTTCAAATATTGGTAAGGCTTCATTTTTTAGCTGAGTTTTAAAAGACATTGATAGAGTTCAGGGCAAGGTGCCCCAAAACATGCCTCTTTGGCATACTGATTATTTTGAATTAAAGTTAACTTAAGGAGCAGCTGGTGCAAGAAGGCCTCTCTGACCCTCTTTGGTCTCCTTGAAAGCAGGAAATTAATCTCCCTTGTGAAAGGTACCCTCCCTGCACCAGGAGGTAGAGAGATCCCCTTATCACCAGAAAAGGAGTTTAGGGCCCAGAATACTGTATAAATAAACCCTATGACTTCTTCACTAATTCACTATCCCAAGTCCAAACTTGATCATGTCAATTGTCTTGCCTAAAAGATATAAATAGCTGCCTGCTTTAGTTACTTCTTTGAGTCTCATATTTCTATGAGCTCCCATATGTATGAATTAAGTTTGTTTTTATCCTGTTAATCTGTCTTACAACAACTTAATTATAAGACAATCCAAAGAACCTAGAAAGGAAGAAAGGAAAACTTTTCCCTCCCTACATCACACTCTTCCTGGGCAATCTCATTTATAGGCAGTCTTGTAATCACCATATATGTATATTTAAAAGCTTTATCTTTTAGCTCCTAGGCAGACCTTTATTCAAACTCCAAGTTCTAAATCCAGCTTCAAAGCGTGTCCTCCCTTATGTATTCTCATAACACATCAACTGCCACAAATCAAAACCAGGACTCATGATATCTCATCCCAAATCTGTTCCTACCCTTCCTACAATATGTTATAAGAGGAAATGCAGTTGCTCACACAAGAACCTAGAATTTGTCTTTGATCCTTTCCCCTCTTCTTATTCCTTATGTCTAATCAAGTAGTTACTATTGTCTGTTGTAGCTCAAAAATTACTCCTTAAACCCAGCCACTTTCATCACTCACATGGGCTCTTAGAGACAAAAAAAAAAAAAAAAAAAGGAGGGAGGAGGGAGAGACATTAAGTAATCACACAACTAAATGTAAAATTACAATTTACTTAAAATCTAAAAATCTCCTGCTCAGTGTGGAGTCTGCTTCTCCCTCTGCCCCTCCTCCTGCTTGTGCTCTGTCTCTCTCTCTCTCAAATAAATATAATCTTAAAAGAAAATGAAGATATAACAAAAGACTTTGTTGAGAAGGAAAAAAAGATACTAATTTTAATTTCTGTGACATTTTCACGGCTTCTATTTTGCCTTTTCTACTTCAGTAATTTGGACACCGCGAGTCGAAGGAGCTAATTTGAGAGTCTGGAACTAAATGTATCATTAAAAATGGGAATGACATTTGGGAAACGGACATGATCTTTGACCTCTGGTTGACCGTTATCTATGAATTATCTCTCACCTCTCTGAAAATAGTAATCATATCTATCATCAAGTCTTGGGATTTTTGCTCCATTACCTCTGTTTCCTTTGGTCTTCACTCTTTCATCTGGTGACTTTCTAGATCTCTTTTTTATGTCATTGGTCATCCATGAATGGTGACTTTTTTTTACTTTATTTTTGTAAATGGTGATTCTTGGTTGTCTCTCTTCAGCTTTGTATTTGAGAATCTGTGTTCACCATTCATTCACCCTCTGTTTTGCATGACCTACCTCCAGAGATTTGGGGGAAGGAATAAGATCATACTCGAGCTCGAGCAGGGAGTTCTGCTGGTGGTTTGTCTTCTGGGAGTTGCTGCTCCCCACTCCTGGAATTCATTAGCCACCATGCATTACTCTGCCTTTCCATGACCATTTCACGCACTGCTTCAGCCCATGGATGTGCTGCTAATTCAGTATGGATGGACACGAGGAAGCTACCAGCTTTGCTAATCAATCACCCCAATACAAACCCCAGAGCCATCTCTCACTTCTTGTATCCAGGCTTGATGTTCCCCTAAGCCTTTATACACTTTACTCAGACTCATCGATGGTTAACATTTTGCCCCACTTCTTCTACTATTTTCTTTGTCAATGTATCTAATGTATATTCTTTTTCTGAAGTTCTTGAGGATAAGATGCAGACATCATGCTCATTTGCTCCTAAATATTTCCATGTGTATTTCCTAAGAAAAAGGACATTCTGTTATATGATCGCAGCCCAATTATCAAAAGCAGGAAATGTAACATTGATTAAAAAAACCTCTTATCCAGCCCACAGTCCATATTCAGGTTTCATTACCTATCTCAACAATGTATTTTATAGCAGTAATTTTTCCTAGTCCAGGATCTAACCTAGGACTTTATCTTTTGGCTCCTAGCTAAATTAATTGTATTTAATTACCTGTCTCTTTACTTTCCTATAATCTCAGAGAGTTCCTCAGTTTTTCTTATCCTTCATGACCCTGCAGTTTTTGAAGGATACAGGCCAGGTTTTTTTGTTTTGTTTTTTTGTTTTTAATAGAATGTCCCTCAGGTTGAGTTGCCTGAGCTTTTCCTCATATTTAGATTCGAGTTATGCATTTTTGGCCGGATTAACTCAGTATATCATATCAGAAGGCACATGATGTTCATTCCAGTATTGGTGACGTTCACCTTGAGCACCTCATTGTAATATGTTCTGTTGGTTTGCACACTGGCCCCTGTCCACAGAGGGCAAAGTGAGACCAAAGAAAGAGGCAGCCCACTCCGGGTTGGTAGGTGGCGGTTTTTAATAAGGAAGGGAACCTTCTTACGAGGTTTGTCTTAGACAGCAGCGAGACAAAGAAATGTCTGCACCTGCACACCAGAATCTTAAAAGTTTATTATATAGAGGCCTTAACTGGGTTCAGTTACATAGACTATCCAGATGGTTTCAACACCTTACTGTCTCAAGGCTATGTCCTTGGATCAGTTCCCACTGTGCGAATGGTGGGCCAAACTTACATTCCAAGTTCAAGGGAGGGGTGAGGAGGTTCCAATCCAGCTGGAGGGTCAAATGATGGTTTTGTCTTCTTAATGACCTCCTCCAACATGCTCCAAGTTGACCGTTGTGAGTGACTATTTTTTCTTTTGTAATTAATAAGTATTTTTTAGGAAGATACTTTGCAACTGTGTAAATATCCTGTTTCTCATCAAATTGTCACCTGTTAGTTTGAGTAAATAATCTTTCAAAAATCTCAATCTGATCAAGTTACTCCCCTGCTTCAAATAATCCAATGATGTCGCTGTGCACTTTCCCTTCTTTCAGGGAACTAACACCTTCCCCATTGCCCAGGTCCTACTTCTGAGATTCTTTCTCAACTCCTCTCCCTTTCTCATTGTCCTCAAGGTCCACCCATTCTACTTTCTGAATATCTGTTATTTCTCCTTCTGCTTGTCCTGATGCCACAGAATCAGTTCAAGTTCTTACCAATTACCTCTGCCCTTGTCTATTTAAATTTTCTGTCTGCTCTTGCCGGTTTAAGCCTCGGTTCCTAAACTACTCTCCAAACTGCTACCTGAAAGATCTTTCTAAAGCCAAAGATCTATTATTGATATTTTCATGTATATATAAGAAAGTCCAACTAATAGGTCTCAGAAATATAGAACAGAAGATGTAGGGGCACAGGGAGGGGATGTTATCGAGAAAATCATGTACGAACATTTCCCAGAAATGAAGAATATGAATTTTCAGACTGCACAGTCCTGGAGAGAACTCTGTAGAAACCATGAGCTCCAGTTCACTGGAATATGCAGGAATATGAGTCCCATGTTGCCAGATATCTTGATTTTTTTTAAAAGAAGAAAAATCACAACGTTAGTGGAAACTACTAATTTTTCAATTATGACTGAAATTTAAAAAATACACACACAACGCTCACAAACATGAAATTAGGGGAGGACAGGGGCATCTGTAGGTTAGACTATAGTGCACATGAAAAGCACTTGGGGGTGAAGAGTCTGGAAAAGCAAGGCGGACCCAGCGTGAAAGGTCTTGGAAGCCGGCAGAAGGAGTATGAGTTTTTTTCAAGGGTGTGAGAGATGTTGACGATCTGTGAGCAGAGAGTAATACTATTAGAGAACTTAATGTCTAGAAAATTTCCTGACTGTGGTATGGAAATATCTGGGCAGTGGGAAGGGGAATGGAAGCTAGGAAAACCTAGGCATTAGGCGGCCACAGTAATAGGAAATGAGAGCCCACACCAAGGTCATGGTTATGAAACATTTTAAGTTTTTGGAATGCCTGGAAGCCACTGTGCTCTTCATTAAATTAAAAAAAATAATGAGGGGCACCTGAGTGGCTCAGTCAGTTAAGTGCCTTCGGCTCAGGTCATGATCTCAAGGTCTTGGGATAGAGTCCTGCATCAGGCTCCTTGCTCAGTGGGGAGTCTGCTTCTCCCTCTGTCTCTGCCCCTGACTTGTGCTCTCTCTCTCTCAAATGAAGAAACACAATTTTTTTTTCCTTAAGATTTTATTTATTTGTCAGAGAGAGAGTGAGAGAGAGCATGAGCAGAGGGAGGGGCAGAGGAAGAAGAAGCCTCCACGCTGGGCAAGGATTCCCAATGCTGGACTCGGCCTGAGCCAAAGGCAGAAGCTTAACCAACGAGCCACCCAGGAGTCTCTAAGTAAAATCTTTAAAAAAATAAAAAAAATAAAAATTTAAAAAATAATGAAAACAAAGAAGAGAGGAAATAAAAACAAAAAAGGTATTAATACATAATTCTTATTTACAATCTATGATTTACTAAATACAATTCCCATTTCGCGCTATGAAACAAAATACATGAACACTATAATCAAGCTTCCAGCGTCTACAGAAACAGTATCAATTTTATGTGGTTGGCTCTTTTGAAGATTTTCTGTAACTGTTCGTTTACCTGCTAAAAGAGTTTTCTTTTTTCCTTGTGTTCCGGTGAATGATGGAACAAGCCTCAGACAGTTAAGGAAAATGTGTAGATTTTTTTTTTTTTACTTTAGAGAAATGTATCTACTAACATGTTTTTAAAAAATGAATTCATAAAGACTCCAATTCTATTTTAAGAGAGGAACCAAGGTCTAGCTCCCCACCTGAATAGCAAGATCAGATATCATTTATTAGTTATAAATGATGTTAATAAAATTATTTAATAAATTACTTAAAAACAAATAATTTATAAACAATAACTAATAAATAATAACAAAAAGCTGCCATTTAAAAAATATCCTTTGCTTTCCATGCATTTTAGAATGGAGGAATTATTATCTTTGTTTTACAGACAAGGAAGTTGGAAGGAGAGAAATGAAGTAAACTGCTCTAGGTCACGAAACTAGTAAGAGCGGAGTTCAGATTCCAAGCCAGGCGTGTCTGATGCAAATGCCGGCATTCTTCATACACAGCTGGTCGCAGTTAACAGTGCACCTGTAATGGTTGATTCTCTTCCAAGTCATCAATTTCTCATCATGGAACCGCCTACATATTCAACATTTTTCTCCATTATAGTCCTTGCATTCAGGTGTATTAAAGAAGGTTAATGAAGAAGTAGGTCATAGGAACTAACCTTTCTACCACCAACTAAAGCACCACCTGTGCCTCTGGGATGCCCTCCTCTGTGACTGCATATAATTTCATCCAGAAGTTGAAAGAAACATGCCCACTCATTTCCCTTGAGTTAAACCCCTCGCTCACCTACCCACCGACCCACCTCCTTCTTTTACTTTAACCAACGTCTTGTGGAATATTCCTGCAAGGCTGCATCAGCACTCAGGAGCAGTAAGTGTCCCAAACTGGGGCTGCAGGATCCCTGGGAGAGTTCACATTTCGCTCTTCCAAGCTATTAATGCATGTGCGTAATTCGGGTGAGCTCTTCTCTTAAAACCTTGTATTCATTGTAAAATTTGGTCTGGAAGACACCACAGAGAAAGCTGAGTGAACAGCTCACACGCCCTGCAGGGGCGAGCCTGTGTGTCTTTCCAGGAGACTGCAGGCCCTTCCCAGCCCCAGAAAGGTTGCTTTCCTCCGGACAGGGGACTCGGCCCCACTCCTGACACCCAGCTCAGACCGGGTACTCAATGAATGAAAGGATCTAGTCCAAGCCATTGTCTCCCAGATACGATGGTCCCCAGATGCAAAGAAGTGAGATTCCCTGTCCAGTTCTACCAGGGCCTCGCTCCCAATCCAAGTGTTTGCATAAAATCCGGCTGCTGGTTTTCAGAGCCACAATAGAGAGGGGTGGAATCAGACTTTACTACCTCCTGCTGTGCCACCGCGGGTCAGGAGCTGGCCTCATTTGCAAAATGGGAAGAACCGGGACCACCTTAAAGGGTTGTGGTGAAGGATTTATAAAAGGATGCACGCAGAGTGCTTAGCATAAGGCCCGCCCCTGGGTGAGGTGGAGGGAATGAGACAATTTTGATCGCGAGGAAATGGGGAGGCTGGCAGGAAACGCGAGGTGGGGCAGCGGAAGGGGTGGGCGAGGGTTCCCCGTGGCGCTGGGCGAGGTGGCAGCACAGTTCCCACGAGGTCCCGCCGAGATCGCCCGGCGGAAGTGTGGCTTTCCTCCCGCAGCCCCGGCCGTGCGCGGGGTGACCGGCCGCCGCGGGCCTGGCGCAGCGAGGACCTTTGGACCCTCCCGCGGACGCTCCGCCCCGGAAACACGCTCCCCTCCGCCTTGGCGCGCTTTTGAAAGGCTCTTGCCGTTCTCCGGTACTTTTCGCAGGGTCCGGGTTGCTCGCGCAGCTCGGTTCTCTCTCATCAGCCCTACGGCACCGCCCGCCCCGCCACCCCGGGCACGGCGGGACCCCCGGGCGCAGCGATGAGGCGGACCCGCGAGGAGGTGGACGCGACGCTCCAGATCGCCAAGCTGAATGCGGCCGAGCTGCTGCCGGTGGTGCACTGCCTGGGCTTCGGCCCCGGGGCGGGCGCGGCTGCCGGCGACTTCTGCCTGCTGGAGCTGGAGCCCGCGCTGTGCCAGCAGCTGGAGGCCGGGCACAGGTGATTGCCCCGCGGGGAAACGCAGGACGGGGAGACTGGGCCAGAAACGCGCCTTGATTTGAGCAGAGGGCTCGTAGCTGCCCGGAGGCCTCATCTCCAGCGAGCTGCTTATTTTCCGAGGAGTCCACGCCCCTGCTGGGCGGTCCACTTAGCTGGACTGAGGCGATCCAGAGGACTGGGCCAGCTGATCTGGGGCGAAACAAATCAGGAAATATAACCTCAGTGAAGTTTGCGATGCGCTGACCACTTCGCCATTCTAGCTTAAAATCCAGTGCTACTATCTAATATTCATAGAGTTCTCCTTGCCTTCTACTTATATTCTACTGTAAGTAGGTCAGACTGTAGGGAGTAAGTTGAAAGCCGTCCTACAAAGTTGGTCATTATGGGAGGCCCTCAAAAAGCAGTCTCGCGTGGGGCCATTTAATGGGGAATCTGAAGCTGTTTCTAATTTTGGGTCAGCTACACATGGGCTGCAAAACTATGGATTAAGAAACCTAGAGGAGACGTCTAGAGAATCATTTACCTTTGCGCACTCCCAACTTACGGAAAAGGAGTTGGGGTTCTGGTTTGCTTCTCTTCTGCAACACCCTTCCTCCAACACCTGTATCTTATTAGGTAGTTTGTTCTCTTGTAGATTTAAGTTGAACTCTTCAGGCTTTCAGTTTTCATATTTACTCGTCTGACACTGTTATAATTAACTGGCCATCTGCAGATGCTAGCCACAAAGGATCTTTAGGGAAGCCCAAAGGGAGCCTCATTCATCGGTTTTCATTCTAGCTGAGTGGGGGGCGGAGTTTAAGAAAGGACTTCAGGTGTTCGGACTTTGCTTTTACTATTCATCCACCTGGCAATCCGGAAGGACCTAGAAATGTGTGTTTTAAAAACCTTTTAATCAGGGGACGGGTAGTTGCTTTAAACAAAATAATGAAGCATGGATAGTGCAATGTGGAAATAAATGTTTAAGAGTGGGTCCTTGGGACCGTTGTTTTTAGCACTAGGAAACTAAAAAAAAACCTTGTTTTCATTTAAACTAAGTCTTTTTTTTTTTTTAAAGATTTTATTTATTTATTTGACACAGAGAGCGAGATCACAAGTAGGCAGAGAGAGGGGGAAGCAGGCTCCCCGCTGAGCGGAGAGCCTGATACGGGACTTGATCCCCGGACCCTGGGATCAGGACCTGAGCCGAAGGCAGCGGCTTTAACCCACAAAGCCACCCAGGCGCCCCAACTTAAACTAAGTCTTAATTTTAAAAAGCATTTACTCATTCTTCTATTTCAGGGTTTATTTTTGTAAACGTTCTATAGACAAAACTGCTAGAGCCTATGCCCTGTCGTCCACCCCATCATCTTTGTCTTTAGCCTTTCTTCCTCAGTTCTGTCCTTCCCCTCCTCTTCTGGCTCTTTTCCACCGGTGAGCCTTTGTCAGAACTTATTTACTGCAGTTGGTAAAAACATGTTTTTCCTATTTTTTTCATTCAGCATTGCAGTTCTCTTTATGAAGTTTAATTTCTTTGCAACGGAGCTGATGGGTAGGTTAGGATGTGCTGCTTTGATTGTTAGGGGGATATTCAGGACAAAACAAGAACCACTCTTAGGTGGGGACCAGGACCAAGAGCATGATGATCGTCTGGGAGCCTGTTAGAATTCCGGGTCCCATCCCAGACTGTCAGATTGGGATTCAGTTTTTTAACAAGATTATTTGGGTGGGGGGTCCGGGGGGAGGGGCAGACACAGCCTCAAGACTTAATTTTACATTCTTCAAGCCTAGAGGATATTGGAACTGTTTAGAATGAAGATGTCTGTTGATGTCTCCATAAACCATGTATTTTCTCTTCCCATTTTCCTGCAGTCTTGTGATTCGGGGTGATAAAGATGAGCAGGCAGTGCTGTGCAGTAGAGACAAAACATATGACTTGAAAATAGCAGACACTTCCAATATGTTGCTTTTTATTCCTGATTGTAAAACTCCGGACCAGTTGAAGAAGGAGGAAACCCATTGTAACATTATTCACACTGAGGTACTGTTCTCTGCCTTCTAATTTATATGAGAATCACAACACCTGTGCTACTACTGCTTTTAATTAAAATCTTTAGGTATGGGGGCACCTGGGTGGCTCAGTGGGTTAAGCGTCTGACTCCTGATTTTGGCTCAGGTCATGATCTCAGACCTTTAATGCTCTGCGCTCAGCGGGGAGTCTGCTTGAGATTCTCTGCTCTCCCTTCAGCCCCTCCCCCCCTCTAAAATAATAAATAAATAAATCTTTAGGAAAATCTTTAGGCGTGAAATGTATAATCACAGTGGATCCGAAAAGTTCTCTAATGAAATTTAAAATCTCTCAGCATTGTTTAGAGTCTTGTGAAGTTGGCTTATTTTCCCTATTTGATTTTTAAGTCCTAGACAAGATGACCATTTTCTGCAACATGGAAAGTTTGTTATTAGGTGACGTATTCTAAAAGTTTTACCAATTTTTAGTAAGTCTTGCTGGAGATATGTTTTGAAAGGAGACTTCCTCAAGCCACAACTAATGCCTTAAGTAATGTTTATGAGGTGGAGAAATGAAGAAATTTGAGTTTTTGAGGCAGGTGTGTTTCTCACCTTTGAAGTTGGTTTAGCTCATTACTGCCTCTAGCTATGCATAATAAATTCTTAATTATTATGGAGACTACTGATGACTGATACCAAATAGAAGTCTCCATCCTGGCTAGATTATTACACATGTCATGATCAAAACACAGCCCTTAATTCTCTTGGAATGACTTTAGGCCAACTGCTGCCTAAGAACTGGAATAGAAATAAGGGAAAATACTAGGAAATGTCAGTGACCCATGACGTTTCTAGAACAGAATAACTTCCGGTAAATTTTCTATTTTTTTTTTTTTTTTAGGGTTCCGTGTTTCAGTTGTGATTAACTAGAAATGTGGGCAGTTCAGTGTTTTGTAAAAGATGACATTTTTTCATTGTGTTCCTGTTTTGTAGGTGTTTTTGCAGGGGTATAACAAAATAGGAATACCTCTGAGCTTTCATTAGGGGAATTCTGTGCGCTGAGACTGGGTAAAGTGTAACAAAGATCTACCAACTGAAGTTTTTTCGGTTTTTGTTTTAAAGATTTTTATTTATTTGAGAGAGAAAGCACAAGCGGAGTAGGGGGAGGCACGGAGGGAGGGGGGAGAAGCAGACTCCCCACTGAGCAGGGAGCCCACTGCAGGGCTTGATCCCAGGACCCTGGGATCATGACCTGAGCTGAAGGCAGACACTTAACTGACTGAGCCACCCAGGTGCCCCAAGTTTTTAACTGTGGTTGCACTTCAGATGCCTGGAAGGGCTAGGGGAGGAATGCCCATGGGCAGAGCAGGCTGCTGCTGATAAAATGGTAGTGGATACCAGTCTCTGCAGTAATAGAGAATGGTGGGGTCTGTGGCAAATTGCGAACACAAGCCCCACGTAGGCGGGCAGCCACAGCATGGTCTTGTGGGAAAGCAGGCCCAGAGCTGCCCAATCTTCTGACTTCTTGTTTTCAAGTAAACCTTGACATTTAGATTCTGGAACAAAATCTCCTCTAATATTTCCATGTCGCCAACTAATTTCAACTCTATACTGACTATCCCTTCTGCACAACATAAAGCAGACACCAACATCTGTGCTTTGGATATAGCCGGCAACCTGTCAGTTTGTGAACTGTGGATGAAATTGATCTTTTTGGTTTGGTCCTTGAGCTCCTCCCTTGGAATCATTGGATTCGACAGCATCCCCATCACTTGTCAGTCAAGCCTTGTACGAGCTTGAAAGTAGAAGCATCCCCCGACCTTGCATTTTAGAGTTGGAAGGCACCCTGCATACAATCCAGTGCAGTCTTTTTTCCTTATTTATGTGAACCACTTAACTGGGCACCTACCAACCGCTAGATACTGGCAAGTCCCAGAGGCAGGGAGGGGGAACAGATACTCACCCATCAAATAGCCACTGTCAACTGGATTGCTTTGAGTGATGAGCCTCTCACTGTTTTCACAATAAGGAATTAGCTGCAACTCTAAATAGTAGGACGTTCTTGCACCGAAGTCTCTCATCCTTAACTTTCTGCTAGAATTTGAGACCGTGAGCCACATAGAGCAAGGAAACTCCCTCTCTTTTAACATCCCTTCATTATTTGAAGACTGTGATCATGTCTCTTCTTTATTTTTTGTTTTCCAGCCTAAAAATACTCATTTTCTATTGTTTCCATCAGGTTTATAGAACTGTCCCATCTCGGTCATTTCTTTTTTTTTTTTTTTTTTAAGATTTTATTTATTTATTTGACACAGAGAGAGAGATCACAAGTAGGCAGAGAGAGAAGGGGAAGCAGGCTCCCCGCTGAGCAGAGAGCCCGATGCAGGACTCGATCCCAGGACCCTAGGATCATGACCTGAGCCAAAGGCAGCTGCTCAACCAACTGAGCCACCCAGGCGCCCCATCTCGGTCATTTCTTTTCTGGGCATACCCTAATTTCCAGAGTACATTTGAGCTACTGACCTCAATGATTGGTTCTCACTATGTTGGCAGTGTTCTTAATTGGGATTTGAAGAGATATTTCCTGAAGATACTCATCCATTTGCTTGAGATGGCTGGAGGATACCTTCTCAACAGAAAGCAGATTACCTGGCTCTCTTTTCTTATTGAGAGTGGAGGAGTTGGTTGAAATTTTATACGAAATTTTCTTTTAGAATGGCTCCTAAAAGGTTATATATTTATATTTTCTAGATCTTTGGTTTTTCTAATAATTATTGGGAATTAAGAAGATGCAGACCTAAATTAAAGAAACTAAAGAAACTTTTGATGGAAAATACTTATGAAGGACCCGACAGTCAAAAAGAAAAGGATTCAAATCATTCAAAAGTAAGACTTATTTTCATTTTTTTGTTTGAAATTTACAAAATGGAAATATAGTTAGAGCCACTTAATGGTGACATTCTTACTTTTAGTGTTTATATTATGAAAATTTCAAACATACCCCAAAGCAGAAAGACCCCCCCCATATATTCATCACTCAGTTGAACATTTATCAATATTTTGTCAGTTTTGTGGCTTCTGTCTTCCTGTTTCGTCCCACCTTTTTTTTTCCCTTCTTTTTCTGGAAAACTTTAAAGCAAATGCTAGATATCATGGTGTTGTTTACATAGCCGAAAGCTTCACATGTTCCTAACTATAAAATACATTTTTTAGAAGTTAATTTTTTATTTAATTAAAAATATAATTAGGGGCTCTTCAGGAAAGACATTATGGAAATGGAAAGTATTCTTATTCTCATGTGAGAATTGATTGATTCTTGGAAGTATGGAAAAATATTTATAAGCCAAATGAAAAAAATTCTCAAGTTTTTAATGGAATTCAAAACTATAGAACCATACAGGCATTCTGAAGACCGTATTTATGTTAGTCCTCGTTTTCTTCATTGACTGATTTTTTTTTTTTCCTTTTTTTCTGTGGACCAAATAGTTCACTCATTTTAAAACAACTTTAATTCAGTAGTTTTAGGACATACACAGAGTTGTGTGGTCAGTCACCACGATGACATTCAGAACACGTTCATCACCCCAAAGAGACCCTGTACTTTCTACTTTTAACTGTTACCTTCTAATCTTACTTTTCCCTGCTTCCCTCTCCCACTCAGCCCTAGACGACTTTTTTCTTTTTGGCATCCTAGCTATGAAACTGTGGCTAAATTCTACCTCACAACGATTGGTCCTATATTTTTTCTTAGATTTCATGTAGTAATCTTTACACTTTATCAGAAGAAATTGAGCTATAGTATACATAGTGTCTTAATCTGTTCTCTGTATCTATTCTCCCAAAATCAGTAAGTCTAAAAAATATTCTTTATAGGCCTTAACCTTTTTTTTTTTTTTTTTCCTTGTTTCAGTATACAACTGAAGATTTGCTGGATCTAATTCAGGCAAGCGAGGAAGAAATAATGGCCCAATTACAAGTTCTAAATGCCTGTGAGATTGAAGGTAGCATTACTTACCATAATTATTAAATGGAATTAGGCATCATGTGAGAAAGAAATTTACAGACATCTTCATCCCACTGCATACTATCTATTTAATCTTCTTTTGGCCTTAAAGCTGATGATATTTATGTTTTTGGATGTGGGGGTAGAGACTACAGGTGATGTTTAAATGAAGAGGTCCAACTGACTGGTGACTCTAACCACTCCTTACAGGGCTTTTTCTTGAGGCACATTTGCTCGTAAGCATTGGAAATAAAGTTTTAAATTACGGATGCCTGCTGTTAACTGCTATGGGATATGAGTACCATGAATGTTGTGGTTAGAAACCAATGGGTTTTAATGCCACCCTCTGCACTTTTCACTTCTTGCATGAGGATGGATAAAAATTTGATATGTGTTCAGAGGTGCATAGATTATTCCTGGTGTTTTCTCAGATGACATCACACACTTCCTTTTCTAATGTTGCCTTTATTTTTTCAGAATAGCAATAGTAACATTCTCCCTTGGAAATGGTGGATTTGTACTTGATTTGTTTCTCCAGGGGTGATGGTAGTGCCTTCAGTGATCAGTTGGCATTTTGGGATCTTTCACAAGAACAGGAAAAGGTATCTTGAGGCCCAACCTTTATCTTGCCATTGGTTCATATCGTACCTCTGAGTCTGTTGACTCTTGAGTGACCAAGGCCTCTTTATGAGCACAAGAACACCTCTGCAAGACAACTAGATGAGAGTTACAACCATGCCAGTGCCCCAGAGTGGAAATCACCATGTGGGATATCCAAAGTACAGCCTTCGCCTCATTTGTACAGTGTTCTAATGAAATCACTGAAGTTTTCCACATTTCCGTTTAGATTGGCAAGATTATTCTGAACTAACTAGTAAAGCACTTGAAAAAAATTAGTGTGAGTCATAGGTGAGGTACTTTTTAAAAACCACTTGGGTTTCCCTCCAGACACAATTTGTAATGATGAGAAAAGCATAAAAAGAAGTGTTGCTTATCAAGAAAACTAAGACTTCTAGTGTTTCTTTTTTGTACTAGGCAAGAGCACACTGCTTCTTTATCAATCTACTAGCCAATTAATTTGCTTACAATGTCCTTTGTAACTATTACTTTGGGAATTTGTAGGTTATTGGAGGCTTCTTGAATTTGATTATGAGATGAAACTTCTGAATCATGTAACTCAGCTTGTGGATTCTGAATCTTGGTCTTTTGATAAAGTTCCTTTGAATACTTGCCTTCAGGAACTTGGACCATTAGAGCCAGAGTGAGTATTTTAATTGCTGTCCCTCCAAACTTCCTTAAAGGAAAGAAAATTATTTCCCAGGGTGGAACTAAACATAGGGCATAGGGCATAGAGTATTAATATTTTGATGTCTTACAGAAATTTCAAAAATAATATAACCAGGACGGACTGAGGAGTTTTGGTCACTGGGCTGAATAAATGTCCATCATCTCGGTTTTTTTTTTCTACTTTAAAAAATATAAAGAAATGATGCTTCAACTCTCTTATGATTATAAATGTATGCTCATATAATTCATGAAAAAAATGTTTAGCGTGCGCCTGGCACGTAGTAGCTTCCCAGTATATTTTAGTTCCTACTGTAAAATTTTACTTGGCAATGAAAATCACTTAGTATTTCAAATCTCAAATTTATATCTTAAGTTTTTAGTTAACAATGGTGTTTAAGGGACACCTGGGTGGCTCAGGCGGTTAAGCGTCTGCCTTCGGCTCAGGTCATGATCTCAGGGTCCTAGGATCGAGTCCCACCTTGGGCTCCCTGCTCAGCGGGGAGCCTGCTTCTCCCCCTCCCTCTGCTCCCACTGCTTGTGCTCTCTCTATCTCAAATAAATAAATAAAATCTTTAAAAAAAAAAACAATGATGTTTAAGATACAATGCATAAAAATGTGTTGATAACTTTTCAAAAGAGTGTTTTATTTTTTTATTTTTATTTTTTTTTCAAAAGAGTGTTTTAAATTTTCCAGAGCAATGATTGAACACTGTCTTAAATGTTATGGGAAGAAATACGTAGAGGAAGGTAAGATTTGGAAAGTATTTTAACTTGTCTGTGTTAACATGGGTATGCCTTTGTGAAATGTGTGCCAGGGTTCACAGGACGTGAGTCGTGTGTGATCTTTTCTGAGAAATTGCACTGGGAAAAAGGAATCAGGAGTAGTGTGTTCAGTTGTCAGAAGACAATATGAAACTACCTTTTCCTTAGGTGAAGTTTATTTTGCACTGAGTGCTGATAAAATTTGCAGAGCAACAGCACAGATGCTCCTTCAGAACGCAGTGAAATTTAACCTGGCTGAGTTCCAAGAAGTGTGGCAACAGAGTGTTCCCGAAGGAATGATAACGCGGCTTGATCAGCTTAAGGTAAGGTTAGCGGTGGGGATTGCTACTGTAACTCAACGGGGTTTCGTTAGTTACTGGGTGACATGAAATCTTTATTGCCACTGAGTTCGGAGCCACTTTATTTTCCAAGCCACCATCTCCATTAGGAGCCGACTATGCATTCAGTCTGTCACTGGTTTGAGAACGTTTCTGTCTCCTCAGTGAGATCCTTCGGGCCCATTGATCCTGCTTCCCACCCCTGGTGTATTTCATCTTGCTGCATTTCTCTTTCCATCGATGCAGTTGGGACCCTCTTTTGTAGTTTTGCCTTGCCACCTCCTATTCATCTTTGAGTCGCTCCCTCAAGGAGGCTTTTCTTTTCTCTAAAAAAATGTCTCCTGTTGTACTTTGCCCACACACCCTGTATTTTTCCTTCATGGCACTCACTGCTTAGCTCTGGGAAAACATTTAATTACGTGGGTTTCCTACCCTCCACGGTGATAGAATTTTCTTCACTGTTGCTTGCCAACAGTGTCGTGTATGCTCAGTATTTGTTACAGCGTGAAAGGATTTGCTCCATATCGAGAGTTCCTTTTAGGTCTAGGCATCGTGCTAGACACTGAGGAGAAGACGTCACATGCTGTCAGGGTCCTCAGCCTGGGCTCTGGCAATGGGGATGCACCTGACTTGCATAAATCCTTTCTGATAACATAGAATGATCTGTGTCATGAGAAAGGTGTGTACAGGGTGTTATGGGAGCAAAGAAAAGGGACTTATCCATCTGACTGGCTGGTTGATCGGGGATGAATTCCTGAAGGCATGGCTGTTTGAGCTGCTGAGTTTGAAAGGATGAACTATGAACTCTAGATGGAAGGGCAGAGATGAGGACCCAGGAGAGCGTGTTCCAAGGCATGGGGAGATACACATTGGGGCACTATTAGGGATGCATGACTAGAATAAAAGGTGCTGGTGAGTCAGCGAGGGACACTATGGTCTGTGCTAAGGAATTTCATTCCTATTTAGAAAGCTTTTTGGGGCCTTTTAGTGACAACAGAAGAGCTACCTGGTGAATTTTGCCTTTTGGAAAGAACACTGACATTGAGGATGTTTGGATGGAAGTTTGGCTAGTTTATGAAAAAGGAGAAATCTCTAGGCTCTCTGCAGTTATGTACTCCTAACTAAGAAAGTTCTGGCCAAAGAAATAGATGATGAAGAATGGTTAAGGGGGAAATGCTGAGGCCTTAACATCTATAGGATTAAGTGACCACATAGGTATGTGGTTTGAATAATGGAATCTAGGATAATGCCTAGATTTTGTGGTTTCCTAAGATAATGGGACTAGAGCAGTTTTGGGTAACAAAGACAATGAGTTCTTAGATGGGTTTGGATATAGAGTTCTTGTGCTCAGAACAGTAATTTGAGTTGAAGATGCATGCGTTACTTAACAAGTAGCGTTTGCAGTCCTAGGTTTAGCCAAGGTTAGTGGAGCCACCTAGGACTGTGACGGTGAGCCAAGTCGAAGGATCAGGGGAGCCCAGGAACTGCAACATTTGAGTTAGGAAAATAATGAGACGGTGATGTCAACGATGGAGATTCAAAGAGGGAGGAAGCAACATTAATAAAGAAAACAGGGCTAGCAAATCCAAGGAAAGGTCCCTCTAGATTTGGCAATGACCGGTCATTGGTGACTTTAAACTAGAGCCATCCTGATAAATTGAGCAGCGGAAGTCAGATTGTAGAAAGGAAAAGGAGAATTCACTGTTTAATGGATCTCTTCTTATGAAAAAGGCTATTGAGGGTTCTCTCCTAGAGGAGGTGGAAGTTTATGGAAGTTTCACGTAGCTGACATTTCGAGCGGCTTGGGCTCAGCCAAACCGCAAGGTAAAAGAATGCATCGTATTTAGACACTAACTGCCCTCTTTCATTCCATTTTTTAATAGGGTTTAGCCTTGGTGGATAGACACTCGAGACCAGAAATCATATTTTTGCTAAAAGTAGATGATTTGCCTGAGGATAATCAAGAACGTTTTAACAGTCTATTCTCTCTAAGGGAAAAGTGGACAGAAGAAGACATTGCTCCATATATTCAGTAAGTAATTTACTAAAGTGGATTTTGAGGGTTCTTTTCTTTCTTTCTTTTTTTTTTTTTTAAAGATTTTATTTATTTATTTGACACAAGGAGATCACAAGTAGGCAGAGAGGCAGGCAGAGGGAGAGGAAGAAGCAGGCTTCCCGCTGAGCGGAGAGCCTGATGCGGTGCTCGATCCAGGACCCCGAGATCATGACCCGAGCCGAAGGCAGAGGCTTTAACCCACTGAGCCACCCAGGCATCCCGAGGATTCTTTTCATAAAGAGTAGCGTAGGGGTTTTAGATTGATTATTAGGACACGTTTTTTGTTTGTTTGTTTGTTTGTTTTTGAGTATTCCCTGAGGACATGGCTTCCTTTGAAACTTTTTCAAGTGGTGGCTGTCTTCTCTGTCATTCTTCACAACTTCTGATCCTGGAGGTGGGGAACGTGTTGTTTTCCTTCCTCATGCTGCCTCTAAAACTACTTCTCTGCCCTCCTCCCTGCAAAACTGCAGCTTTTTGAGGCCCATTAAGCCGGCACACCCCACTATGGCTCTAAAGCAGGCCTCTCTCTGACGGGCAGCCCCTCTCTTTCCTGCTGTCTCACTTTAACATTTCAGTAGATGCCAGATTGCAGGAGAACGACCTAGCTCGTTAGTCCCTATTTACAGGACCTCAAATCTCAAATGTACTAATGCTGCCCCCTCTTCACTGTGTCTTAGCTCTCCTGTCCTCCCTTTACCCGGGTTAGACTTCCTGCTCACAATCTTCAGCTTCTACTGTGTATTCTTTGCGCTTATGGCCGTTTCTCCCCTTTGCCACACCTCTTTGGGGAAAAAAAAATCCACGAAGGTAAAACCCAACTTTTCTGCTTACTCTATGCCTACACATGAGCAAGTGACATTTGCTGGAGGAAAAGATACACTGGAACTTGTGAGTCTTTCGTAAGAGCTGGAGTGGTACTTCTCAGGGTCTTTGGCAAAGCACCGTTTCCTTATGAAACTTTTCTACACCTGGAGCTCACTTTTCATGTTTTTGCTTTTCATGTCATCAATACCGCCTTTTTCCTCTTCATCCTCAGCTTGTGACCTCGTTTCTTGAGAAAATAGAAACAGATGAGAAAAGACAAAGACAACTTCTTTCCTACCATTCAATCTGCCAGCCTCCTTGTATTATGTCTGCACACACTCCCTTTGCAGTCCTTCCTCTATAATGCATGAACCATCCCTGCTCCTAAGGCCAGTCCTCCTTCCGCACTAGATCCATCCCTCTGGCCTTATTAAAGATACACATCCTCTAGTTATCCCTTTCCCCCTTGTGTTATTGATGTCTCCCTACCTGCTGGATTATTCCCATCAATATATGGTATTCTGTAGTATTGTTCATTTCAAAAAACAACAACCTACTGGACCCCATATTCTCTGCTCTCCTTCATAAGAAATTCCTTTTAAAAGTTTGTGTACTCATTTCTGCTTCTTTGTCTCTCATTTTTTCCTTAACCTGTTGGCATCCGTCTTTCTATGTTTCAGTAGTCAACTGTCCGTCCTTGTTTACTTGGCCTCTTAGAACTGTTGCACACCGTGGACCACTTTCTACTTGAAACGGTTTTTGTCCCTTTTCTCCCAAGCAGCTTCTTCTCTGTCTCTTGCTCAGATCTCCCTGTTCTTTCCAATCTTTAAATGTTGGTGTACTCTAGGACTATTCTTGACCATCTGCTTTTCCATTTATAACTTTTTCCTTGGTACTCTCATCTAGGCCTGGATTTAAACTTAATGACTTTCTAATTTTATCTTCATATTTGATCTTTTCCCTGAGTTCCAGTTTCTCTTATCTGGCTGCCTATTGAACATTTCCCCT
>CM052900.1:13848476-13939631 GCA_028534135.1 Potos flavus
TTTTTTTTTTTTTTTAAGATTTTATTTATTTATTTGACAGAGAGAGAGATCACAAGTAGGCAGAGAGGAAGGCAGAGAGAGAGGGGGAAGCAGGCTCCCTGCTGAGTAGAGAGCCGGATGTGGGGCTAGATCCCAAGACCCTGAGATCATGACCTGAGCCAAAGGCAGAGGCTTTAACCCACTGAGCCACCCAGGTGCGCCAAGAAAAAGATTCTTGCATATATTTGTATTCCAGATTTTAAAAAACATACTTTGAAACATTTTTCTCCTAATCCTAAGTGTTTTGAGACTACTGCTCTTTTTCAAAGGTAATAGGATATTTCTATATCTTTCAAGTTATTTTTTCATTATGCATACAGTGTAAACAAGGACAAAAAGTGTTGTTTCCTATATTTAGTATATCTAGAGTCTATATGATTTTATTTATGGAAAAATGTTGCCTTTTTTATATTTAAAATTGCTTTTCTTTAATTAGGATTTGACATCCTAATCGTTAACAAATTTAAAGGCTTTTTCTGAGAACTAAATAGTAATAGTTTCCTAGAAAAGTTATTCACTTAAATGTCCTTTCTCAAGTGATTTCCCTTTTATTTTCAACATCCCACCAAGACAGAGTGTCACTAGATCCTCTCTGTTATCTAAATTAATTATTTACATTGATGAAATTGGCTTGGTAATAGCTGCTATGTTGCCTGGCTGATGTCCATGTGCACTTCGGGACGAAATGGATTTGATCCTCAATCTTACATGAAGAATACTAATAGAGCAATTTATAATCCCAAAGTGGAGAAAACTGACACGGCTAATACTGAAAACCTACAAGTACTGTTTAATGGTTTTGGAATGCTTGATAAAATTCCTTTATAGCATTATTTGCCTGATTTGTATTCATTTAGACCAAAGGTCAAATTAATTTTAACTTAGCTAATAAACTTGTCACCAGGACAGTTTGAGGGGTTAGGCCAAAGATAAATCTGATCCAAGGTTAAAAAAAACGTTAATGGGTAATCCACAATTACCTAACCAAGATTTAACTTACTGAAATTTACAACTGCCTTTTTATTCTCTTGTACATGAACTGCAAATGTCGATGGTTTCAAAATATTTCTTTTCAATAAATGTTTTGTATCTATGTGAGATTTAAAAAAAAAAAAAAAAATACCGAGGCAGCAGTACCTACTGAGGACTCTGAAGTTTTGAGTTAGGACTACCTGGGGTCTAATTACATGTTTCACAGCTTCAATCACTGGGGCCCAACGAGTTCATGGTGTCCCTTCACACAGCAAACCAGCGGGACCCCCTTCTCCTGGTTTTCATGTATCCCTGGTTCTAAGACCTCCACCGACTCCCCGCCCCGTTCTTCGCCAACCATTATGTATTTCCTAAATGTTAACTTCGTCTCCCACTGCATGTGCCTGGAAAAGCAAAGGGAAAATCCCCAATACTATCGCGCAAGCCCCACCCACTGACACAAAACTTCCGGCTCCCGCCCTCGCCGCCGTCCCAGTTCCGCTGACGCCAGAGGTCAGAGGTGACAGGCAAGATGTCGGCCGTCTGTGGCTTTGAGCGGTTGGTGAAAGGAGCGTCTTCGTGACAAGCTCGCCGGAGACGGCTAAAAGGAGCCGAATCGCTGGAGCAAGTTTGAGGCGGCGGCGGCGGCGGATCGGACGCGGCAGGGTGTGGGCGCCGAGGGAGCCTTGGCTGCGGGGCATGACTGTCGGCAGCCTGGGGAAGCGGGGAGTGGGAGGTGCGGGAGGCTGGTAATACCCCGCAGCCCCCCAGGAAATCGGGAAGCCAAGCTCGGTGGGAACGCTTCATGCCTCCGACTGGTTTAGAGCCCGCCAGAATGAACAGGAAGAAAGGAGACAAGGGCTTTGAAAGCCCAAGGCCGTATAAATTATAAGTATTTTTTTTCGTATTCCTTTCCTTTTCTAGCTTTTGTTCTTGTTAGTTGTATTTTGTGATTGCTTGAAGCTGCCTTGATGGCCCTGAAAAATCTAGTGGGAAACTAGGGCCCACTCACGGTGATGGAAATGCCATTTGTAGGACAGTATGTATGGTTTTGAATGGCAGTATTGTTCAACAGATTTAATGTCCCTTGCAGGTGAATAAGTGTTTTTCTTAAAATACCTAGCCGTATTCTTATACAAAGAAATCTGTTTTCGTGGCTGTTGCTAAATTTAAAACATTAATTAGGATTGTAAAATAAAAGATAAAGTATGATTGTGAGCTGCTTAGAACTTTTGTTTATACTTCCATAGAATTATATTTTTATTTAATAATAGCAATATTTTCATTTTCTTTTTTAATATACAACCCATCAGGTCGTCTGCATCAACAATATAAACTTCCAGAGAAAATCTGTTGTGGTAAGTATATTCTCAACAAATATAAGCAGTAACAAATTCAAACACCCTTTACAATATTTAGAAACTTTCCTTTCCAGATGACTATGTTTCAAGAACAGGCAAGATTTAGAATTCAGATCCGTGTGACTCCAAGGTGCATAGCCTTGCTGCTATACCGACTGCCTCAAGTCTCCCTTCTTTCTCTCTTTTTTTTTGTTTGTTTTGTTTCTGGATTAATGTTTTATTCTGTTTAATCTGTTGTGGAATATGAAAGTCTGTATTACCAAGCATTTTAGAATTTTGCATGAAACAAGAATAAACCCATAGTGAAATTTCTTCTGTGAAAAAAATTAAGGTTAGTGTTCTCACAGACTTAACTTGGCTGCTAAGAGGCCAGTTTTGTTTTCCGATTCTTGACTGACCTGGTTTAGGAGCCTTGCTTTGTGAAGGTTTAGGTAAGGTGTTAAGGTGTTTGAAATCTAGTAGACACTGCCCCTTCCGTTTGATATGTATAGATTGCATATATAATCCAGTCTGGGACAGTCCTTGGCTGCCCAAGTACTTAATTTGGGGGGACCTGTTTTTTTTTTTAAAGATTTTATTTATTTATTGGATAGAGAGATCACAAGTAAGCAGAGAGGCAGGCAGAGAGAGAGGGGGAAGCAGGCTCCCCGCTGAAAAGAGAGCCCGATGCGGGGCTCGATCCCAGGACCCTGAGATCGTGACCCGGGCTGAAGGCAGAGGCTTTAACCCACTGAGCCACCCAGGCGCCCCTGGGGGGACCTGTATTAAAGAGACAAAATCTTGGGCGCCCAGGTGGTTCAGTGGGTTAAAGCCTCTGCCTTCAGCTCGGGTCATGATCTTAGGGTCCTGGGATCGAGCCCCGCATTGGGCTCTGCTCAGCGGGGAGCCTGCTTCCCCCTCTCTCTCTGCCTGTCCCTCTGCCTGCTTCTCTGCCCACTCGTGATCTCTCTCTCTGTCAAATAAATAAATAAAATCTTAAAAAAATTAAAATGAAGAGACAAAATCTTAGCTTTCTTTTTTTTTTCTTGCGGGGGGCAGGTGATGGCATGAATTTCCCTCTTGAACTGTTACCCTTGTATACATATGTTTACTCAAGATGAGCCGTACAGTTAAATAAAAAAGTAACCTATTATAGGAATCTTAGAATCCTTAAAGGTTCACAAAGTCCCATCTCCTTATTTAAGGAATTTCTCTGTCAATATTCCCTGCATATGATTACAGCTGACCCTTAAATAATGTAGGGGCTAAGGGTCCCGACTCCCTGCAGAGTCAAAAATATGGGTATAACTTTGACTTCCTAAAATCTTACTGCTAATAGCCTACTGTTGACCAAAAGTGTTACCAGTAACATGAACAGTCGATTAATGCATATTTTGTGTGTTTATTATATACTGTGTTATTGTAATAAAGTAAGGTAGGGAAAGAATGTGTTATTAAGAAAATCGTAAGGAAGAGAAAATACATTTACAGTACTGCCCTGTATTAGGGAAAAAATCCACATGTAAGTGGGCCTGTGCAGTTCAAACTTGTGTTGTTCAAGGGTCAACTGTATTTACCTTGTACTTCATGGAAGGATACTTTAGGTGTATTGTGTTGTATTAATTGGGCAGGGAAGATATGAGAATTAGGGAGTTTAGTTAAGAAGTTACTGTAATAATGATGGAGAAATGATGAAGCCCTGAATGAAGATAGCAGTAATGAAAGTGGTATAGAAATAGAGTTGACATGATTGAATTACAGTGAATGTTTATTGAGTACATTCTATGTATGAGACTTTTCTAAGGTTTTATGTGTGTGACCTCACTTAATCACAATAACCCCATGAAGTAGACACTTATTTTAATCCTAATTTTTTTTAATCCTAATTTTTTAAATTAAAGTGGCTTAAAGACTGGAGGCTAAGTAACTTTCTTTAGGGCATAAAGTTAGCAAGAGATGGAGCCATTTTTTAATCCAGGATGACCTAAGAGTCACCTGCAGCTCCTTTCTGTCCATTGTTGCCCCTTTCCACCTCCTCTGCCCCTGCCAAAATCATAGATGGGAAGGAATTGCAGGTGACTCTTACTAAGAATGTTAGGAAGGAGTTGTGAATGAGTTGGGGGTTTCCCACTAGAAAAATTGGTTGGACGGTGAATGGATTAGGGTCCTAGAAGGAAATAAGCAGCATATTCATACAGGTTAATTGAGGGAAGGTTAGAACAAATAGAGTTAAGAGAAACCAAGAGATGGTGGGGCACGCTGGGTTAGCAACAAGGAACGGTTAACACTTCTAAACCTGAAAGAACAAAGGAAGAGGTTACTAGGGTATAACAGACTATAGTAGCTGTGGGAAAGAGTCACCTTATAGGATGTATGGCCTTTGGTGGAAAAATGAAGCTACTGCCTCCCTCAGCTGGGCAGCAGGGAGCCTGCAAGGATAGATGTAATGAGCTCACTTTTCTTCTGCTCTCCAGTTTTCTTTTCATGCTTCCCATTTGACCACCCAACTGGAAGCTAAAGAGCTAGTGACCAGTTAATGTAACTCCTGGGGTATAGAATGGAGAGTGGATTAGGAGGGGCAAAAGGAGAATATGTAGAATAGTCTACCCATTTGCCCCCAAACCATTCTTTCTTGCCTTTTTTTTTTTTTTTTTTAAATGAAAAGCTAGCGTTCCCAACACAGGGAACTTAATGAAGTCTTACCCACTATTGCAGAGGTTGGTAATGGCTGACTGCCTATTTTTGTAACAAGTTTTGTTGCAGTACAGTCACATCCATTTATTTATATATTGTCTAAAGTGCTTTGGAGCTACGCTGGCAGAGTTGAGTACCTGTGACAAAGGCTGTGTGGCCAACAGAGCCAATTTACTGCCTGACCCTTGAGGAAGTTTGCCAATCTCTCATCTCATGAAATCATGTGAAGATATGGCGGTTCAGCTCTACTCCCACCTCAAGTATTAGCTCCCACCAGTATCTTTCATCCAAAACAGTGGAAAGAAAAGTGGGTAAGAGAATGTGAAATTTAATTGCTACAGCCCCTGCTTTCTTTAGCTGGTGTCAAGGCCAAAGTTGATAAACACAGCTTCCTTATTCTCCTGCCCATTCCATTTTCCTTTTTCTTCTGCTGACATTTCTGTTGGTCTGACCTAGATCTTCATTCCTGTGGGATCTGCATCCTTGCTTGTCCTTTCTTTATTGGGTTGTTGCACTTTTCCATTGATTAGGACTATTGGTCAAGTGAGCCCTAAGAGGCGTTCCATGAATCCCCCGGGACTGCAGGTATAATTGTTGTCCTTACTGTATAGCAGAACCTAATCTTTTGTTTGATAATTGGGATTAGTCATTCCAGTCAGTATAGTGACCTCTTTCTCTGCCTGATGGTTTAGTGGCATGAGGAACCCAAAGTGGTCAAGGGACAGTCTCAGATTCCAGTGTAGTGGAACCGTGACTGTGTGCCCTGGTGGATGCATTTTTCTACTGGTCAAACATACTGAACCCAAGGTTACAAAGACAGCAAAGATTCCTTCAGTGTTTTTTTTTGTTTTTTTTTGTTTTCTGATATAGTAGTGAAACCAGTCACTCCAGCTTTTACCTTTTGGTTTGCAGATCTATTTTGGCTATGGAAAGCTGACCCTATATATTGTCCACTAGATAAAATAGCGGTCTAAAATAGGTCTCTCAATGATGCAGAAACTGAGTCTTCAGTAGTTGATCATGCCAGCATTTCTGGATGATAGGGCACAAGATAAAACCAGTAAATTTTGTGTGTAAGAGCCCATCACCACACTTCCCTGTACATTGAGGCATGTATGAGATATTACAATTGATATATATGGTTTTCTACAAGTATGTTGTAGTTTGGGAGGGAAAATCTAGAATACGTCTGCTTTTGTAAGGACAAATGTGTTCTTGATGTGAGCTCTCTTGTAGTCGTTCTCCTACCAAGTGACTGACTGGTCCTTCTAGTACCATATTGGATGCTTAGTATGAGCCTGTGCTGTTGGTAGTGGGCACTCAGCAGTGGCGGTAGCCAGCTCATTCTCGGTGGGGGAAAGACCATGCTATAGGACTCATGCAGAGTGTCTGTTCTGCCACTGTGACCTCGTTGTGCATTGGGTAGGGCTACTAGGGAAAGAGTCTGCAGTATCTACTTCATCTTGCCAGTTGGTTTTGGGGAGGTCCTTTCTGCTGTGGGTGCCCTCTGATGGTCATTTATGTGATAACAACATGGATATTTTCACAGTGTACCTGTTCTGAGAAATCCATCCATACACTTCCCCTACCCTCTTCCTGTTTTCAATCTTTTAATTTTGTTCTTACCAAAGTCCTAACCAACCCATTAGCAATTGCCCATGGATCAGTGTAGTTGTATACTCCAGGACATCTCTACTTCTACAAAGAGGGTACAGCCAGATGTATTTCCCAAGGTTCTGCCAGCTGTAGAACGTCTTCCACTGTCTTCCAGGGCCACACACCAGTGGCATTCTAATGGTAGTTCCTATCCACTTCCAGCTGGTGGTAGCATCCTGTGTGCTTACTCCTAATTCGGGCTTGTGTTTTGTCCTGTTAGCTGACCATAGGGAACTCTCCATGAGACCAAAGGTATAGATTGAGGGAGAGGTAGAGAAGCAGTGGGAGGAAGCCTTACTGGATTCTGAGCACCTGCTCATGGTGTTGCCTGTATTTTATGAACATGCTTGGGCCTGGCTCAGATGTGTTGTCGCTATTTAAAAGTGGAAAACTGCTGCACTTGCCCTGTTTTATTTTTCAGAGCTTTATATTACTCTCCATACCATTGTGGTCATTTCAAGTAACAGTCTTTGGAAGTCCTGTGGTCACGTGTTGAGTTTCTGCTGAAGGGTCTAGTAGCAAACCAGTAGTTGCTTTGCAAATGGAGTATAGTTGTTGACAGAGACTTTGTGGCCTTCCTTTCAAAGCTCAGGAATTTGCACTGTCATTCTGTTGGAAAAAGCCAGAGTCTATAGAGTACCTCTGTCTGCCATGGACATTTCCGGTGCCACTGGATCTGCTGAGTCATAAGACCCAAGTGTCAAGGCAGCTTGAACCACAGCCTGGACCTGTTGCAGAACCTTTTCTTGGTCTGGACCCCTCTCGAAGCTGATAACTTAATAGGTTGCCTAGTGAGCAGTATGCTCAGATCTATATATTGCCTCCAGAGTTCAAAGAAGCCCACCAAGTTTTGTGTCCTTTCCTCCTCCCCCTCCCCACCTTAGTGGACAGTACAAAATGAAGCAACTTATTTTTAATTTGAAAGGAATATTTTCATATGCCTCAGAATACTGGAACCTTAGAAGCTTTATTAATGTGATAGGCCCCTGAACTTTGATGCTTTTTTAACCTGCATCCTCTGCCATCCATGTTTTTTTATTAAAGCATTTGGAGAACTTCTCTTCTCACCAGGTCCAGTTAGCATAATGATGTCTGTATAATATACTACTGTAATTCTTTATGGCCTGTCTTGGAATCAAGGGACTTTTGGACTATGTTTTGGTTTTGTTGTTGTTGTTGTTGTTGTTGTTGTTGTTTTTAAGATTTAATTATTTATTTGACAGACAGCGAGAGAGGGAACACAAGCAAGGGGAGTGGGAGAGGGAGAAGCAGGCTTCCTGCTGAGCAGGGAGCCCGATGCGGGGCTTGATCCCAGGACTCTGGGATCATGACCTGAGCCGAAGGCAGCTGCTTAACGACTGAGCCACCCGGGCACCCCACTTTTGGACTATGTTTTGATTGAGCAGGAGAATTGATATAGCTTTTAGTTATTAGATGACAATGAAGGGGTTCTGCTGTTTTGAAGAAAAACTGTGTCTGATTTTTTTTTTTTTTCTGGTAAGAATGGGGGGCGGAATGTTTGCTTGATGATTAGTTTCAATACTAGTTACCAAGAGCTGTGATGATTTGCTGCAGTAAAAATACTACACCTTTACTACATCTGAAACTGTGGTTGTAATTGGCAGGTTTGTGATAATTAATCGTCATTCTCCAAAACGTACTCAACTTTTGTATTGGCCAAATAATTGAGTTAAATGAAGATGTAGTAGGCATCTTTCAAATATCTGATGGCATGAATCTCTGCAGTTCCCCAAGGGATGTTTAGTTGCTTTGATTTACTATCTTAGCCCTTCCATAGTAGTCCTCACTGTGCTGGTTAGAGAACAAGTATGGGGATTTGTCAATGACTAAAATATATACTGTGTGTTTGGGACTGAGGAAATAAGCATGAGTCCTACTCTGAAATAGCCTTGGGCTATTACCCGCTTTAGTACTTGGCCTCCAAAGACTTCCAGTATGACTAGTAGACTGGTAAGGTTTTGGGACTTCAGGAATTGTCATTTCAGAATTCCTCCAGGAAGAGAGCAAAAATTAGTCCATTCGAGTGTGATATAGATCTCAAGATTTTAAGGAATGATATGTGAGACTCGTATGTGTTTGTAGGCACAGGAAAATATCCTGTAGGGAGGAGGCATTGTAATTATAGGAGAGGGTGATAAATAGAGCGAAATTTTTAAGGCTACTGTAGGGTATGGCCTCCAGTGGACCAGTGGAAGGATCACTCTTGAACAGTAGGGAAAGATAGCTACATGCAGCCGGAGGGCAAAAGAATTGGTAGATGGCAGAAGAGTGATTGAAATTAAGGATCTTGAATAAATGGAGAAGAAGGATTGTGTAAGAAACTGGAGGAGGTCAAGGAATTGGAGGACTTCATGTGGTTGACCAAGAAGACTGGGAGAGAAATAACAAGAGGGGCAGACGGATAAGCATTGTGGGCACTCAAGTTTAAAGTGTCAGCATGGGAGTAATTATGAGCAGTGATGATGTATCTTTTGGAGTGTGGTCTTGATTGCTGTCCTATAATAGAAGTGAAGATTGTAGGAATTAAGGTCAAGGAGCTTAAGCAGTGTTATTGCATGGATCAAATATATCTACATTTATATCACTTAGAGTGATGGCAGAGGTTAGACATGGAGAGTATGAGCCTTTGATAAATGTTGAGGAATTTGGAAGATACGAATGAAGAGGAATAGAGGGTATTGGACCTGTATGGCATGAACATATGGGAAAAGAAGTAGAAAAGAATGCTAAAAACATGTCTTAGGCATTTATTTGATGTCCACCATGATTTTAAGTGCTTACCATGTATTAAATTGCTCAGTTGTCAGACCACCAAAAGGTAGGTACTATCATTACTCCTGTTTTACAGATGAGGAAAAGACAGAGCTAGAGTAACCCAAGATCATACACTCATTAAGTGGTAGAGCTTGGATATGAATGCAGGCAGTTTACCTCCAGAAAACATACATTTAGCGACATACTCCCCTTGCTGTTATAGCATATGCTATATAAAATCCTACGAGTGGTCTAGAGTAGCATTTGAAACTAGGAGGTCTGTTTTCCCCTCCCATAATTTACCGTGAATGAAAGAATAAGTAACTTCTTGTCAAAGAGATTTCAAGAGACATTTTATCTAAAGCTAGAAGGTATAGAAGGAGTTTTTGAAAAAGTTGAATGGCACAAGAGTGATTATTTAGAACCAGATAGGAGTATGATCAGCTGTGAAGTGTTTGGGAGGGAACAAGGAGCAAGAAGGAGAAGAGACTAAGTAAGAGCTTAGGTGAGGGGGGTGGGGGCTTGCCATAATGCCAGTGGGCGAAGATGGCAGGGATTGGAGGCTTGTGGAAGTTAATGGGTCTGAATGTTGCAGGCAGATATAGGTTAGGGCTCTAGGTGGTGTCAGAGACCTGATGATACAAGGAGACTGGGCTTTCCCTATCTTCATGAAATACACTCCATTCGCTGTTCTGTCATTGTTAACCTTAGTCTGGAAAGCCAAATCCTGTTCATAGTCCTAGCCGTGTAGCTAATGATTGACTTAAAGCACTTTCCATAATCTTTTCTATTATAGTTCACTTTTGCTGTTGTCTTGATACTGCTTGCTGTCTTTGAGCTGATCCAAGCTTGTTGATTTAGATTGGTCATTGGATTGCTGATAGGCTAATTAAGAGAATTTTGGTCTTTTCTCCTCCAATTGGTAATAGTTTACACCTTTATTTATTATTATTTTTTAAAGATTTTATTTATTTGACAGAGAGAGACAGTGAGAACACAAGCAAGGGGAGGGGGTGAGAGAGGAAGAAGCAGGCTTCCCACTGAGCTGGGAGCCTGATGTGGGGCTTGATCCCAGGACTTTGGGATCATGACGTGAGCGGAAGGCAGACGCCTAATGACTGAGCCACCTAAGCACCTCAATAGTTTATACCTTTCAACACAGCTTTCATCAACAGTATTTTGGCTTCTGTTCTTTCTGTTCTCATTTGTTACCACATAGATCTATGTAGATAGTATAATTTAAGCTTGTATGGCTCTCTTCATATTTGGGAATTAGAGGAAATGGGGCTGCAGAATCTTTAGACTTTTGAGCAGTTGTGCTGAATGTTATAAAAATTTTTTTTGCGTATTATTTAAAACCTTGTACGAGAAACATAGCATAGTAGGATTCCATTGGAATCATTTAGATGTGGGTTTGAATGTCAACACTCCACTTACTAATTATATGATTTTCTTAACTTTTATCTGCGAAAAGTATAAAGTAGTACTTTTTTCAGTTGTTAGTGGGATTAGAGAGAACATATTCGTGTAATGTCTGGCATATAGTAGTGCTCACTAAATAGTAGCCATTATAATTGTTATACTTTAGTCCTCTGTGTTGGTGCCTCATTTCATCTTAGCTATTCCCGTTGTAGCTTCTGAAATATTTCTATTCACCCTGCTGCCCCTGAAATGCTACTGTTTCTTGCCCTCTCATATTTCACATTTGAGTACATCAGTTTTTTTACTCATGATAGTAAAGTCACTGGACATAGATGCCATGTTCCAATGGCCCATTTTTCCCCATTTGATTCCCATTTTGGAGGGCCATGTTCTTTCACTCACCAATCTGGTTTTGAGTCTCTTTCTGCTCTTTTTTTTTTTTTCTTTCTTCCCTGTTTGAGTACCAGTCTGTCTGGAAATTCTTGAATTTAAGAGAAGTGAGTCATTTTACTTTTCTTCTAGCGGAATGTCTAATTTTCACTGATAGTCACGAAGAAGATAAAGTGTCTATAATTCATACCTGTTTATTCATTAGGACAATAATGTTTGAAATGAAGATACTTGGAGAGGTTTTGTATGTATGTAGCTATTAAAGATTCTGTCTCTGAAGTGTAATATAGATAGTAGAAATAAAAGTATAAGTGTAAGTAGTAGAAATAAAAAAATATATTCTAAAACCTACCATTCTTAATTATAATGAAGTTATTATTCTTATCTTTGCAGGGATTCGTGGAACTGACTATATTTCCCACAGTTGCAAACTTGAATAGAATCAAGTTGAACAGCAAACAGTGTAGAATATACCGAGTAAGGATAAATGATTTAGAAGCTGCTTTTATTTATAATGACCCAACCTTGGAAGTCTGTCACAATGAATCAAAACAGTAAGTTTTGTACTTTAAAAGTTGATATTTCTAAAAGCTATATTTTCCCCATATTATTGGATTAATTTTTTCAACAGATTTTTCTTAGATTATTATTAGACTCTGAATCCCAATTTTTTTCCTAATTACAATTTCTCTTTTACTACTCTGCACATTTGGTTCAAGAAGTTTTATTAGCTCTGCCCAAAATAGTAAGTTACTAAGTTTCCTTTCTTCAGGCTAGTTTTAAAGAAGTATTATGTGAGAATTCTACGTGAATTTTAACCATTTTCCTACTTTTAGTGGTTTTTAAAAAATACCTCGTAAATATTAAATGTGATCTTAGTAGATTAGGTGGTTGCTGTAATCCTTGGACCAGAGACTATTTTAGACTGTTTTAGAGTATCATATAAAAATACTGTGTTTTAAATACCTCTTTCCTTCACTTTACATAAATACTGTATCTACTGAGGTTACTTATGTTTTTTATCAGTAAACATGTTGTGATGATTTTTTTGTCTTACTTTTTACTATTAAGTGCTTTGTCTCCACTTTTCCACATATGATACGCTTCACTTTCTGTCATTTTTATGGTCAGGTCATATTCCATTTACTCCGTATTCTATAGTTCACATGTTGTTTTCCATTGTTTGACATTTGTATAATTTCCAGCTTTTGAGATCATGAGTAATGTTGAGTGAATATTTTGGCACAGATCAGTTTATTTTCCTTTGAATTATTTCCTTAGGCAAATAGGATTACTTATTATTTTTAAGGCACTTAGTATTTTATTTACTTCATTGTGCCCGGTAACATTTAAGTACTGTCAGCTACATTTAAGGGCACTTGTTTTTTCAAAGTTTAGGTAGCATTGGATTGTATGATGATTCAGTTTTGGGGTCAGGTGCCAAAACTTGATTATAACTTTTTTTAGTCAAGATAGTATTTTAGGGGCACCTGGGTGGCTCAGTGGGTTAAAGCCTCTGCCTTTGGCTCAGGTCATGATCTCAGGGTCCTGGGATCGAGCCCCACATCGGGCTCTCTGCTCAGCGGGGAGCCTGCTTCCCTCTCTCCCTCTGCCTGCCTCTCTGCCTACTTGTGATCTCTTTCTCTCTGTCAAATAAATAAAATCTTAAAAAAAAAAAAAGATAGCATTTTAACTCCTCTAGATGTATAACATTGCCTTAAGGCAGCAATTCTCTAAGTGTCATTTCTAGACAGGCAGCATCAGCCTCACCTGGAAACTTGTTAGAAAAAAATAAGATAATAACAGAGAGGAAGGCAGACCATCAAAGACTTAACAATAGGAAACAACCTGAGGTTTGCCGGAGGGGAGGTGGTGGGGAGATGGGGGTAAATGGGTGATAGATGTTCTGGAGGGTACTTGTTGTAATGAGCACTGGGTGTTATATGCAAGTGATGAATCACTGAATTTTAGTCCTGAAGCTAATACTACGCTATATGTTAACTAACTAGAATTTAAATAAAATCTTGAAAGAAAAAAAAGAAATGCAGATTCCCATGCATTGGCTTAGATCTACTGAATCAGAAACTAGAGATATAGTACCCAATATTTGTGTTTTAACTAGTGTGCCAGGTGATTAAAAGGGTTGAGAAAGGAGGCTTATCTTTAGACATATTTTTGGTTCCAATTATCATTGGTTCAGAATCTTTCCAACTCAGGGAAGAGAAAAGGAAATGCTGTTGGAAGAATTTAGGGAATCTCTGAATTGCTTCTGTAACTTCCCATTTCACAAAGATGAGTGGTTTTGAAATTACATTGCTTTTTCAGCCACGCTTGTAGAACTCATATAAAAACACTTATTAAAAAATCATTTGCATCCTCTTTGCCCCGGGGTGGGGGGAATGACCTGCCTTTGGAATAGTAAATATACACCACTAATGAAAGGAAAAGGCACCTGCAAAAAGCAGGTAGGGAAGCCATTGCCTTCCTAGAGTCCAGAATAGCTACCCAGATGATACTAGAACTCTGCGTTTAATGACAGGGTAAGAAGCCTCTCCATCTGCCAGTCACAGAACAGTGCTTACACATCTGCTTTACCTGTTGTTGCTGCTCAGGTCTCAGAGGATATAATCAGTGACAGTCCAATGACAGGAACAATGGACTCCACAGCTGTTGAGGAAGCAAGCTTTACTTTTGCCATGTTTGTTTTGAGGTGATCATATCTCCTAAAATTTTTCTGTAGTGATAGGGAAAATGCTTTATCACTTATAGCATTATAAAGAAAGAAAAGGAGGTTATAAAGGGGAATCTTTTCAAAAATACACTTTAATCTTTTCAGTTAGAACCAGAGCTCAGTTAGGCATGGTCACTTCGCAAATACTTGCTCACTACCCCTGCTTTTCTGCCAAGCACTAGAATCTTGTTTACTTTTTAAGAGAGAGGACATTAGTTATTTTTGCTGGTTTTTATTATCTGACTTGTTTAAAAAAGGATTTGAAATTGGTTTTAGAATTTTATTAGAGAACAGTTTTAAAAAGTAGTTAATGAAATTAGTATGAAGAGTGAAGAGCATAGGATAGTGGGCACACACTAAAGTTACTGCACAGTTACTATGGGAAAACTAGATTTGGGTTTGGTACTTCTGGTTGCCATACCAAAGAGGGAAACACTGTTGTTTATATGATTGATAAGCCACAAGATAGAAGCATACCAGTTATTGAGAAGAAATACTGCTTTCCGTAGAAGTTAGATGTGAAAAATACCTCTTCTGGATTACATTATTTTTAGAGAACTTTGGGAAAGGCATATAGTTAAGGTCTTTAGTGTGGTCCCTGGATACTTCTGTTACCTTTGTTTCTAAAGAAACTTTCTTAAACCAATAAAATTTACACTAAAGCTGAAACAAATTAAGTATAGCCGTTTTGAAATTGAAAATTAAATTCTGTGATAAAGTTTGATCTTTAATACAGACAAGAATGCCCTAACAGTCAAAGAAGTAATATACTACTTTATCACATTTTCTTCTTATTTGTTTTAAAGTTAAGGTGCCAGGCCTTTCTATTTTTAATGGAAAGTGTGTGCTTACCTTGGTTGAGATTCAGTACCTTTTTACTGCAGGGAGAATGTAAGGAAGGGAAACATTTAGATGAGAGACTACAAGACATTTCTATGTCTATTCATCTGCCTATTTTACCCAACTGAGTGTTAGCGGAGTTGTTAAATTCCCTGTACTAGCAATTAAAAACCCTGTTTGTTATGTTACATGAGTAAAGACGCATGCTCGCTCAAATCTCTCTCTTTTTTTTTTTTTGGCTTGTCAGCCAGTAAAATAATTGCAGCAATTTTTCTAAGTATATTTTATGTTTGAATCTTATATTTTGTTGATAAATTATAGTTTGCCCTGTAGAAGCTAAGGCTTTTTGGTTCTCTTTTTTCCTTTTTTTTTTTTTTCTTTTCTTAAAATATATTTTTCTTTTCTTAGAATAAAATAAATACAGACTTTGCCAGAGTTTCTCTGGATAGCCTACAGGTGCTGACATCTCTTTACTTTGTTTCTTTTCCTTCCCTAGGTAGGCTTTGCCACTTTGAGAAGATCTTTTTTATTTTGCTTGAAAAGCTTCAGTGTTCAGCTTGAAAAGCTTTGGACAGTGTTCAGTCCAAAGTTCCAAGCATCAGTTTAATTCCTGTCTCCTGTGTTCATTTTCATTAAGGAATGGCAGTAGAAATGACCGATCTTGAGATGTAAATGAAGTAGCTGTTGAGTGATTACAATGACTATTTTTAGAGTAATTAGAGTTGATTTTTTTAATTGCTTTTTTTTAATTTTATTTTTTGCTACTTTTTAAAAAAGATTTTGTGGGTCCTTTATTTTAATAGAGACTTCTACTACCTAGAGGTTTTAAATGTTATTTTATGAATACATAGTAGAAGTAGGTGATTCCCTTACTGATTATGGTTAAGTAAGTTTTATATTAAGATAGTTTTATATTTTAACTCAGCCAGGATGCCTCACTGCCAGTTGTTTTACTAGTATTGCTTGGGATTAAGTTATGGTGGTGGGAGTAACATTAAAGTTGATTTAGTCAAAACATCAACAGGAATTTTTCCTATACTATTTCACCTCCTGCTTGAATGCTTCTAGCTCTGGAGAGCTCACTATATTTTAAAGCTCCCCTTTCATTATTTCTGAATGCTAGTAAGTTCTTTATTACATCAAACTACAGTTTGTTTTGCTGTAATATTCACAAACATCCATTTTTTTTTTAAAGATTTTATTTATTTATTTGTCAGAGAGAGAGCAGAAGCTCAGAGAGCTGCAGGCAGAACAGGCAGAGCAGGCAGAGGGAGAAGCAGGCTCCCTGCTGAGCAAGAAGCCCGATGTGGGACTTGATCCTAGGACCCTGGGATCGTGACCTGAGCCGAAGGCAGTTGCTCAACCAACTGAGCCACCCAGGCGTCCCAACTTATCCATTTAAATATTGTTTTATCCGAATTAAATATTGTTTTCCCCTTTCCAGTCTACAGAATCTAAATACTTTCACCTCTTCCTCATCTAAAACTCTTTCCAAATTTATTACCATTCTCACCCTTTGAATATTCTCTGATTTGGCATTGTTTTTTCTTAAATGTGGTAGACCTGGAACTAGATATAGTCCTTCCTATTTGGATTAATTGATAGATGCATAGCTGTAGAGCCATTTTGTCCTTATCTGTATTCATTATTCTATAGTTTGAAATACATTAGCTGTTTACAAATGGCTACTTTGGTTTGGTTTGGTTTTGATTGTTTCTTACAAATTTTTATTTAAATTCTACTTTAACTATAATATAGTGTAATATTGGTTTCAAGAGTAGAATTTAGTGATTCATCACTTGCATGGAACACCCAGTGCTCATCATAATAAGTGCCCTCTTTACTACCCATCACCCATCTAGCCTATCCCCCACACACCTCCCTCCGTCAACCCTTAGTTTGTTCTCTGTTGTTAAGTGTCTCTTATGGTTTGCTTCCCTCTTTCTCTCTCCTTTTTTCCTCTTACCATATATTCATCTGTTTTGTTTCCTAAGTTCTACATATGAGTGAAATCGTATGGTTATTTTTCTTCCTCTGAATGACTTATTTTGCTTAGCATAATGCACTCTAGTCCCATCCATGTTGTTGCAAATGACAAGATTTTATTCTTTTTCATTGTATATATATACCACATCTTTATCCATTCATCATCAGTCAGTAGACATTTGGGCTCTTTCCACGATTTGGCTGTTGTTGATAATGCTGCTATAAATATTGGGGTGCATGTACCCTTTCAAATCTAGTAGTGCAATTGCTGGGTCATAGGGTAGTTCTATATTTAACTTTCTGAGGCACCTCTATATTGATTTCCAGAGTGGCTGCACCAGTTTGCATTCCCACCAACAGTGTAAGAGGTTTCCCCTTTCTCCACATCCTCACCAACATTTGTTGTTTCCTGTGTTGTTAGTTTTAGACAAATGGCTACTTTAAGTAGTTCATTCAAGTTTGAGCTTGACGGAAATCCCCTAGATTTTTTCATAGAAAAACCTGTTCGGGTACAGTTTTCTCCAAGCAACCTTATTTCACAGTATCATATCAAATGTTGTTTTGATTATTTCTAAAAAGTCATCTTTATTGATTTGGGTATTGGTTTCTCTTTTAGAAAATGGGTTTTCCTCCTGGCTGGCTTATTTATTTATTTTTTCTGTGTGCACACTGTCAAAACCAAAGACAGAAGGGAAACCAAGACATGGATGTAGAGTAACTAGAACTTTCAAACACTACTAATAGAAATGTAAATTGAGTTTGAATATATGCATTGTAGGTCTTACTCTTAGGTATATACCCCATAGAAATGTGTTCATGTGTTCACCAAAAAATGTGCACAAAAATGTTCACAGCAGCATTTATAATAGTCAAACTGGAAATTACCTGAAGACTCATCAGTGGTAGAAGGTGGATTGTGGTATGTTCTCACACCATTGGAATTCTAAAAAGTAACAAGAATGAAATGACCACCAGCTATATGCTATAGTATGTCTGGTTCTCACAGACTTGGCATTGAATAAAAGAAGTCCAACACAAGAGAAGATCTGTTAAGTTGTTAATCTACCACATTAGATGTCAGAATAATGGGTAACCCTTGGTGGTGGGAAGTGGGGCTTGGTTAGTGACTACAGGAAGGCTTCTGAGAGGCTGGTAAAGTTCTGTTCTTGCTCTGCATGCTGGCTACTTTTGTTCTGTGAAAATTTATTGAGCTGTATATTTAGAGTATATATACTTTTCGGATATGTATTGCATTTCCATGAGTTTTTTTTTTTAAATAGAGAAGAAGTTTACAAATAACTGAATCTTAAGTTTTGCAAAATCTGCACCTGTAGTTTTAAGAAGTATATGTTATTGTCAAAGAATTAACAGATTATTTTAATACGAATGTTTATAATGGGTTCTTGGAGAAAATTCCTTTGATTACCTTAATTTACTAGTTTTTCAGTATCTCCTACAACATTACTTGTCTCTTTAAGCTTTGTTTCCTTGAGGACGGGATGAGGGTTGGGAACTGGAGGTTGGGGATGGTGGTGGTTACAGGGCAAGGACATATTAATATTTTGCAGTCACTATTATTCTGAAAATTGAAAACACTTATTATAATCTTGCCTTGTGATTTTTGGCATTAGTGAGGTTATTATGAAAAGAAACATATTTGATTCATATTATGAAAGGAAACACTGAAATCCAAACCATGAGAAGATTGTTCCTCATAACTAACTTTCCAATAAATTCCACTTAAAATGACTCACCATTTTATTTGGACCACTTTACCTTTTCTCAGGAAATGAGGAGATTAAGTGAGAATAATTTCCCACAAAAAAACTGAGTGGTCTAATATGTAATGTTTAAATTTGGCTTTTTATGTAATGATTGTTTTTTTATTTTTGAATTTCACAGATAACTGGGGGGAAATTGCAGGATTCTTCAACATCTTTCATATTTCATG
This sequence comes from Potos flavus, assembly GCA_028534135.1. Lineage (NCBI taxonomy): Eukaryota > Metazoa > Chordata > Mammalia > Carnivora > Procyonidae > Potos > Potos flavus. The sequence goes on from CM052900.1 coordinate 13,867,273, forward strand.
TTTTTGAAATTTTATTGAAAAGAAAGTGCAATCTCTAGATATACAAAGTAGCCTTTAAAATTAGATGGTATGTTAACTAAGTGCTGGCAAGAATGTGAAGCAACTGGCACTTTTATATATTGCTGGTGGGACTATGGAATGGTATAGCCATTCTGGAAAACAGTTTGGCATATTCTTACAGAGCTAAACATATTTTACCATCTGACTCAGCAGTCCCACTCTTGGGTATTTGTACTACAAAAATGAAAATTAAATTCACATGAAAAACAATATACAGTTGTTCATAGCAGTTTTATTTGTGATAGCCGAAAGCTAGAAACAACCCACATGTTCTTCAGTGGCTGGGTGAATAAACAATAAATAATCAGTGGTCCAGTCTATACCATGAAATACTGTTCAGTATAGGAAGGAACAAACTACTGATACATGTAATACCTGAGGTGAATTTCAAAGACATACTGAGTGAGACAAGCCAGCCTCACAAGGTTGCTTTCTGTATGACTGCATTGATTTGACACAAGGCATAGCGCAAGGTACTCTTTGGGATGATGGACCTGTTCTATATCCTGATTTTTGTAGTGGTTACACATGTGTAAGAGTTTACAGAATTATATACCAAAGGAAAAAGAGTTGCTTTTGCTGTATGATATTTAAAAAAAATAGATGGTATGTGAAAACACAGATTTATTCATTTTATTGTGATCCTGTAGTTTTTACACATTTTACATATTTATCTGACCGGAGGAAATAGTTAAAATTATTATTATTTTTTTTAAAGATTTTATTTGTTAGAGAGGGCGAGCGAGGGCACAAGTGGGGGGAGCAGCCGGCAGAAGGAGAAGCAGGCTCCCCACTGAGTAAGGATCCTGCCTGATGTGGGACCCGATCCCAGGACTCTGGGATCATGACCTGAGCCAAAGGCAGATGATTAACCAACTGAGCCGCCAGGTGTCCTGGAATAGTTAAAATTACTGAGAAGTCTGTTTAAGTTCTTCTAAAATGTTATGTTGTGTAGTTATTAAAAGCTTTAGTTAATACATCCTTCCTAGTTAGTAGAGAGATGGAAATGGGAGAGGAATGGCCTCCGTCGGTTTCAGAGTATATAACTTTAATGTTTTCTTTAATGACTTTTCCCATTTTATTTTTCCTATAATCACTCTGTACAGTGTATGAATCTTGTCTTTTAACTAGTTAAAATTTCATTAAGCTAGTGAAATGTAACTAACTTTACTTTGTGGATTCATCTAGTGGCAAAATGATAAACCTAAAGGTACACAACAAAAATATGGCTCGTGGGGTTGTCTTTCATCTCATTTTCTTGTTATATCATTCCTTGTCTTTTTTTCTTTTATCCATTTTGTCTGTATTCCTTTAACTGATTTCAGTGAGAAAATGTAATATGTTTATAGATGGTCCCTAACTTAGGACGGTTTGACTTAGCGGTTTTTTAACTTTATGATAATGCAGAGGTGGTGACACACATTTAGTAGAAACCATACTTTGAATTTTGATTACTTTCCCAGGTTAGCAATATGTGGTACCTACGTGTGGAGCTGTGCGGTGAGCCGCAGCTCCCAGTCAGCCATGTGATCACAAGGCTAAACAATCTATATACTTAGAACCATTCGGTATCCATACAGCCGTCCTGTTTTTCACTTTCAGTATAGTACTCAATAAATTACCTGAGATGTTCAACACTTTATTATAAGATAGGCTTTGTGTTAGATGGTTTTGCCCAATGGTAGGTTAATGAAAGTGTACTGAACACTTAGCTAGGCTAAGCTCTGATATTTTGGTAGGTTAGGTGTATTAAATGCATTTCAACTTAGAATATTTTCAATTTATGATGGGTTTATTGGGACATAAATGCATTATAAATGGAAGGAGATCTCTACGGGTGTGTATTTATATATGTGTGTGTGTGCGTGCATGCGCACACGTGTATTTAGTGAATTACACACATATATTGTTTTTAGTAAAATAAAATTAGAAAATTGGATGGGAACAGTGTTTTAACATTTCCATAAGACTTCTCTGTGTTGTTTTTATCTAATGGGAAATAAGGTCAGGTAACTATTGAACAAATATTGATAGAGTAGCCCCCTGGCATATAGGAGATAAAACAGTGAAGCAGCCAAAGTTTCCCTCCTTCCTTAAGCTTATATTGTCAGCCACCGGTGAGTAAAGGTGTAAGCAGTATTATATTTTGAGAACTTGATATCCATCTTAACCTGTTTTAAACATCTTATTTTCTTGATTTCTGTCAGATTGTAGAGCTTGTGAATCCATTGAATTTTTTGCCAGATTGATCAAGAATAATTATTTATTCATTAATTATTAATAGTAATTCTACATATATTCGTTTCACTTCTCTCAGGAAGGTATAGCGGCTTTGGCATTCCAAAATTAATGAAGGCTGTGATAATCATAATAATACCATAGCATTGGTGGGTAGACTAAATATGACATTGTATTTATTATTTAATAGGTTTTGTCATCATGGGTAGAGTAATAGTTACTTGGCTAAAAAATATTCTCATAGGTTATATAAAATGATAAAATACTTAATAAATGCTACCAAATATTTAAGAAAATAGTTGGTGAGATGTTTGGCTTATTAGTAAAACAGGCCCTTTTTTTTTTTTTTCCAGGAGAAATCTCAATTATTTTTCCAATGCTTATGCAGCTGCAGTTAGTGCTGTGGATCCTGATGCAGGAAATGGAGAACTTTGCATTAAGGTTCCATCAGAGTTATGGAAACATGTTGATGGTAAAATACCAAAAATATATTGACTGGACAGTAAAATCATGTTAGGCTCAGTGACTGAAAACTTTTACATGAAAATTAATGATGTCATAATTGTAAATTAATAAGTTGAAATATACAGAAGTTGGAAGCTCTTTTTTTTCTTAAGGATCACGGGTTAATAGGAAAGTAGCAATTAAGGGCTGTGACAAAACAACTCATTCACTGTTGTTTTTAAAGTGAAAATTATTAAAAAAAAATTGGATGGTTGGAACAATTTGTTAAGAGTTGAGAACCCATGCAGTGTCAAAGCGGTTTAGAGTTATAGCATGTCATAGCAGGACGAATCCTAAAAAATCACCTGGTTCAGTTCCTTCCTTTTACAGAAGAGTAATCTGAAGTCCAGACAATGAGTGGCCTATTGGAGCTAACTAATTAGTAGTTGAATCAGTGCTAGAACATAGGGTTCTGTGTTCTGCCCTTTTGAGCACATTCTGTCTTATTATTTCTTTTTTTTTTCTTTTTTTTTTTTTTAGGATTTTATTTATTTATTTGACAGAGAGATCACAAGTAGGCAGAGAGGCAGGCAGAGAGAGAGGGGGAAGCAGGCTCCTGCTGAGCAGAGAGCCCGACGCGGGGCTCGATTCCAGGACCTTGAGATCAGGACCTGAGCCGAAGGCAGAGGCTTTAACCCGCTGAGCCACCTAGGCGCCCCTGTCTTATTATTTCTAAACCTTCATTTTCTCTTGTATAAAATCACAGCCATTATAATTACTATATATAACTCGCCTACCTTTATTTAGCCTATAACCAAGATAAAGAAGTAAGAAAACTTTTTGTTTTGCCTTTGCTTTTTTTTTTTTAATTGTTGGTGTGTTTGGGGGGAATTTTTCTTAAGGGGAGTTGCCCAATTTAGGGGCAGGCATAGAAGGCTATAATTTCATGATCAGGGATTGGAGATAGTCCATATGGTTGTAGTGTTTTGAGGGAAATTATAAGAAACTCCTTTTAATCTTACGAAAGTAACATGCATTTGTTATGTAGAAATCAAAGGTAACATAATAAATAATGCATTATGTAAATTCTCAGGTAGCTTTTCCCACTCACCACTTACTCCTATTCCCTGAAGTCAACTAGGGTTAACAATCTGGGAGGCTTTTTAAGTCCTTATTTTTCAAGTTTTGCACTGAATCTAGTTTTGAACTTTTTTCTTGAGGCAGTATAGCATTGTCAGAAATGTTGGGAGGAGGATATGGCATGACCTGAGCCATATTTTGGGAGAACACAGCTAGCAGGGACTAGAATTGAGTGGAAGTAAGGACATCAATGGAGGCAAGCTATTGAGTTAATATAGGTGGAGAGAAGGTGAGAGCCTAAACGAGGGTAAGTAGTGTAGTTTCTCATTTAAAATTGAGCTTTGATTCCCATTTTATGTTTATGTAAGTCTTTGCCCTTATTATATAGACCACCGTTACTTAATTATATATTTATGTATCAATCTTTGTGTATATTTATTTGTTACAGAATTAAAGGTCCTAAAGATACACATCAATTTTTCTTTGGATCAGCCAAAAGGAGGTCTTCATTTTGTGGTACCCAGTGTTGAGGGAAGTATGGCAGAGAGAGGTGCTCATGTTTTCTCTTGTGGGTATCAAAATTCCACAAGGTAGATTATTCTTATATATTTAATTTCATTTTTCAGTTGCATTTTTTTCTGTGTATGTGCAATACGTGTGTTTAGTGTAAAATGAGAAGTGTGAGCTTGATTCTCAAATTTACCTCTTCTGAGTCTTGTTCCACTAGTCATTCCTTTTCAGTCCTGTCTTGCCTTTTCTCTTTCCTTCTTGAAAAAGAGACTTCTAAAATCATCTCAATTTTTTATTTTTTAACTGTATACTGACATAAAATAGCATACAGAAAATTACACACATTTTAAATAAAAGTTCAGTGAATTTTCACAAGTGAACAAACCTATGTAATCTCACATCAAGAAAAAGAACATTACCAGCACTGTAGAATCGTCCCTGCTACCTGTTTCCATTCACTACTTGCTCACCTAATGTCCTCCTGCCCAAGGTTAACCACTATTCTGATTTCTAAAATACCACAGCTTAATAACCTGTTTTTGAACTCTATATAAATGGAAGTTATGCATTATGCTCTTTATATCTGGCTTTTTTTTGTTCAACACGATGGTAGTGAGATTTACCTTCATTGTTATGTATAATTGTAGTTAATTCCCAGAGCTCAATAGCTTACTGTATGTTATTGAAATATTATAGTATGCATAGTCTCTTCAGATTGTTGTTAATAATCCTCAGATTATTAACTCCTTCAAGCCAAGGATGATGTCTTATACTTCTTTGTGTTGCAGTATCAGGTACAGACCCTGGCAGATAGTAAAACCTGATCGTGATAGAAAGTGGTATAGAAATTTAGTGTCTGGCTTTACTAGCACTATTTGAATTAATACAGTGCATTGTGTTCTCCAAAACAGTTCTCTAACTTATGGATCAGATTCTGAATATTGTGTTGTTTTAAACTTTATTATAAGGTTTTTTAGTTTCTGGAAATGAATACTACATAAAAACTGACTATTGTGAATATGCAAGTGAAAATAATTTTTAATTTAAAGATTCCAAAGCTAAGAATTGCTTATCTCTTTTTTTAAGGGTTTGAACTGGCAGTATCATATGATATATTTTCTTGATATTGCCAAATAATATTTGGTGAAAATTTTCTATCTTTAATCCGATTCTTTCAAGTTACACAGTAAAAAGCTTCAGTAGGCAAATAGCTGAAGTTTCTTTTTGCACATATTCTATAAATGTTAGAATAACTTGTAAGTGGGGGAAACAGTGTAGGTTATATTTTCAGTATTTTTTTATGCTGTTGATATTTTTTCTAGATTTTGGTTCCCATGTGTTGATTCATACTCTGAATTATGTACATGGAAATTAGAATTTACAGTAGATGCCGCAATGGTGGCTGTTTCCAATGGAGATTTGGTGGAAACAGTGTATACCCATGATATGAGGAAGAAGACCTTCCATTACATGCTTACCATTCCAACAGCTGCATCAAATATCTCTTTGGCCATTGGACCTTTTGAAATACTTGTAGATCCATATATGCACGAGGTAAGTCATAGCTTCTTGCTCCTTGCTCCTTTCTCCTCTCAGCCTTTCACCCTGATAAAGGGAAGGATATAATGAAATACTGAGATTTTTCCTAACTCTTCTTTCAATTATCCAGAATATCACTAGAGAAAAAGGATTCCTTATCTGATATATTAATTGATGTGAATTCTTGAATTCCTTTCAAAATGTCGTTATATTAAAGTTTTAGATTTTTTTTCAACAGAGAGCTTAGAGTTCCAAAAGAGTTTCAGGTGTACCTTGATTAGAATAGGAGCTGATTTATGTAACTAGTTTGTATTAGTGTCACCTTTTTGTTTGGCATATGTTTATGAATGTTATAGTTCCATCTCTGGAATCTGAAATATTGCAATTTCAAAATTAAAGTACAAGATTTGTTCTCACTTCAGTATCTACAGAGGAAGAAAGATAAGGCTGAAGCCGAGTTTAGAATTCTATTCAGCACGCTCATGAAGGCTTCTTGCAGTTTTCTTCCGTCCCATATCTTGCCATAAATTGGCAGACCAATTAGCACTTTTAGGCCTCCCTAAGGACGAGATTTCTGGTGTTTAGAAAGTGATGTATTGGTTATTGACCCTCTCTACTTCTGTACCTGTTTAAGGTACCATTTAAATGAATCTCTTTATTTAGCCTCGGTCCCTAACATTTTCAATTTTAGATTTTTATTTTTTTGTGTAAAGCTAGGATATACATTGACCATGTGTGTCTCAACAGTATTTCTTTCTGTCATGCGAGCAAAAATTGAGGGCAGTTAGGTTTAGACTGTCAGTAAGCTCCTCAGTCTGTTCTTATATTTGCTTTCCTGAAATTCACAAGGTTTATAAAGTCACTCGTGGAAAATATTCAGGATATTTTATGAATGGTTTTGCTTTTACTGGCTTGACAGTGACTCTTACAAGTATATTCGCTGATAAGATTGGCATAGAATTTTATTATCTTTGGTTAATGGTTAGCTGTAAAATCAACATTTGATTAGTACCTACTTTGTGTTTTGGAAGAATTTTTTTCCCACTCCAAGCCATTGGATGGAAGAAAGGTAAATGATCGTTAAGAAGTATTTTTCTTGAATACTTAGAGCCCACTTAGTCTTTCTCTGTCTCAAATAAATAGTTTTTACTGCATTATCAGATTTGCTGTCATGTAGGTCTTTCTAAAAGAGAATCTTTTTTTGGTGAATAATATTTTGGGTTTTGTTTGTGTACCAAGAAGAGTGCTAATTATAATGCACCTTGGGCCCTTGACCATTAATCATACATAGATCCTCATCACTCATGTATGTTAGTCTCTAATCTGTTCTAACACTGTTAGAAAAATAATTTTTCCTTGCCTCCACAATCCTGCAGCAATCAGAATTCTTTAGTATGGCTTTCAGGATCTTGTAGAATTTGGCCCTAATTTTCCTTTCTAGTTTTTTCCTCCATTACTTTCCTGTTTGTTATATTTAATGTAGGTACTTAGATTTTCCTAACCATACCGTATTTCTTTCTATCTTTGACTTTGTTTGAGATGTCCTCTTTACCTCTTTATTCCTATCAAACTTCTGTCCAATTCAAAAAGATTAGCTCAGATTTAATCTCTAGTTTGAAACCTTAGTAGGTCCTTCTGAACAGAGTGATCTCTGTCATCGTCGATGCCATTTATTTGGTACAGAATCATAATATGGGATGAGATGGTATGTTATGTTTGAGTGGCCATGTCCAAGGTGGACCTATTCACTAGGTGAGATATTTATGAATCAAAGGTGGATTTGCAATAAGCCTTGGAAATTTAAATCTTTCTTTCGTATGCTTATGCAGAAGGCATTTTAATTTGGAACCAAAGTTGTATTTTCATTGGATCTAAGCATTTCACAGACTTATAATTCATCATGAATTTAATTTCCAAGTATAGTGAATATTTTATAAACATAATCACTAAAAGTAATCACTAATTTCACACTAGCATTTTCCCTCATTGCCATGAATTTGTTAAAAGGATTTATATGAATGGAGTTTTCCTTATAATTGAGACATTTAGGAAGTTTAAAATACTAAAGGTAACATTTTCTTTAAATGATCTTTTTCCCTGCTTTTTATTTTCAGGTTACTCATTTTTGTTTACCTCAACTTCTTCCATTGCTTAAGCATACTACATCATATCTTCATGAAGTTTTTGAATTTTATGAAGAAATTCTTACATGCCGATACCCATACTCCTGTTTTAAGACTGTATTCATTGATGAGGCTTATGTTGAAGTGGCTGCTTATGCTTCCATGAGCATTTTTAGGTTGGTATTTAAGATTTGAAATGCCCAAATGAGGGTAATGATATGAAGACAGGTTATTTTGTGATCAATTTTAAGATATGTTTCAAATTTTTTTCCTTTAAATATTATTGGTTTTGTGGAAAATCTAATGTTTTTAAAATTCAAAATGTAGAAAAGCATAAAAAAGAAAATTTCCAAGCGAGCCAAAACACTTCTATTACTTTCATCCAGATGTAACTGATAGTGATGTTTTACAGATTTTTTTTTTTTTTTTTTTAGTCTCTTCTGCTTATGCATTTAAAAAAATCTTGTAAGTTATATAGCGGATGTCTAATGGGTTTTTTTTCCTAGCACCATTTAAAAATTTACTGATGTCAGAAATTCCTTTGCAAATTATAAAAGAGAGAAAACTTCATTTGTTTTCTTTCTCTTCCTGCCTTACCTTCTTTCTTTCCTTGGAAAGTTCCACATTTATAAATTTTATGCCTTAGGTTCAATCATTTTATCCTATCTGGGCCTAAATTTTCTCATCTGTAGAAGCGGAATAATAATATTGCCCCTGTATTCTCTGGAGTATGTTAGAAAGATCTTAATGGTCAGTGTATTTGAAAGTAAACAATGAAACACAAAAAATTCATAGGGTGCCTGCCTGGCTCAGTTGGTAGAACATATGACTCTTGATCTTGAGGTTGTGAGTTCAAGACCTGCATTGGATGTAGAGCTTACTTAAAAAAAAAAATAAAATTGGCTCCTGGATGGCTCAGTTGGTGAAGTGTCTGCCTTTGGCTCAGGTTGTGATCCCAGGGTCTTGGGATTGAGCCCCTCATCAGGCTCCCTGCTCAGCAGGGGAGTCCACTTTTCCCTCTCCCTCTGCCCCTGCTTGTGCTCTCTCTCTCGCTCACTCTCTCTCTCAAATAAATAAATAAAATCTTTTTAAACATTAATAGTTATTATTGGGAAAAGATTTTTGAAATTAGAAGGGTCAGTATATGAATGAATAGATGAATGAATGGAGGATCAGTTTCTGATGAACATACCTGTTTTAGGCTAATAATAATTTCCCCTTCCCCCAGAAAAATGTATTTACATTTTTCACGGAAATCAATGGGAAACATTACAGTCCTCATTTTAGGCAAAAGTTGATTAAGATTATGGATTTCACCTAAATTTTGAAAAGATGTGAAAGTTTTTGAAAGACTGTTCTGTTTTTTCTCTTTTATGTCAAACTTTAATTCCCTTATTTTAAGAGTGTGATTATTTTATTTTGACTGATTGTTTATTTCTTGGTTATAATTAGCTGTCTCTTTTAAATTCCAGCACAAATCTGTTACATAGTGCCATGATTATAGATGAGACACCTCTGACTAGAAGGTGTTTAGCCCAGTCCTTGGCACAGCAGTTTTTTGGATGTTTCATATCCAGAATGTCTTGGTGAGTAATTTCATGGTTTACAACTACTGAGATAAAGAACTGGGAAAGTTTGTTTTTGTTTTCTTTTCCTGTATTTTCTTTTCTCTATATATATTTAGAGAAAAATAATGAGTATAAATTTCATCTCAAATTTTTGGCTATCAATTCATTGTAGTTCTGTAATTTTTCAAAGAATTTGATAGCGGGCTGCCTGGGTGGCTCAGTGGGTTAAAGCCCCTGCCTTCAGCTCAGGTCATGATCTTAGGGTCCTGGGATCGAGCCCCACATCAGGCTCTCTGCTCAGCAAGGAGCCTGCTTCCCCCTCTCTCTCTGCCTGTCTCTCTGCCTACTTGTGATCTCTCTCTCTGTCAAATAAATAAATAAAATCTTTAAAATAAAATAGAATTTTGATAGCAATAATTTCTTAGAAAACTTAATGAATATTGTTGATATAAGGCCTTGAATGTGCAGAAAACTGTAGTTAGAATTCTAATGTCAGTGTTCAGTGTAAAACTGGTAATGCTCAAGATCATGTATAAGGCAAAATAACAGTCTTCTGCAATAGTGATAATGATGTAGAGATTTTCCTGTTATATTTAACTTTGTACTAACATACTTGAAAGAAGTAAGAGATAAGAACACTTAATTTTGATTAACTTGAGATGAATTTGAAGAACTACATGAAACTCCCTTAAGATTATAATTTATTTTTGTGACCATTCTGTGCTCTATGTAGTAGACAAATATCGGTTGGTTTCTTTTTCTTTTTTGTTGGCAGAGGGTAAGTCTTCTTGATTTGTAATCTTTCCAGAATAACCTAGTTTCAGTGAAGAATAGTGCCTGGAACGTGGTAGGCAAAATGTTTGAATAAATGAATGAATGAATGGGTCAGTAGATGAATGAATGGTGTTAATTCCCTTTCCTCTTAAAAAACCAAAAATAAATAATTGAACTTTAGATCTTGGAATCCCATTGATAATTATGCATGGGATTGGCAAATGTTAACTTTAAAAATTGAGCAGTACAGTCCTGGCTTTGGGCAAGTATTTCCTTAGAGGCAGACAGTATGGACAGAGTTGGCCAGGAGGGGAGCAGTGCAAACATAGGGACATTATTTGAAATAAGACTGGAAAGCAGATATGAGGAAGGTATAATGAATGGGTAAGTAGAACTTATTGGTAGGAAGTGGTTAAACCAAATATTTTGTTAAAACATTTTTTAAATTATTTTTCATTTTTTTTAAGAATGCATAAAAGTACACACTGTAATGTGTTCTATTATCCACTTTGGCCTTATCTGAAAATTTTTATAATTGAGAGTTTTTATGATTAATATATTTTGACTTTTTGCATAGGTCTGATGAATGGGTACTGAAGGGAATTTCTGGCTATATTTATGGACTTTGGATGAAAAAAACTTTTGGTGTTAATGAGTACCGCCATTGGATAAAAGAGGTAAAAACAGCCAGATCCATTCCCATTTAGAAGTTAACAAGACATGTTAGTGTTCTCCTGATTCACAAGTCACTTGTCCTTTATTTTTCATAATTGCAAAACACTATCATTTGAAAGTGCCTAATTTTTCCCAGCAAAATGAAAATCACTTTACCGAGGAAGACTAATGGTCTGTTTTATCTAGTTCCATTGTCAGTGTTGACTTCCAAAGACTTTTTTGCTCATATGTAGGCTCCTTCAACGTCAAATTAGTCGTTAGATATATCCAAGCTCCTGGTAGTAGTCATTCATAACATAACTCTGTGCTTCCTAAAGTTGTTTAGATTTAGAGCCCAGCTTCTGGAGTCAGATTACTTTTCAGTCTGCCTCATAACATTTACAAGCTTTGTGACTTTGGTTAATCTTTCCGAGTCTCATCTTTATCAGGAGAGTAGATGAGGATTATGAGACATCATACATGTAGTGTGCATGACGCCTTGTACATCATAAGTGCTTATTATTATGCTAGCTAGTTCTTCAGTGCATTTATGTTCGCTGTCATTGTCACGTCTTTTTCCTATTATTTAAGGATTTGGCCAAAAAGAAAAAAATCAACTGTATTTTGCCTAGCCCTTTCTGTTCATGTACATACACATTTTACTCATCTTGTGCTTAACTCCTTCCTTCTCAAGTGGAAAAATTTCAACCTTTAATATCTTTATGAAATAAACCTCTCCATCTTTCCCTTTACTCATTTTATGTATCTTCGTCATCCAAACCTAAACTCAAGTAAGCCAAAAGATAATCATAAAGGATTTCAAACATCTAAACCATAAAAGAATTTATACATCTAAACTGGAGGAGTCCATTCTTCATTTCAGAAACTATTAATGAAGAGCAAAAATAACCTATAGCACTTACAATGTTTCAGGAACTACTATAAACATTTTACAGATATTAACTATTAATCTTCCTAACTACTCTGTTATTACCCCCATTTTACAGAATGGGAAACTGAGGCACAGAGAGGTTAAATTATTTGGCCAATGTCACACAGCTAGTAAGTAGTAGAACCAGAATTCAAACCTGGTTTTTAACTACTTCACTATGATTTTTACCACTTCTGTATCCTGCTTATATATTATTTAAACTAGTCATGAGTTTCTTAACACAGTTCTGTTGCCTTTTTTTAAACTTAAACTTTTTTTTTCACTTTGATCTATGTCATATTAGAAACTGAAGAAGTTTTAAAATGGTATATCCTGACATAATTTTATCTCCATTTCTTTTTACTTGCCCAAATCCTCCACCAGAAACAAAATACAAAGAAGGAACAAATGAACTTGGAACACAGGTCAGAGAAGGTTGGGAAGAGCCATTAGGAAAAATTGGCAGGCTGCTGGCCAGCCTGAAGTCACAAAGGAGAGAATGCTTTTTGGCTCTGTTATTGATTGTGTAGATTATGTAGTCTGCTTTGTTTATAAGGACATAAACCACTTTATAAATACATTTAATATATTTCAAGTAATTTACACTTTGATTCCAGGAAATGAGAAATCACAGTTCAGTTCTAAAATTTGATACGTAGGGGCACCTGGGTGGCTCAGTGGGTTAAAGCCTCTGCTTTCAGCTTAGGTCATGATCTCAGGGTCCTGGGATCGAGCCCCGCATAGGGCTCTCTGCTCAGCAGGGAGCCTGTTTCCCCCTCTCTCTGCCTGCCTCTCTGCCTACTTGTGATCTCTCTCTCTCTGTCAAATAAATAAATAAAATCTTTAAAAAAGAATAAATTAAAAAAAAATAAAATTTTACACGTAAAGAAATTTTCACTGACTCCAATTTTTATCTTTTTTAGGAGCTAGACAAAATAGTGGCATATGAACTAAAGACTGGTGGAGTTTTACTACATCCCATATTTGGTGGAGGAAAAGAGAAGGATAAGTATGTTCGTTTTTCAGAGGTGGTATTATAAACCTTGTATTATGGGTTCAGTCTTTCAGGATTACTTGGGATGTGTATTGAGGGCCACACAGGCCAAAATAATAGTATGTAATATTGAAGCTAAATACTGGTGATACTCTCACTACTCCTTTCCTTACTTTACTGTTTTTACTGCATGTGATGGCTACAAGTAGATTTAAACATTAAAGACTCTCAAAAAATATAAGACTTTACTCTTTTCCATGTTAATTTCCAGATGCTAGTATATTATACTGTTCTTAGAAAAGTTAAAAAAAACGGGAACAAGTATTTTGCTTATGGACCACCAATTATTTTTTTAAGTAGATAATTTCAACTTCAGGACATCCTACCTATACCTTTTTGTCTGAATGGTCACCTACCTAGACACACACTTACTCTTTGCTTTTTCCCTTCTTTCCTTTTACTTCCCTCCCTCTCTACTTTCCTTCTTTCTTTCCCTTTCTCTCTTTCTGTTGTGTAGCAAATTCCTGTAAAGAAGACAGCCCCTTACAGCAAAATAATGGTACTAGCAGGCAGTCTTGTTTGTTCTAGTGTCCATGGATTCCATAAAGGAGTATGGATTGAAATGGATGGGAAAGTTTTTCTGTATTTTCACTAATTGTTAGCTGACGTTTTATATTTTCCTTAACTATGAATGTAGGCAACAGACAATGCTATCTATGACTTTGTCAGCAGTAGAAATCATAGATCTTTTCCTGTCACATTATAATTGTTAGCAGATATTTTGAAATACTCTGCACTTATCACCACCTCACTATTACTATAATAGACCACTGCCAGGTCTCATTATTTAATGCATTAATAAACTAGCGCATATATTGGCATATCATAATTTTTTAATATTTTTATAACTGCATTTCGTTATAATTGGTTTTCTCTGTAATTCTATATATTTTATTTTGTGCATACGAAAGCATTTTCTCAAAAGGGGACCTATAAGATTAACCAGGCTGCCCCAGTGTTTAAAAGCACCACAGAGGTTAAGAAATTTGAAGTTGTATAACCAGTAATCTTGTCTTTGTTGTAGCATGGTCACCAAGACAAGAGTAAGTTCATGGGAAAGCATAGAAATTTGGAGTTAGGCAAACTTGGATTTTTGTCGATATTTTTGTGATCTGATAAAATCGCATAACCTTTTTGTGTATGTGTTTTAATATGTAAAATGACAGTAATAGTCCTTAAGCAGGTTGGTTGTGAGGATTACTTGAGATCAGGTTTCATAAATATTAGTTCCTTTCACTTTCTTCTCCTGACTGCCTGCTATATGGCAGTTTCCCAGCATATAATTAGAGCATTATCATGGTATGTAAATATTGTTTACACTAAAGGCTTTTACTTTGATTCTTCCCATTTATTTAGCTCTTGTATGTTTAATTTTTAAAGGCAAAAAGAAAGGGTCTGGAAGCAATATAGCTCCCTCCCACCAGTTCTCTTAGAGATAGCCATAACCTTTTTTCATGAACCTTCATAATTTTCTTGCAGTTAAACTTATTTTTAGAAGTTTCCTACTTGTGTTGCTCCCATGCTAAGAAATTACTAAGTTATGTTATCATGATGTGGCCATGAAACTTATTGTTTATTTAATACAAATTTGTTTTATTAAGTACAGTTGTTTATGTTTTTAGTCCGGCATCTCATCTACACTTTTCAATAAAGCATCCACATACACTTTCCTGGGAATACTATACTATGTTTCAGTGTAAAGCTCACCTCGTGATGAGATTGATTGAAAATAGGATCAGTATGGAATTCATGCTACAAGTGAGTATTAAAGTTAAGGACTTAACAGTTGTAAAGAAAGATACTTTCTGTATGTATAATCTGAATGCTATTCTGTTGAATAGGAGTCAGGCTTCTGGGGTTGTAGCAGGAATTCTGTTGCTAATTAGCCGTTTGCTCACTAAATAACCTATGCTTTTTGTTTGTTTCCTCAGATGTAGAATGAGTATCAATACTTTACCCATTTAATGCTGGATTGTCATGGATATAAAATTAGAATGTGGGGATAAAAGTAAAACTTATTTGTACATACGATTTTGTGTTCAGCATTATTTAAAATATTAAGGATGAACTGCCACTTATGCGTGTTTTCAATAAAAAAACCCAAACCTATCTAAAACATGTTTATTTTTGCTACTATTAAATTCTGCCATATATTTTAAGCAAGTTTTGGTGTACATAGTTGAGATATAGTGGTTGAGGTAGTAGAAACAAGATGTATTGTAAATGGTCAGCTATTTTTTTTCCATTGATAACATTCTTACAGGTGAATGAAAAATAACTTTTAGTAATTTTTTTAAAGCATTTTATGTTTACCTTAAAATTAAGTTTCTTTAATCTTTCTGTCCTTCACCTTACATTTAAAGTGGAGAAATATTAAATGAGAGATGGCCCATAAAGAAACTTTGTAGAGCTGTGTAAGTCTAAATGAGTGTTCTCAACTTTAGTTTAGTTTCTTTGTAAAGCTCATGATACAATAAATTATAGGTATTATATATTACTGTTATTATAATCCTTAAAAACTGTTTATTGTTTGGCTAGGACATCATTAAAATTGAATTATTTTTTGAGGAAGAATAGTTTCGTAGTCTGGCTGTTTAAATCTTTGCATGCTTTTATTGCTAATAGTCTTTAACTAGATCCACCTACATAGTAAGATGTGAAATTATTATCTTTGTAATTGACTGTAGTAAAGTCATAATGCAAAGTGGGTATAGTACAGAATCGAAAACAGTGTATATTATGTTATACAAACTTACTAAATGACACTTTCATCCTTACAGGTTTTCAATAAACTGTTAAGTTTGGCTAGTACTGCTTCATCACAGAAGTTCCAGTCACATATGTGGAGTCAGATGTTGGTTTCCACATCTGGATTTTTGAAATCCATCTCAAATGTCTCTGGCAAAGACATCCAGCCTTTAATAAAGCAGTGGGTGTATCCTTTTCAGTAGCAGCTCAACAAGGAGGGGAAGGGAATAAGGTTGTATGTGTCGGGGGAAGGAGGAAAAAGAAAGATTTGGGAGACCAAAGGAGAAGAACTATTTAAGTTGGTAAATAGTAATAGAAATAACTAGAAACTGTAAATCATTTCTGCTAAGGTGCCTATTAATCATTGAGATACACACACATACATGTTTATGCTTGTAGAATTTGGCATATTTTGAATTGCTTTTTAGCATGTGAGTATTGCAGTAGACTTGATGGTGGGGGAGGTAAATCATCCACTAGACAGGCCTGCAGGATGACTTGTAAGATGCAGTGGTCTGGTGGCTTTTAGATGTGGTTAGGGGTTGGCACAACTTAAGTACTATCTGGGAACTTTGCGATTTTTACATTTTTTTCATATCAAAGCACTATTATATTAATAACCCAGTAGAGTGGTTTTGCTTCTTTCAAAACACAAATTTGTCAGTGTTTCAGAAATTTTATTTAAATCTGGGGAAACATTTTTCACAAAAATTTTGAATACTTTGCCACCTGGTTTACCCGAAAGTGTGCTCTCAGGCCTTGAACTGGTGAGAATGCGTCTGAAAGTTATCACCTACTATAATGAGGTATTTATTTTGTTTAGTACATATTCATTTCAGTATTTAAAAATTCCTTTACAGGGACGCCTGGGTGGCTCAGTTGGTTAAGCAGCTGCCTTCGGCTCAGGTCATGATCCCAGGGTCCTGGGATCGAGTCCCACATCGGGCTCCTTGCTTGGCAGGGAGCCTGCTTCTGCCTCTGCCTCTGCCTGCCTCTCTGCCTACTTGTGATCTCTCTCTCACTCTCTCTCTCTGACAAATAAATAAATTAAAAAAAAAATCTTTAAAAAAAAAAAAAAAAAAAAAAAAATTCCTTTACAATTCTTCAGAGACCAGAGTGGAGTGGTAAAATTTTATGGAAGTTTTGCATTTAACAGAAAACGAAATGTTTTGGAATTAGAAATAAAGCAAGATTATACATCCCCTGGAACTCAGAAATATGTGGTAAGATTTTTTCCAAAATGGCCTTTTTTTGCTGCTTTCTTCCGAGTTTCATTATAGGAAGGGCTTATGGGTGGAGAGCTGGTTAGAAGTTTCATAATGAGATTTTGTTTGCAAAGGTTGAAACTGAGAAAACACCAGCTGTCAATGGTGGAGGTTATGATTGAGATTTCAGGGGACACAGATTATCCCAGTTCTCCCCTCCTTTGGCACCAACTACCTTTCTATGTCTCCAGATACAAATCTTCTATAGTACTGTTGTATATCTTGAAATATATACCTGTACACATAAGAATACATGTATGGTATTTTTCTAACATTATCTTTGAACACTTTCTTTTTAAAGGGACCACTTAAAGTGACAGTGCAGGAGTTAGATGGATCTTTCAATCATACGTTGCAAATTGAAGAAAATAGCCTTAAACATGATATTCCCTGTCATTCCAAAAGCAGAAGGTAGGCATTGAATCATAACTTTAAACTGCAGTTGATAATTAAACTATAAGTCTCACAGATTAAAATGCCAAAATAGAAGTCCTAATATATACCTAAGTTACAAGTAGAGAACATATTATCTGGTATCTTTTTTCTTCTATTTCAAGTTGGTATTACCAAATATTCTTTATTTGCTTTCTGTTCTTGACATTTTTATTCTTTGAATTAATTAATCTAAAAATTTAGGTTTAAGAATATTTTGTAGGGTCAGGGGGAGGTGGAATATAAGTTTTATTTTTTTGGAGCCAGGAAAAATTCAAAGCAAATTGCTTAGGTTTGTTGTTATTAGTCTCATTGGATTAATATCTATAGTAAATATTGGGGAAATGATCATTAAATATAAAGGAAGGAGCTGAATACATATGTCATAAAAAGCCCCTGCATTTTCTTTACTGTGTCTTTCTCCCTTTCTCTGTATCACCATGCCTTTACAGAACTTTTTGTTTTAAATTTATTTATTTTAAGTAATCTCTATACCCAACATGGGGCTCAAACTCAGGACCCTGAGATCAAGTCACATACTCCTTCAGCTGAGCCAGCCAGGTGCCCCTTTATTTATTTATTTATTTTAAGTAGTCCTATACCCAACATGGAGCTTGAACTTATGACCCCAAGACCAAGTGTTGTATGCTCTTCCAACTGAGCCAATCAGGTGCCCCTTAAAAAACCTTCTTGTTGTTTTTCAAAAAGGCGCATTGTCATTTTCCTTAAAAAATGTTCAACCATTCATCTTCAATATAGTATGTTTTTTCTTTACCACTGTTGTTAGCCATTAGCATGTATTCTGAATAGTGAAAGATGGGAACATTTTTGTGCTTTGCTGGGGGATTGTATAGTAATATCAGAACTTCAGGAACAGAAGTTTTACACTCATGGCTCCATTGAGGTCATGTCAGACAGATGAGGATGTCAGTTGATTTTGATGATCTTCAGAAACTTGACTCTGAAATTTCCCTGAAACCATTTTTTCTCTGCAAAAATTATTTCTTAGTTTAGGCTGAAATTTCCTTTTCCTTTCGTTCTACCTTGGAAATTGGGAACATCCTATTGCTACCCTTTTGTAACATTTCCTCAGGGTTTTTTCTCTATAGTAACAGTATGTCCTTTGGGTATTCTTTGGTGTGAGGAACACAGGAAGACTGTTCTCTGTTCCTATTTTACTTTGTAGTCTCCCAAGTTTTTAGTGTATATCCAGTAGATTTTATCATTCAAGAGTAATTTGCATGGAAGCAGTTGCTTTTTGGATAAGCAGGGGCTTATCCTAAATCTTTTTCATATTAATCAGTTGTACATGTTAATTAATATTCTTAAGATGTTTTATAGTTAATCACATACTTCATCTCGTATGGGATAGCTCCTTACATATAGAGCACATGTTCAAAATTATTTATGTCTCATTTCAGGCCTGGTTATTTTTTCAATTTTTTTTATAAAGGATTTCTTTGTTGATAGATTGATCTTTTCTGTATGAAATTGCAGCTTACCAGTTCTTAGAAGTACATCTCTGGTTTAGCCTGGCATTTAGTTACATATTTTTGCTTTTTGTTAAGCTTTCATCAGGAAGACATTTCACTATCATTGACTTCATTCCCTTCAGCTTCAAAATAGATTTTTTTTGTGTTTAAATTCCATTACATTCACAATCCCTTCTTCCACAAGCTGTCTTACAACATTGCCTGAAATTTTTATTTTGAACTTCAGCTGTTCTTTATCTCCTTTCAGAATTGAAAATGTCACAGTTTGTAAACTTAACTTTTCCCTAAATGTAGGAATAAGAAGAAAAAAATTCCACTAATGAATGGAGAAGAAGTTGACATGGATCTTTCTGCGATGGAGTAAGTTAGTTACTTGAGTTTAAGGATCTAATATTATATGTATTCTCATTTGTCTCTTTACACACATCTAAAAGTATGTAAATGTGTTGAAATCGCTGCTTTTAAAACTTTGAAAGTTCATAGAAATGCAGTGTTTCTCAAACTATAATGTGTGTGTCAGTCACTTGCGGATCTTCTTAAAATGCAGTTTCTGATCTAGTACTTCACTGGTAGGTCCTGATAGTCTCTATTTCTAGGGAGCTTTCAGATAATCCAGAATCTTTTTGTCTTTGGACAAGGCTTCAGGGCATTTTGAGGCTCCCTTTGCCTTCAAAATACAATTTAAATAACACTGTTCTAAATTTTCTGTGGTAATATTTACTGATTGTTAGTGTTTAATTTTTAAAAATACTATAGCTCAGACTTCATTTTGCTCATCCATATTGTGCCTATGTGTTTTTTTTTTTTTTAATAAAACATCTATATTTATTTACTGGCTTGGTGGCCAAATATTACTGCTATTTATATACCGTTTATATACCTTTTCTGTATCAAGTGCCTTTCCTGTAGTAAGCACCCACTAGTATTTGGTGGATTAAAGTAGTATTTTAGGTAGTGTCCTTTTGATGATGGTGTTGACATAGACTAGATTTTTTAAACTGTGTGAGTTACTTTGACAAGTATGGGAGGATAAATTCATGATATGTCTCTGAACTATGATTTCAGAACTTGCTATTTGAAAAAGATGATCATGAATCTAACATTTTAAAAAAATGGTATTAAAAATCAGTTAATTTAAATTAACGTAATGTAACTTAATGTACAATAAATAAATTCATTTCTTAGTCACAGATTGATTCCAAGAAATGATGGCATTTATAGCCATAGTCAGGCTATAGGACATAGAATGAAGAAATTTGATCTCGCTCTTTTTTTTCACATTATATAATCACAAATCAAAATCCCCAAATTAATATTTTCAGATGGAATTTCTTTGTGACAACTGTCTTCTTTTCCTTGGGGTTCTTTTAAGCAAGATTAATAAAGATTAGCTTTTGTGAGAAAGTTTGAAATACATTAAGTGTAATGAGAATGTTGTCAGTGTGATTAATAAAAATACAGTAAAAGTTCAGGCAGAAAAGAATCTGTTTAATAAATGCTTTGTTTTTATTTTATAAATATATAAAATTGAAACAAATTAAAAAGAAAATTGTATTTTCTTTCAGTGCCGATTCCCCTTTGCTGTGGATAAGGATAGACCCGGATATGTCAGTGCTGAGGAAAGTGGAGTTCGAGCAAGCTGATTTCATGTGGCAATATCAGCTCCGCTATGAGAGGGACGTTGTTGCACAGCAGGAGTCCATTCTGGCCTTGGAGAAGTTCCCTACGCCAGCATCTCGCCTTGCACTCACTGACATACTAGAACAAGAGCAGTGTTTCTACCGAGTAAGAATGTCCGCTTGCTTCTGCCTTGCAAAGGTGAGATGATGCATAGTAGAAAGAAAACATGACTACTGCATATTTAAAAAAAAACAAAACCCAAAAAACTCTGAAAATGAATTAACATTTACTATAGTCTTTAATTTTACTTGGTAGCTGGGCCCTTGAAAGCTCTTTTCCAAATGTGTTTAATAAGACTGATTCGAAAGAAAAATGTTTTGATCTGAAAATAGATAATGCATTAAAAGTTTGTAATTGTCAAACTGGAAGTCAGATTTTAAATTCAAAGAGGATCGTTCACATTTTATTGAATTGCCAAACCATACTGTTAAAGCACAGTATTTGGCAAGAAATTCCTTAGTTCGAGTGGTATTTTACGTTATAGTATAGGAAATCAGTTCATCTTAACTGTCCTGCTGTGGTGATTATTTCATGTTGGTTTGGGTTTAGTAACCAATATTAGTGATATATAACTTAAAATGATAGGTTCTATAATTTCGCATGCTAGAAAAGTTAATTTATTAAGAAAACTAAATATTTTTCTTCAGATGCAAAAAAACTGAAGGTAGAACAAATGAAAACCAGAAAAATGCAGACAAAAATCTGGCCAGAAATACTGGGTTCCAGGTATTTAAAAAACATCTTGATAATAGGTTCATTCCCATTTAGTGACTCCCCTGCCTTCCTCACCGCTAAAATCCATTTGCCCAACATCTCCGAAGATTGTAATGGTTAGATTCATTTTGTCTTTAATGGTCACAATTGAGTAGTTGCATTGCTACATCCTACTCAGATATGTGAGCGACAACATGGTATTCTTTGATAGATCATCTGCTAAGGATATAATTTCATTGCTTCTATAAAGATCTTTGTGATTCTTGCATGCTAAATTCTTAGCAGGTCCACGAAATTATAGACTTATTTAAAATTATAAATTCATTCTTTTCAGACATAATTTCTATATATGCTAAAAGTTTTAGTAGCAAGATGGTTTTTCTGCAGAGCATTCTTGCAGACTTAACCGTTAGCACTGTACTTATTTGGCTTATTTTACAGTTAGGGTAGATTTTAAAACTTATTTAAAATTCATGGTGATGATTCTATTTGGTAATTTAAAGTGTTAGAATTATATTTTCCTAAATGAACAAGGACAAACTTAATGCAGAATAGAAGCCTTTTGCAGACATGTTTATTTAAAACATAAAAGAATGCTCCAACTTAGAAATTATAGAAAATAATAAGTGTACATAAGAATTTAGGGGGGGAGGCGAGTTAATTTTTTTTGGAAAAGGTAATAAAAGGCTTAAAATATATTAAACTTCTGAGAATTGAAATTATTGAAAACAAATCCAATTGTATTAATACATTTTAAAAAGCTATTTTATTTATTTAAAAATATGTTTTCAGTGGTGTTGGAAATTACTTCATTCTAATTATTTGCAGATTGCAAATTCAATGGTGAGCACATGGACAGGACCACCAGCCATGAAGTCACTCTTTACTAGAATGTTTTGTTGCAAAACTTGTCCAAACATTGTGAAAACAAACAACTTTATGAGCTTTCAAAGCTATTTTCTACAGAAGGTACAGTTTACTTTCTACTTTGTTACAATTGTTTGATGCTATCTGTGTATCTCAGTTTAACTTGGGGACTATTTAAATAACAGGTGTGTTTACTTTTTTATAAAATGTTTGCCTTTGTTCTGTTTCTGGTTCTTCAAAATGTTCCCCAGGGGTGCCTGGTGGCTCAGTTGGTCAGGTGTTGGCTTAGGTCATGATCCCAGAGTCCTGGGATTGAGCCCCAAATCAGGCTCCCTGCTCAGCAGGGAGTCTGCTTCTGCCTCTGCCTCTCACCCCGCTCATGCTCACTCTCTCTCTCAAAAACAAATAAAATCTTAAAAAAAAAATGTTCTCCAAATTTGAATTAATTGTTCATTGAGTTTATGAGCTGTGTGTAAGTAGCTCTCTATCAGCATTTATACTAAAGTAAACAAATGGATAATTTGGGATACCTGGGTGGCTCAGTCGTTAAGCTTCTGCCTTCGGCTCAGGTCATGATCCCAGGGTCCTGGGATCGAGCCCCACATTGGGCTCCCTGCTTGGCGGGAAGCCTGCTTCTCCCTCTCACAATCCCCCATCTTGTGTTCCCTCTCTCGCTGTCTCTCTCTGTCAAATAAATAAATCTTTAAAACAAAAGAAAAAGAAATGGATAATTTGACCTTTTGGTTGGTCACATGGGGGATGGCAGTATGGGTGAGTCCTTCTGATGGCAGTTCTTCTAGAATGTGGACAGCCCTTCTGGGACAGACAAGTATAGTATCCATCTCTGGTTTCAGTCTTAGCTCTGCTCTCACTAGCAGTTTGCATGAGGACAAGTTTCTTAACCTTGTAAACCTCAGTTTACTCAATGTAAAATTTATCTTTTTAAATATCAAATAGACCAAGTATGTAAAGTGTTTTTATACTATATCAGATAGTAAATTTTTTATATATGATAATATAGAAAGTCACAGTGGTGTGATGGTGTCACTGTTTTAGGAAGGGATGTGGGAATGGCAGGATTTACAATGTTTGGGCAATTTGCAAATCACTTGTAAAATGTTTTGAGTAATTTAATAATAATAATAACAGCATAATAATAATAATGAAGGCAGGTGTGCCTGGGTGGCTTACTCAGTTAAGCATCCACTTCTTGATTTTGGCTCAGTTTGTGATCTCAGGGTCGTGGAATGGAGCCCTGCATTGGACTCAGTGCTAGGTATGGAGCCTGCTTAAGATTCTCTTTCTCCCTCTCCCTCTGTTCCTCCTCCCTTTTCCCTCTCTTCCTTCTCTCCCTCCTTCCCTCTCTCTCTCTCTCTCTCTCTCTCTGTATATATATATATCTCTAAAAAAATAAAATATGTAATAAAGACAGATCAGATTAAGTAGATCAGACTAGAAAGAGGAGTCAAGTTGAAGTAGAAAAAACTAACAAAGCCTATTTAATGATTTTGGTGTTAAAGGGTATGAGAAAGACATGTCAAAGATAAAGCAGTGCTAAGAAGTGGACATTTTGGATTAGTTTTGTATAAAGGAAGAAGAAACTTGAGGCATGTTTGGCACAGAGAAAGGAATCTGTGGACAGGGCAAGATGAAATATTCAAGTGGGAGCAAGTAAATATAAAAAAGAGAAGGCGAAGTAAATTCTGAAGATACTAGGAGTGGGTGGGACGCAGTTGGGAGGTTAATTTTAGAAAAGATAAGAACATTCCTTTTTCTGAGGCAGGTGGAAAGCAAATTGGAAGTGGATGAAATGATAGATGTTGAGGGGGATGTTAGGTAAGGTGAGATTAGTATATGATAGAGGGAGAAGTAAAAGATTACCCAGCCACATTGAGACACGTGCTGAAAATAGAAGTCATGATACAATTATAGCGAATTTCATCAGCAGAACAGATTTAGGATGAAACACATTTGGGGAAAGCCAATATTGGTATAATCAAAGAAGTCTGGGTGGCATGTCATTTTAAAGAACTGAACGTTCTCTAGTACTTAACTTGTTACTCAGCTCTCTGTTGCCATTTCACTAATTCATGGTATGGAGACAAGTTAACTGCTGTGTCTACCCAGTATGTTTTCTTCATTGTGCCATTGTGTGTCCATATACCTTACATTGTGTTTCATATTGGGAGTTGTGTCCCATTAGTAAGGGGGATGAGATCAATTTGTAAGTTTTGGTATTTTTTTTTTTTTTAAGTAAAACAGTAGGAAGTATCAGAATGTAACACATCTTCTAAGGGTAGGTATAAAGTGTTTGTGGTTTTATTTTTTAATTAATATACGTGATGTGTGTGTGTAGATTGGGATGTAAATGTATTTCTTACTATGGGTTGCGGTCAAAAAAGGTGGAAAATTAATGCTTGTAGACCAGTTTCTTTCACATAATGCTTTAGTGCCAGAAAAGAGAGAGAAAAGATTACTCCAAGTCAAACTTGAGTCCCATAAGGGCAGAACAGGCATAGGGTAGGTATTTCTGTGGAAAAGAGCCTTTCCTTCAGTTCTTATAGCGTGAACACTGTCTTTTGTTATACTGTCATCACACTGTCTTACTGCTTCTGCTCCTTCATGCAAGCAAAGGAGTTACCCTCCTTTTTGTCCTCCGGTTTAGAAGATACCGTTATTTTGAATCAGATGAGAGCATAGTCCAAATCTCCCTGGGTACTGAGGACTGTGATGACTTCATCTGTGGTTCTTTCTTGAGTTTAAATAGCTTGGTTTTACTGGTAAAGGTTACCACCGTGTGAGTCAGATTTCCACTTCTTTAGGAAAATTCCCTGTGAAAATCTGGAAAGGGAAAAGTTAGGCTGGATATTAGATAATTTACCATTTTTCTTTAGGTTGAAAGTGGGGTGGAACTGCAGAATTAGTCTCTCTCAGACTGGTGATCTCTTTCCTGTCACAAGCTTCCAGCCACTGTATCATCTAATCTGAAAAATGGTGGTGAGGAAGCAAGGCTCTCAACTAAGCAGCCGACTGACATAATCATCGTGGCAGTAGAGTAGGACTTGAAGAATAGTCTATCTAGTGTTAAAACCCATTCGTTTTCCACTGTAGGACACAGAATTGCATTTATATAATTTGTATGACCTATACTTTACTCCACCAAATGAAGACAAAGGCACACAGGCTACAGACTACTCTCCCCTTGGTTTGTTACTCTGCTCTCTGTTGCAGCGTTTCACATGTTCCCAGTGAGAAGCGGTGGGAAGTAGAGGGTTAAGCTCCATCCAGATACCTAGGTCAGTCCTGGAGTAACCCTTTTCTGCATATACTAAAATGAATTGTAGTAATGAAAGAGGTTATTGTATGCTTAAAAAGTTTTTTTTTTTCTGTAGACTATGCCAGTTGCAATGGCTTTATTGAGAGATGTTCACAACCTTTGTCCCAAAGAAGTCTTAACATTCATTTTGGACTTAATCAAGTACAATGATAACAGAAAAAATAAGGTAAGATACTTTAACGAATGTTATAGAACCACCTAGTGACATTTTGTTTTTAAAGAAATATTTAGACCAAAATCATTGTTGAGTCCATGGTACTTGAAATTTCTTGAGATAGAAATATACAAATATGATTTATTGTAATAGCCAGTGGAAGACAACCCAAGATTAGTTGTTTTTGGTTTTTTTTTTTTTAATTAGTTGTTTTTTAAATGTTCCTCATACCTGTTGTAATGTGGAAATAGTAGTGCATCAGATTTTGGGAAGCCAATTAAAACTTGTTTTGGTGAAGTCTGACGGCCCAATTATTTTTTATTCCTTTTTTCTATTACCATGTGATGCACAGAAAACAGTTCCCTCTAGGGATAATTTGCTCATTAATAAATTTAACTTTTTTTTGTTTTCTACCATAATGTATGTTTATTAATTTATTTAGCAAATAGCTGAGTGCTATGCTTCAAGAATCATTTCATCTTGTAATTCTAACAATCAGCAAATGTTTTTGAAAATACATGCTCTGCTAGGCAGTGTACTGTGTTAAACAGAAAGAAGAGTTGGTAGATGGCATCCAGAATTTTGTATACTCATTAAACATCTATTGAACAACTGCCGTATATCACGGTTTGATTCTGGACCCTCACAGATTCAACCTAATGGGGGAAATCAAACAGGTAAACAGTTAACAGTCATCTATAGGGGAAATATGTATACAGAGTTTTCGAGGGGAATTCAGAGAAAGTAGTGCCTTCCAAAGGATATAAAGAGAAAAGGGAAGGGAAGGGAAGGGAAGAAAAGGGAAGTTTTGTATACAAGTGGTGACTTTCAAACTGAGTCCTAAAGATGAATAGGATTTTCTCAGTGTTATTCCAGGAAGAAGGAACAGGACATATAAAGATACATGTATCTGGTATGGTGGATAAGTCAAAATCATGAACAGTTAATGAAATATCACAACCGTAAAGAAAAAGTCACAAGTATATTTATTAAAAAATGGTGATTAATAATGAAAATCAGGGAAGACCAATTTTTCCTCAAGTCAGTAGAATAATAGTCAAATGATTTAAGCTAAAAAGAGTCCTTAAAAAATTAGTGCTTTAAAAGTACATTATAGTTGCTGGCCTTTTTCTTTCCATTTTTTTAATACTGTTAAAAATTGTTTTATAATATCCTTTCCTAGTCTTCTGGTTTATTTTGATTTTTGTTTATAGTATTCCTTTCTTCTCTACATGTGAATTTCTTTTATATGACGATATAAGGTTAGGATTTCAGATGATATCAAACCAAGATTATATTCAGATGGAAGGGGAAATACTTTGTAAAATTGTTTATGTCAGTTCTTGTTTTGGGGGGGTGCTTATATAATTTAAATCATGGTAGCCCCAGTATAGTACTTTTACCTTGCAAAGTGATTTCACCTACCTTAATTTCTTTAAACCTTACTTATTCTGTAGTTGACAAATGAAAGCAAAACACAGAGGTTGAGAGTTTAAAAATACACAGTAAGTGTAATCTGGGAATTGTGCTCTGAGCTGTCGCCACCCGTCTATGTGGTGATCTTTTTAGTACACCATGCTATTTTATCTGATGCTATCATCCATGTCATCATTTATGATCTTGTAAGGTGCATACTGACATTATTAAATTTTATACTTCCATTATTTTTGCAGAACAATGTAAGACTCAATTTCTTGTAATTTTGAGAAGAAGGCTAATTGGGTATTATATAGTTAGTGGCTCTAAGATTAGCATACTAATCTTGGAAGAGATTAAGGATAGAATAAATACAAATAATAATAACAATAGTAATAATAAAATAAGCTATTTTTTGTGTGTTCCATAGCCAGTACTAAAACATGCGTAATCTAACATGATTCTCATTGGATGTGGAGATAGATACTATTATCTCGGTTTCCCTTTGAGGGGATAGAAGCTAATAAAGGTTTACCTTAGGGTAATAGGTCACATGTGGGGAAATGGCAAAAAGAAGTTGAGAGTCATTGGGAAATATTTAAAAATTTTTTAACATCTCATTAACTGGGTAGAGCATGAAATTCAGTACTCTGGATAAGTTTTCAAGCAGTCTAAAATTAAACCCCCTTTAAGCCTAGTTATTAGCAATTTTATATGATAATCTTTTATACATATATATGTATTTCTAATAATATGTTTATGACATTTCTGTTTTGTTAATTACAGTACACAGAACATGGGTTTAACTATTCCTGATTCCGAAGGATCATTGTTAAAAACATCAGTCAGCCTTTGCTGATACACTGATATTGATGCCTTCAGGGTTTTGTTTTGTTTTGTTTTTTGTAGGAATTTTTGCTGTACTGAATACCTCCTACCTTCCATGTGTTCTGCAAATTATTTCTTTGTCCTTGTCTGTTATAACCTTGAGGTGATCAGATAATCTAGCTTGTTCACTTAGGATTATAGTAGCTGTGAAGAATATTTGAAGAAAACCTATAAATATAATTTGAATAATGTCTGAATGGAAAGGGTCTTTCTAAATTGGAAACAAGACTTAGAACCTGGAAAAGGTTGATATATGCCACAATGTTAAAACAAAATTAGCCAGACAAAAATCCATGATTGTTTTCTCTGGCTCCAGAGGGAAAGATTAGGACTTTTAGAGACTAAAGTTTAAGTGATTAATTTTGCAATCATGAAAACAAAACTCGCTCCGTAGTGAACATGTGTGGAGTATTTTTTCTTTGATTTTGTTTTTTTGTGTGCCTTATTTTTTTCTGCCCACTATCTGAACATAGGCATGTGTTGGGATTCTGTCGTTAAAACTGTCAGTGTGAGCTTTTGCCTCCACCATGGAAGTCACGGGGGCAGCTGCTCCCCCTCCGTCCCCTGGCAGTTTGTGTTGCTGCACCATATTCCCAACACTGATAATAAAATTAATTGCTCCATATTCAAATTCCCAGGCTAAATCAAGCCACCCCAGATTGCCTTTCAATAATTGTTTCTCTGGGAATTGACTGGGATATGGCTTTAGAAATTGTTTTGGATGGTTGTCTCCTCTCTTTGCTTCTCTTGCTAGATCTCCTGTTTGTATGTTATGTCTTCTACACCAGGCCTCCAGTTTCCTTTTCTTTTTACTTTGTATCTTCCTTTTTGCTTAGAATTTAAGGAACTTTTTTCAATTTTATATTCCAGTTTAATTTTGATTCTGAATCTCTGCATATTTTTTCTAATTTCTGCATATTTTTTTTAAAAATATGTTATGCACTTGGAAGGCATACCTTTGGTTATTTCTTAGATATGTTCATGATAGTTTTTGGATTTTCTTCCCCCTTATCAGTGTTCTTTTCCTTGCAAACTCTTTCCAACAGGTTGCCTTTTTCCTTTTGTTTGTTCTGGTCTTCCTTTTTTATGTTGATGCTTTCTTCAAATATCTGGTGATTCTTGGTTATAAAATTATATGTGAGAGTAGAGCTAAACAGCTGATTTCAAGCTGTGTGTTACCAGCAGGCTTTGTGGACTGTGCTCTTCCTTTGAGAGGAATCTCGCTAGGTTACTCTTACATGCAGTAAATACTAGTTGAGTAAACTAATGTATTACTAATTAGTGAGTTACTCTTTTTCCCAATGTATAAATACACAAAAGACGTAGTTAAATAATTACCAGAGAACTTGCTTATGTTTTCTGATAAATTATGTTTTGAAGTTATAAATATTTTATTTTATTAATTTTTGAACAGAAGTGTGAATTTTGCTTGTCGTGATTATTTTTGGCTTAGTTTTCAGATAACTATTATCGTGCTGAAATGATTGATGCCCTTGCCAACTCTGTTACGCCTGCAGTCAGTGTGAATAATGAAGTTCGAACTTTGGACAACTTAAATCCAGATGTGCGACTCATTCTTGAAGAAATCACCAGATTTTTGAATATGGAAAAACTTCTTCCAAGTTATAGACACACCATCACTGTCAGGTATGATAGAAGTTACTTGCTTTTATAATAGAAATCATTCTAATTATAGGAAATAAAGTAAAAGGAGAAAATTAAAATCCTGTATCATCATACCATCACAGATATATTTTTACTATTTTGGAGAATGGGCTTCTAAATTTTTTCCTCTTGTAACTAAATATATTTTTAATTATGTGATATATATTGTATATATAAATTTTTGTTTTTTGCTTTTATCATAAAAACTTTCTCATGTCATCAGAAGTTCTTCATAAGCATTATTTTTGATATTTTGAAAATATTTTTATCCCATTAGATATAGTATAAACATCTCTCTATTAAGCTTCTTATTTAGACAACTTCAGTTCTATCAACTTGTTTGTATATGGCTATCAAAAACTTCTATTTCTTTAGGAGTTTGCTAAAAAAAAAAAAAGTTGATCCAGTGGTTCAGATATCATCAGTTCTCACTTTCTATGATGTTATTGACTAAATTATTGCAAAAAATTAATGTTACAAAATTAAAAGATAGATTCAGATCACATCAGTTTTTCAGTTTACTGTTACAGATTGATTCTTAATGCCTGGGAAACAAGTTTGATTCAAAATATTTTTATAGAAATATTTACCTGTAAATATTCTTTTTCCTAGTTGTTTGAGAGCCATACGAGTACTTCAGAAGAATGGACATGTGCCAAGTGATCCAGCCCTTTTTAAATCTTATGCAGAGTATGGCCACTTTGTGGACATTAGGATAGCAGCATTGGAAGCAGTGGTTGATTATACTAAAGGTAATGCTTTAGAAGCATATGCTCATATCATTTTAGAAGGAAATGTTTACTAAATATTTAAAGCCATCTTAGTTATTGGGGTTTCCTATTACAAACATAATAGATTTTTAAATTTTAAATTCTTTAGAAAGAATTTTTGGTAAATGTATAAGAATAAATGAGGGAAAAGAATAAAATTAGAGATAGGGATCTTTGGTCTTTCTAAGAAGTCAGTGTATTACTCCATAGCTTTAATTACATATTATTAAAACTAGAAGAAGATTTTTGGGAAATTTCTAGCCGAGGACTCAAGAAAACATCTTGTACCTTTCAAATTTGTATCTGAAAGTAGAGTGAGATATATACACAAGAGCCTCAGTACAGGGGATTAGAACAGGCTTCGTGAAGTTGAAAAAAATGTAAGGCCAAAAAATGGCTAAGAGAATATTACATATTCAAAACATTTAAAGAAATACAGGGCAGAAAAATAAAGAGATGAAAGTATTAAGAATTCAGTCAAGAAGAATAGAGCAGGTAGAAGAAAAACAATAATCCAAAATAGAATACTTTGAAAGATTAAAATGAAACTTCTTAAGCTAGAGTCTGATAAAATTTAAAATTTTAAGGTTAAGAAAAAAGTGTTTAATTTCCTAGGAATATCAGAACCTAATTACTGTACAGGATAAAAGAATAATGATTTGGCCTGTGGCCTGTGACTTCTTCAGAATATGAAGAGTTCAAAAGACAGTGAACAAACGGCTAATGTAATGTTTAGGGAAAACTTCAATCCTACCTTCTCTTTTTTGCCAGGTTGTCACTATATAGTCTTAAAAATTTAGAAGTGCATCTCCTATGTAACATTCTTTAAAACAAAATTCCCAAAGAATTTTCAACTGAGCTGGAAGTGAATCAAATAAAAATTCAAGATTGATGAAAGTATGAAATGGAAGACCCAGTGATGAGTGACTATGCCTGTAAAAAAAAAAAAAAATAGAACTAAGCTTAAATATTTGTTAATGGCATGGTTAGAAAATTTAATACAAACTTCAAACATAATTCTTCTTTTAAAAAAGATTATTTATTTGGTGGGGTGAGGGGGCAAAGGAAGAGAGCATCTTAAGCAGATTCCACACTGGGCAGGAGCCCCAAGCAGGCTCATTCTCATGACCCTGAGACCATGACCTGAGCCAAAACCAAGAGTCAGAGGCATAACTGACTGTGCCCCCAGGCACCCCTCAAAAATAATTCTTTATAATGTGCAGGGGCACCTGGGTGGCTCAGCTGGTTGAGCATCTGACTTCGGCTCAGGTCATGATCTCAGGGTCCTGAGATTAAGGCCCAAGTTGGGCTCCTCGCTCAGCAGGGAGTCTGCTTCCACTCTCCTTCTCCCCTTGTACCTCCCCTGCTCATGCTCTGTCTCTCTCTCAAATAAATAAAATCTTTAAAAATCTTTAAAAATAATATGCAAATATAAGAAATACATTATTTAATTTACATATAGAATTTCAGGTTATGCTAAAATTTGGGAAGAGTAAAGAAGTTAGAGTATGTTATACTTCTGACTCTGGAAAGAAGAAGAAGTGAGGGAAGTTCTTTAATAGATATTGGTTAATTTTTACATATTAGAGGAAATTGATTAAAATCTTTGTCATTTTTTTTTATAAATTTCAATAGAAGTATGTGTATGTATAGTCAGAAATTATAAAAGTAAGAACAAAATAGTGTGTATATTATATATGTTGGGCTAAGTTCAGAAAGGACGGTCATTTGTTCTTTTTATTGAAGGTAGCAATAATTCTAAGAAATGGCGGTGAAAATAGTGATTTTCTTTTTTTTTTATGAATATTTTGTCAAGTAAAAAAATGTAATCTATCCGTCTCCTGTTTTGTTTTGACATTTTACCAGTTTGTGAAATCTAGACATCCTGAGATTTACCAAATATGCCAGTATTCCCAACTTTCTTTCCCAAGATATATGAATGATGTTTACTGTCACATAAATACAAAGATTTCATGAATTAGTATTACCTGAAATGAAATAGAATGCTAATATTATGATTTCCAAAAGAATTCTAAGTTAATAAGTATAGTTGAGAGGTGCTTCAGTATTATCCATAAATCTGGATCATTAGGAAGTGAAAAGATGGAAGATATCAGAAATAAAATTCTGATAATAAAGCTTTTCAAATCATAAAAGCGTAACTTGTTGAAAAGGTGAATGGAAGTTGCTAATGAGTGATTTTATCCAGGTCATTTATATTTATAGCACTGTTATGTGATGTTGAAAAGTTAAGACTGCTCTTTAGTCTTAAGTGAAAGAAACCATTTGGATAAAAACAGTATTTCATATGGTATACTGTAATTATACTTGAGATACCAGTGGGTATCAAATTTTCCTATTAATTTGATTTTAAGCATCTAGAAACACAATTTTATTTAACTATATTTTGTCCATTTAGAGTTACTCATCTAATTTAGGGATCTTAATAAATTATAATTTGCTTTATGTTGTATTTGTCATTGATTTGAGCATTAGCGAAAAATAGGCACTTGGTCCTGTTTTATGTTTTGGCTATATATAGCACAATACCAGTGAAGTTTACAAAATAGCCTAGTTCATAAAAAATGTAAGAAGTTGCCTACAGCCTTCAACTCTGATTTGAAATACAGCTAAGGCATAGCCCTAAATATTAAGTGTACATCTCTCCTTGTCGCTCATTATTTCATTTGTTATAATTAAAAACATAGATTTCTTTATTTTTATTTTCAGTGGACAGGAGTTATGAAGAACTGCAATGGCTACTTAATATGATTCAGAGTGACCCTGTACCCTATGTAAGGTTAGTTTTTGTGTTATATTTTGATTTTGCAAGTCCTAAAGTAAACTGAGTAATTTTGGAAGATTATACATGGAACAAGTTTTCATTATTTTTAAAAATAGAGGAATATGTTGGAAATACATTTATTAATGTCCTTTTTAAGGTGCTTTTTAAAAAATCAAGTATGCTGGGGCACCTGGGTGGTTCAGTTGTTTAAGCGTCTGCCGTGGGCTCAGGTCATGATCTCAGGTCCTGGGATTGAGCCCTGCTCAGCGGGGAGTCTGCTTCTCCCTGTCCCTCTGCCCACTTCAGCTCGTGCATGCGTGCATGCGCTCTCTCTCTCTCTTTCTCTCTCTCTAATAAGTAAATAAAACCTTTAAAAAAAATTGTGTATGCCTTTGGAAAGACATTTTAAAAAATACATTGTTAATAAGCAAAGTTTATTCCCTGCAATTTTATGTATGACTTCTATTGTAATTAAAGAAAAGCTTATATAACAGTTTGGTAGGGTACGTGGGACATCCCTTATATATCCAAATTTATAATATCTGTATTGATTGATTCAGTCTATTTTACAAGTCATTGAGAGAAGTGTCTTGGTGTATCCCATTTGTTTCTTCCTATCGCCTATAAAATCTCCATAATACACAGACCTGGGATTTAAAAAGTGTAAGATTTAAAATTTAGAAAATAAAGGAAAATAGAAGAAAATCCCAGTCCTGACTTAGTAAGTTTTCATTTTTGTGTTTCTTCTAGTCTTCATTTCCTTCACTTCTGTTGCTTTCTTTTTGCAAAGCAGGATCTTCATAGTATATTTCTTTATTAACATATAATTCATAGTGTATTTGAATAGGATTAAATTTTTGACCTTTTCTGTCTCCCTTTCTTTGTATATATGAGACACTTAAATTTTTGTTCATTTGTTTTAAGATTATGATTTCATAAAATAAAATTTGAGTTGCGCAACGTAACTTATAGTCATGCCCACTAGAAACAAGAACATAAACCTAGAGATGTTAATTGTCTTACTCAGCTTTACACATAAGTTGGCAGATAGTTGTTTTCTAAAAAGGCATACAGGCAAACTGCTCTCTAACCTTACTGAAATGCATCAGGGCATGAGGAGTCCATGTAAGAGATTACAGTTCCCTAATAAACACATCGTCTTTGACCAATGGTAGTTTTTCAGATTGGTTGCAGCATTGAGTTCTTGGTTAAGTGACCTTATTATTTCAGTGTTTTATCTGTTTCTCTTTTTTTCAACTAACCATTTCAGTGTTGGTTTTTTTTTTAACTTTTATTTTTTTTAATGATTTTATGTATTTGAGAGAGAGCAGAGCGAGAGAGAGTGAGCATGAGCAGGGTGAGGGGCAGAGGGAGAGGGACAAGCAGACAACCCACTGAGCAAGAAGCCCAATGCGAGGCTCGATCGTAGGACCCTGAGTTCATGACCTGAGCCGAAGGTAGACACTTAACCAACTGAGCCAGCCAGGCGCCCCCATTTCAGTGCTTTAAACGATGCCTGTTATATGCATATCTTTGTACAAAGTTTTGGTGTTAATATTTTATAGTTTGTGATTTGTGATATAAATTGTATTTTAAGTAATTTTTCTTTCTGATTGATGTGTACTGGAGGTAAGGTTGATGTGGACAAAAATCTCATGATCATCCATTCTCAGGTATATATTCAGATAAAAGAAGATAAGCAGGGAACCAGCTTCATCTCTTACCTGACAAGAGTTCAGGCATTTGAAAGTTTATAAGATCCTACTGATAGTAGGAACAGAAATTATAAATACAGTATAAACAAGGTATATCATGTATATTTATGTTTTTCAGTTCACAACATCAGAACTAACATTAAAGCCTGTATTTCTGAGATCATGGAACTGTGTTTTGAAGACCATTTTAGCAGATCATAGTACTATATAATATTTGAAGTTTCTATATTCCTAAATTATATACTATACAATCTGAATGATTGTTTTTGAAATTCTGTTGTGGAACTATTAATAACATTCAAATTTCAAGAGTACTGTTATTTATAATCTCAACTGAAAATCTATTTAAAGATATAGTTCATGATTATATTTGACACTTTTTCTTCTTAGTTGATGTGATTCATTTATATCATCAGTAGGGAACCTCTTATTCTGTACTTAATACCATCTAGCCCATAGTTCTATTCATAGTTAAGAAATTCAGCATGTCTTTAAAAATCTTTAACATTTATTGTCAGAGGATAGAAATGTTATCTTCTATGTGTGTTCTTAGTATCTTGGCACATCTGTCCATATTTTTGTGTTTCTTCTTTGTTTTTAATACTTTGAATAGGAACTCTATCCTTTTCTCTTTGTTCCCATCATTACTTTTTGTCCCTTTTTCTTTTCTTTCTTTCTTTTAGGTATAATTGACATGTAACATTATGTTAGTTTTAGGTGTTCAACACAGTGATTCAATATTAGTATATATTGGGAAATTGTCATCACAATAAGCTCAGTTAACATCCATCACCATACATAATTAAACTTTTTCTTGTGATGAGAACTTTTAACATCTACTCTCTTAATAACTTTCAAATATGCAACACAGTATTATTAACTATTGTCACCATGTTGTACATCACATCCCTGTGACTTATAATTGTAGTTTTGTACTCTTTAACCTGCTTCACCCATTTTGCCCCCCTTTCCTCTGCAACCACCAATCTGTTCTATTACTTTTTCTTAAACTCATTAAGTAACTACAATACAGATCTGCCATATTCTGCTTTATTGATTGGATAGAATTCTTAGTCTTAAAGATGGGTAAATGTTGGTATCTTTCTTAAAGTCAGTGGCATTATTCTCTACTACCCCAAACACAAGCATTATATTTTTATGCCCCTTGGTTGATTTTTAAACTAATGATAAAATGGTTTTCAGTAAGGTCTAAATTTTTTTTTTAAAGATTTATTTATTTATTTGAGAGAGAGAGAGAGAGAGAGTGGGGGAGGGGCAGAGGGAGAGAATCACCAAGCAGACTCCTTTCTGAGTGTGGAGACTGACACAGGGCTCAGTCTCACAACCCATGAGATCGTGACCTGAGCTGAAACCAAGAGTTGGACACTTAACCGACTGAGCCATCCAAGCATCCCAATAAGACTTAAATTTTAAAACTATATGTTGATTTTCTCTTTCTGTGTTTATATTATATATATCAGAATTATTGATTTTGGTAGAGTTAGATAAAGCTCTGAAGAATTTTAGGGTGAAACCTTAAAGTGTGGAGGAAAAAAGACCCAAATTACCTGTAATTATTCCTTGATGTTTTAGAGCTAAACTTGAAAATTGTTTCTGCAAGGATGCTTCCTTGATTCCTTGTACTAGATCATGTCCCTGAGGTCATAATCACTCATAAAAATCCTACAGTTCTTCCTATACTTAAGAAATACCTTCTGTATATATAAGTATTAATTTTATAGCTGGAACTGTTTGATTATCTTTGTCTCCCCCATGGGAATATAAGTTCCAAGGAGACAGGGACAGTGTTTCCTTTTGTCACTGAACATAGCATTGAGCCTTACATATAGTCGGTTCAGTACATGTGAAATGAGTGATTGGATGCAACTTTTTCCTTTTTCCTCTAATCATATGTACAGCTTTTTCCCTAATCATACGTATGTCTAACTTCCTTCATATGTTAAAGGGAAGTGATTTTATCTCTTTGTTGACAACTGTATACAGAAAAAAGCTTTAAGGTATTTACTTTGAAATGTTGGGAAAGTTCTTAGTCTTTCATGTTGGTTTGATGTTTTAAATATAGTAATAGGGTTGTCCACTTTATTTGTATCATTTTCTCGCAATAGAAGATTTTCAGATTATAGGTTAGTTCTTCATTAAGATATCTTGAGAATTTAAACTAAATAAATGCACTTTAGGTAACCTGTATAATCACCTGACCGATTACTAATGCTTTTTCCCCATAAATTTTGCTGTTCAGTTTACATGTCTGATAAGATAGAGAAATAATCTAAAAAGGGAAAAGAAAAAAATCTAGATGCAATAAATAATTAAATCTAGGTGTTGTATTTTTGAACTAAAATGAAATTTACATTTTTGAAAATTACAGTTTCCTTTCAGTAGGCATAACTTTTTTCTTTTTCTTTTTTTCAAGATTTTATTTAAATTCAAGTTAGTTAACATATAGTATAGTATTGGTTTCAGGGGTAGAATTTAGTGATTCATCACTGGCCATGACTTTTTTACTCATATAAATTTGGAAAAATGCAAAATCACATTAAGAAGAAAACTTAAAATAGCCTGTAATTATTTTAACCAGAAACACTTAACATTTTGGATTATTGCTTTCCAGTCATTTCTATCCATGAATATACTTTTTATATGGATAAGAAGAACTATTAATTATATTCTTTAAAATGGATAGGATCGTTTTAAAGATGACATGGAATTATATTCTGGTTTTGGAATGAAGCATATGTATGATTACAGTATATCAGTCCCTCAAGAGACACACATACATCTTGTGCTTTTTTTCATGAGAGATTTTGAATATGTTTTTGGTTTTGATTTGAGTTTCTTATTGATAGAGATTTGCGATAGATTGGACTGTCCAATAAGAAAATTCTCAGCTGTTTAGGGAAATAATACAATGTTTTTGTTGCTGTGAACAGCAGCAATCCTATAAACCTGTGACTTTCTCAGGATTTGCTTTAGGTCTGTTCCAGTTGTCTGAAGCCTATAAGCATATTCTGAATTTTTATATTTAATCTCTGTAAAATTAAGCATGAGTTTCTCATTGTCTTCTCTTAAACTTTATCTCCTCCGAGTATTGCTTTGGGTATTTAGTCATTTATAAGTATTTCTTTGTAAAATCCTTTCTTCTCTCATCTAAACTTTAGAGAAACACAAAGCTTTTGAAGAAATGTTTAATTCGATAATAGTAATACATGTGCTGATCA
Organism: Potos flavus; assembly: GCA_028534135.1. Classification (NCBI taxonomy): domain Eukaryota; kingdom Metazoa; phylum Chordata; class Mammalia; order Carnivora; family Procyonidae; genus Potos; species Potos flavus. The sequence goes on from CM052900.1 coordinate 13,905,416, forward strand.
TTATTGCTCTTTTAGTGATCATTTCAAAGATATCCTCTGTTTCACTCTTTGCAGTTCATTGGCATAGCTCTAAAGAGTTTGTAATGATCTGAGTAAATATCATAAAGTTTTATTAATTGGGCCCTACCACTTTGAGGTAACTGAGAAAACAGCCGAATAGAAACTTAAGTTTTCTTCTTAATGCAAACTAAAAGTATAACAACATTAACATGCTCTAAAGAACAAACTCATCCATATTTTTAAAGATTGTTTACCTGTATTATTGATCTATTCTTACATAGAGATTTTGATGTCCGTAAGGATAGAAATTGTGTTTATTTATAAAGGTAGGAAAATATGCATATGAAATATCCATGACAATATGTATCACCTTTCATATTCCCTATCTGTAAATTGCATCTATAACTCCATTTCACTTTTTGTTCTCATAGCTTTTCAATAGTCTTTTATATTTTATACAGTCTTAAAATATTAACGCACAAGAGGATGTTAAAGTGGGAGTCCACATCTGCCAGTTTTACAGACATAAAATTGAAGCCAAAAGGGGTTAATTAAGTATCTTAATTTACAACCTATTTGTTCCACTTTCCTCCCATCTCTTTTTCAAGTACAAATCCAGTTTGATGCCTTACCACCAACAATTAAATATAAAAACTGCCTGAGTTCACCTTTAAGGTTTTGCTAATCTCATTTGTAATTATAACCTAAGTTTCTTCTCCAGTCATATCCAGGTATTCCATTACTTTGTGGTCTTGACTCTCTTAGGCCTGGGCCTGGCTCTTATCCCTGCACTAAATTTAGTTAGACTACTGCCATAGCTTCCTTGCTTTTCATTTTCTTTCTCTATCCTCTTTCTCTGGCATCTCCTACACATAGCACTGGACATTTTCTTTTCAGATTTTGTTTTGGTCACACTGCCCTATTTTTAGAAGACTCCAGAAGTGTTCAGATGGCCTCTCACAGGAGATAACTCCCAGTAGTGGACTTTAACTGTTACCCAGCATGAGGATACTTTTACTAATTAACTCCTCTAAACTTCAGCTCATTTTGAGGAAACCTTTGGCCTCCATATTTTGAGTGCTTCTGCACATTTCCATGCTTTAAAAGGTACTATAATAATGAAGAGTATAGTCAGTTTATTACCTCAGAGTAGACTAGACTTCTTTGTCCACATGTAATTTTTTTTTTTTTTGCCCCATTTTAAGATTTTTGTTTTTGCTGAGACCAGTCTTTCTTTAAAAATTTTTCTAAGGAGAATAAAATGTTCATTTTAGAAACAAAATGGGAAAGGTTGGTTAGGAATACATAGAGTCAGGTTTTAAAGGACCTCCTTGTACGCTAAGGTAATTTTAGAAAGAACAAATCCACCAGAATCTTTCCAGTGAAAAAACGATAGTAAATATTTAAGATGTGTAAAATAATGTCTTTTGAAGTTAAGTTAAACTTAAACACAAAGATAAATATAAGAAGAGATGATAAAATAGGAAGGAGATAGTACAGATAATTTTCAAATGTTTTTAGTTCATGGTCAGCAAAAGTTCGATTTTTCTTTATCTTTCAGACATAAGATTCTAAACATGTTGACGAAGAACCCACCATTTACTAAGAACATGGAGTCTCCATTATGCAATGAAGCCTTGGTCGATCAACTTTGGAAACTTATGAATTCCGGTAAGAATTAAAAAAAAATTTATTATTGGAATTTTTTCATTTTACAACAAGTTTTCAGTACTTAAAGAACTGTGGTTAATTTTTTATAATTTTTTTTTTTTTAAGAAGGATACTTACCACATCTGCCTTCACAGTGGTGAGCGTGGTGACATTTACTAAGGATCTGTTCACTCCCTTTGCCTCACAAAGTGGTTGAGGAAACAATATTAATTTATATGGAAGTATCCCACATGTCTAAAGAGCTATAAATATGGACTTGCAAAGTATTATTGTTGTTATTTTTATTTCAGAAGGTTACAAAGAGTTGAGAAATATGATTTTCTCACCTGTTTTCCCTTGCCACCTAGTTCCTTTTCCCAGGGGTAACCAGTTTCCTGTGTATCCTTTCAGGAGCAGTGTATGTTGTTACTGTTCTGCACAATGGATACGATCACAGTTTGAAGTCACTTATTTGGGAGAGGTATTGCTCCTACATATAGGCTCCGGAACCAGTTGGATGAGGGTCAGGTCCCAGCTGAATGATTTATGAGGTGTGACTTGTCTAAGCCTGTGTATCTCCATTTATGAAATGGGGGTGATGATGATTCCTGCCTCTGCAAACTGAAAACTCGTGAGTTACTATCTGTAAAGCACAATATCTAGTTCATATTAAGTGCCCAAAGTGTTGTTAAGCTAACAGAGTAATGATATCATTATGCTTCTCACATATTTAAGCTGTTTGTAGTTCCTTTTTTGTAGGTCATTCATACCCTTTGCCATTTCTATTTAATAATTTTTTGGTCTTTTCCAGTTGACTTGTAAATGTTGTATATACTTCAAGAAAATTTGCCTTATGGCTCTGATGCGTTGAAATTGTAATACTGATTTTGGTTTAAAATTCAGTTAAAAGGTAGATTTATTTTACTGAAAGATAAACTGTGCCAGTTAGACGGTGAGAGAGCAGTTGCTGTTCATTCCAATATGTATGTTACTTTATCTGCTCTCTAGAATACTAGAAAATAACTTATCCTGCTTATTTCATTGGTGGCCACGTCACTAAATCATAACTAAATACCAAGTTCTGATCCTTTTTAAAAAATTACTTTATTTACTAGCATTGTGATGTTAAGTAATTGTATAACTCTGTCCCCAGTTTCATAATCATAGTGCAGCACCCCAGGTAAAAGCACCATAGCAGGTATTAAATTGAAATACAGTAGTATGGCCCTTGTCCTCCAAGTATTCAGAAAATAACACATAAACCAGTTCCTACTGATAAACCTAAATTATTTTTCTGATGGCTTCCCTAATCCCTGGAAGAATGATTGCTGCTGTTTACGTAATGTTTTATGTTTTGCTACTTTGTGGTACCTTGAAGGATGTTATGATTACTGTCATTTAGATCCAGGGAATGAATACACAAGTTCAGGAACTTGTAAAGGGTCATTTAACAGTTAATGTATGGCACAAACTATACTGTAGTGAATATATCCTTAACAAGAATGCATGATTCCACAACTGGGATGGATTATAACTTTGAGGAACACATAGTAATGAAATACAAAGAATCTCTTATCACCTTCTAGGGAAGATTTCTTGAACAAAATAAATACGTGTTTGAGATTAATGGACAATTTCTGTAAGACATTTGAAACCCACTGGAAAATTGTGGTTATATAAATTCAAGCTCAGATTGATGTTTTAGTAGTTAATTTTGATAGTGTTCAGTATAAAGTACAGTTGTTGCTTGGATTTGGAATTCTCTATGGCTGTTCTCTAAACAAAACAGATCTATAGTTGTAAATAATTTGTTGCTCAGCTCTTCAGAGTTATAAATAAATGGGAGCAGTATGAACAGTGGGAGTGGCATGAATAATTGGGAATAGTTTTTGTTTTGTTTTTTAATGTTTTCAGAGGGACATTAGACATTAGGGGAGATTGGTTAGAGGATTGCTCATTTCCCTTCCACTCCTGAACCTTTGGGATACATGAATGAATCTGATCTAAGAAATCCCTTTTTTTTTGTTTAATTTTTTTTTTTTTTTTTTTTAGGTTTTATTTTTAAGCAATCTCTACACCCAATGTAAGGCTCGAACTCACAACTCCAAGATCAAGAGTCCTATGCTCCGCTCCACTGACTGAGCCAGCCAGGCTCCCCATAATTTTTGAAGTTTCTTTCTTTTTTTTTTTTTTTAAGATTTTATTTATTTATTTGATAGAGAGAGATCACAAGTAGGCAGAGAGGAGGCAGAGAGAGAGGGGGAAGCAGGCTCCCTGCTGAGCAGAGAGCCTGATACAAGGCTCAGTCCCAGGACCCTGGGATCATGACCTGAGCCGAAGGCAGGGGCCTTAACCCACTGAGCCACCTAGGCGCCCCTAAAGTTTCTTTTTCTTAAATGATAATGTTAACTATAATCATGTTACAGAGTTTTAGAACCCAAACAGAAAATATTACATAATTTTATTACATACCCACTGTTAACATTTAAGTATATTTGGCCTTTAGGGAAAAAATTGTATATACATAGTTGTAGTTGAAATGAAGGTATTTTATCTTGATAATTTCTCACATTACTATATATCTTCTTACTTGTGATTGTTTTTAAGAAGTGGTAGTGAGAATTTGCTTGTAACAAAAGGAGCCAGAACATCATCTAAGTCCCTAAATGCTACTGAACTCTGTCTGCCCCTCACTCCCGATTGGGGCTCCTTGGTCATCTGGTCATTTGAGATAAACATATGGAGAACAAAAAACTGTGGACAATAAGGATTTAATTATATTCATTTATTTTTGTCCTGTTCCAAAGTGGATTTGAGATGTGTTGACTTTGCATAGTTAAAAAATTTGTTGAACCCATTTGAAATAGTAGACAGAGACAGTATCATAGCAGTTAAGAAAAGATCATCGTAGAAGGTGGTCATTGGGTGTTTTTGAAGAATCAAAGTTTGCTTAGCTGATTTCAGAAACTTCTCAATAAGAGAGTAATTATGATAGGATACATAGCATTAGTATTTCAAAAATTGAAATTACTTTGAGAGTAAGACAAATGAACTAGTTATATGAAATTATATTCATGGTCTTTTTTAATTCATATATCATTAATGAATATTAATAAAACTCTTTTAGAAATATACTATGGGTATTTAGAGCTGAGAGGTAAAGAAAGTAGGGGCTCTTAGAAACTCTAATGGCCATATACCAGAAGGAAGGTTCCCAGACTTCTGCCTTTGAGACCCCAGGGCTGCCTGGTCTCTGCTCTCTGCCTCGTATATGGTAGCTCCACTCAGTCTCAAGTTCTGGGTTGCTACTCTGGTATCATCCCAACAATTTTTGTTTTGAAAACACTTACACATATATACAGCTGTATATGTATGTACACATACATACAGATATTAGATATCTTAGCCCATTCCTTAGTTTAATTTTCCCATATAATTTTTTCTCCCCCACATTTTGTTTTTAAAATTTTCAAAGCTTAGAAAAATTTTAAGAACAATACAGTGAATGACTGTGTATTTTCATCTTGGTTCCCATGTTGTTAACTTTTTACCATATGTATTTTCTTTCTTTTCCCTCTCTTTCTTTGTGTATACGTACCTTTTTTTTTCCTGAATTGTTTGAAAGTAACTTGCATCATGATACTCTTCCCAAAATACTTTAGTATATATTCCTAAGAATAAGGACATCCTCCCACATATCCTCTGTATCATTAACAAGCCCTACTCCAGTATATATCTCATATCCACATTTCCTCAGTTTTTCGCCAAAATGTCGTTCTTGTATATAGCTTTTAAAGAATAATGCTTCTCAGAAAGAATAAACATTTTTAAAGAGAAACCTCTTTCACATTATATGGTTTTTGTCCCTAGTTGCTTAAGAATCTTAAATAAATAGGTTTATTTTTAATTAAAAGTATCACATTGTTCATGGGCAGTTCTTTTTAAAGTTTGAAGTATTCATTTATCCACCATTTATTTCTTGAGCACCTCCAATATGCCACTATACTATGTTTTGTATGTATAAGAATTTAATACAAATAGATAGTTGCTGAAATAAGGAGAAGAGCAAAGTACTCTAGAAACCTGAAAATAGAACCACGAACCTGGCTGGAATGGCAGATTGTGGGGTGGTGACATTTGAGCTAGCTCTTAAGGAATGGAAGAGTTTTCCATAGGAGAAAAACATTTTAGGTAAGAGAATTCTATAAAAAAGCCTCAAGTTCCAAAAGGGTGTTTGACAGACAGGGTTATCTGGAAAAATAGATTAGGATGCAAAAGTGAGCCCTCAGGAGTTTGCATTTTATCCTGTACGAGAGGAACAGGTAGAGTTGTGACCTGGCTCTCTTCTATTAGCTGTATATATATTACTTCCACAGTGAAAGAAGTGATTTTTCTTTCCCAAAGAAAACTGTTTTAAAATTCAGAACATACGAGAATCGTACCTTTTATAGCTTTATGTAAGATATTGGATTATAGACCAATATGACAATGATTTTTTTATGACAATAATTTTTAAAAATACATTTAAAAATTAAGAACTTAAGACTTGGAGTTTTTCATTGGTGCTTTGCCTTTTTTTTTAAAATGTAAGTACTTTCTCAAGTCTTACCTGATTAATAGTGTTTTTTCATTTCTCAAGATAGAGGCCCACATTAGATTGTATATCATTATGAAAGAAATCTTAGCAATTACTCCCAAGTTGCTCTTCAGTTTTTCGCACATTACTGTGAGGATGATGTGAAAGCATTTATGAAATTGCTCAGGACATCGATGGCTGTTTACATCATACTTTTTAGTGTTTGGAAGTGTACAACTATACTCTAGGGGGTAGAACAAAAGACAACTTCTAATTCAAATTGTTTGGTGGAGTTTGCCACATTTCAGAGTAAGAAAATAGACAGTTTTGATATTAACATCAGAAGATTTCAAAGTTCTGGCCTTCTGGTTTTCTCCCTGTAAACACTCCTTTTTAGGAAGTAGAATGGTCAAGAAAATGAAAACACACTAATACTTATTTTGTAGGAAATTACATACATGTACACACACGGATATGAGTGAAATGTTTGTACTTAGTGTAATATGCATGGAAAGATCAGGATAGAACTGCCCTGTGGTAGTTGTTATTTGCCTGACTCAACTCTGCTCAGATTTCCAAGCTTCTTTCATCAATAAGAAATGCTGGGTTTCTTGAAAAATGTCCTGGAAACAGTTGGTTTTCTTTCTTTCTCTTCTTAGCAGTTTTTTGGCTTGATCAGCTTTAAAAGGAATTACTTCAAAAAATGAAGAGATGCTCTTTTAGTATCAGATTTTCTATTTTGGGGGTTTGTCTTTAGATACTTTGTGATTTGAGTAGAGAACATCAGTACTGGGTTTCCTACTTTCTTCATGAGTGTCGTTCTTCTGTTTCAGGTAAGCAAGGTGGGTCCCAAAGTATAACTGCTAGTGAGGACGGGATGGACAGCATTTGACCTGAGAGGAGCGAATAATGCCTGTTGTATTTTTCCTATATTATGAGCATTCCTTGCTACTTAAGAGATTGGGGCCATTTAAGCTATAAGAGGGTCTTCAAAATGCTGTAACTGAGGGTAGAAGTCAGGAACTGTTTCAGGGCTTCTCATTAACGGAACTGATTGATGTGAAATCATAGAATTTTTAACCTGAGGGGACCTTAAGCATCATCTCAGATCTGTGTTCTCATTTTAGGGCCCAGGCACCTGACTTGCCCAAGATCACAGAGCTAACTAGTAATTTAGCAGAAGTGTTTTCCCCAGTATGTCATTCAACTTAATTGCACTGTAAATAATGACAGCCATTTTCAGATTTTGTTCCATGATTTTGAAATGTAATAGAGCTTCGATTTTTTTTCTTTTGTAATTTTATAGGAAGTACTGCTCTTCATTTTTTAGCTCCCTCTTATCAGCCCTACATTTTAAGACTTACATATCAGTTCTTTGAGGGAAGAAACATTATCAGTAATTTCCCTCAGGAACAAAACAGTATTCATTCCTCCACCCAAATTGAGGATCTACTAAAATCTTCAAAAAACAAAACAAAACAAACCATGGGGCACCTGGGTGGCTCAATAGGTTAAGCATCTGCCTTCGACTCAGGTCATGATCTCAGAGTCCTGGAATGGAGCGAGGCGTTGGGCTCCCTGCTCAGCAGGGAATCTCCCTTTCCCTCTGCCCCTCCCCTCAGTCTTGTGCCCATGCACGTGCTCTCCCTCCCTCCCACTCTCTGAAATAGATAAAATCTTAAAACAAAACCAGAAAGCCCACATACAAATAAAAAGCATCAAAATTATTACTCTAGGGGTTCAGTGCATTTAGCAGCCTTCACTGTGCTGCCTAATCATCCTTAAGCTGACTTTAAAAAAAAACAAAACACCCTAGTTCATCAAAATGTACATTTTCCATTTGCTAATAATTTTTTTTTTTTAACTTTGAGGAATTCACACTCAATTGCCTGGCTGGTTTTGATGTCATCTACAACTAGTTCAGGACGGTTATTTGCAGCAGATGTAATTAGGTGATACTGATCTTCAAGGCTAAGTTTTCTTCCAGTGTAAATGTACCCTAAACTGTTCCAGTTTTCTTTACTGATAAAATGCCTAAGGTTTACTCCTTTTCTTATGACGCCTATGAGTAGATAGTGCTAGCTGCTCTGGCAGGATTCCTTCCCTTCCCTCAGAAGTTTGAGCCCATCCAGCCTTCGTAATAAAAGGCTCAGGAATCTGATACCTGCCCTTTGTGGAACCTACATGTGTAAAATGCCTTGAGGAGGAGAATAGTGGATGCCTACGAAAACTTAAGCAATGTTAGGCCATTAAAATGTCCAGATCTGCATATTCCAGAGAAGGAAATGGATTTCCAGCGTAAAATCCTTACTTTTCAGCCTGTACTGTTCTTGCTGTATCTAGTTTCTCGGTAGTCCTTATGACAAAAACCTCATCCTCCTTAGGAGCTCTTGCCTTTTTTTTGCTTTTAAGAATGCTATGTATCTGTTCGCTTATCACATAGTAGCAAAGTTGAAGATGTCTCAAATAAGATTGATGGTAGCTGTTTCATGGCATGTAAGGTGCCTGGTACAGTGTAGTATATAGTAAGAACTCTGTGAAATTGTAATTCCTCCCATGTGAATTTCCTTTGCATAAAATTTATGTCATGTTTATTACCTGTTTGAGTAAGTTTCATCAGAATCACTACATAATTGATGACAGTTTATTCTAATATTTGTTGAAAACTACAAAACTTAATATTTATGCTGTCTAAAATTTGCTGTAGCAACTTCTTTTCCTACATTATGGTCCTCTTTTGAAATCACAGTTCTTGATCAAAATTAAGTATTTGTAGGATTTTTCTTACCCAGAAGAATTTACATGTTACTTTTCATTTATTTTAAATTATGTACATCATTTTAAATTTTGCCTAGAAACCATAGCAATTCTCCAACCCTAGATGACAGATTTTGTCCTGTCAGTCAGTTCCATTTGATGGCACTGTCTTCCTGGAGGGCTCTTTTGGGGAAAAAAGGGAAAGTGAGAAAGAACTCTGGTATTGATTTGCTCTCTGATCTGCTATTGAAATGGGATAAGGTGTAATCTAAGATCAAAACCCTTGTTTTGGAGATAAAAAAGACTGAGATTCATCAGAGAAATTAAAAGAACTTGCCTCTAGTCTCTCAACGACTTTAAACCAAATTTCTACAGTCTGTCTTCTGGTCAGTATGTGTTTTACCAGCTGTTGCTATCTCTGGGGTTTGCTTTTTCCTTTAATTTTTATTTTTTAAACAAATACCTAGTAGAGCAACACAAATATAAAGGCATTTAGCAAAACATTTTCCTCCTCCTCGATAAAATTTTTGAATCATGTTATTGTAAGTAGTTGTAGGATTTCTTACCATATTTTAAATGTGAAAGTAATAAATTTGACAGAAGAATTTTTTCAAGTGGTAAGGTTCATAAAGGCTCATGGTGTGCTATCTTCCTAATGGGCTATTCAAGAAGAAAATCCGACAAGATGATCAGAGAATGAATGAATGTGGAGTAGTTACCAAGGAGGAGGAATTAAAAGGAAGATTTAAAGCCAGAAAAAAATACTGTTTTGGGAATATTAAATTTTTAGTGGATGTCTAATACAAATAGCATTTGCTAAGAAGAATGGTGTAATGGGGGTACCTGGGTGGCTCATTTGGATAAGCATCTTATCTTACTCTTGCTTTCAGCTCAGGTCATGATCTCAGGGTCCTGAGATGGAGCCCCTGGTCAGGCTCCACACTCAGTAGCGAGTCCGCTTCTCTCTGTCCCTCCCGCTACTGACGCACTCACTAGCACTCTTTCTCTAAAATGAATCTTAAAAAAAAAAAATGGTGTGATGGTAACATTTTTTCCAATTATAAAACTCATTAGTTCGTTCACTGACGTTTACTGCTTCCAGGGGCGCCTGGGTGGCTCAGTTGTTAAACCTCCAACTCTCGATTTCAGCTCAGGTCATGATCTCGCAGTCATGAGATCGAGCCCCACATGGGCTCCCCAGTCCGCATGAGATGCTCTCTCTCCCTCTCTCCCCCAGCACCCCTACATACGTTTGTGCGTGCACTCTCTCTCGCTCTCAAATAAATAAATCTTTTTTGTTGTTGTTAAAGAAAAAAAGAAAGCATTTACTGCTTCCGTAACAATTTCTAAATATCTATGTTAAGATGCATCTTTAAAGGGTTTTCCAGTGGAGCCTAGGTCATTGGATGGCCCCTTGACATCATAATCCTTTCCCCCTGTATAGGTTACGGAGCAGTTAAAAATGTGTGGATAAATGTACATACTGACTAATTTCTTTATTATTTACTTCCTCTTAGGAACTTCACATGACTGGAGGTTACGGTGTGGTGCTGTGGACTTGTACTTCACACTTTTTGGCCTCAGTAGACCTTCCTGCTTGCCCTTACCAGAGCTTGGGTTGGTTCTTAATCTAAAAGAGAAAAAAGCTGTCTTGAATCCGACCATAATTCCAGAGGCCATAGCAGGCAACCAAGAAGCTGCGATTAATCCAAGTAGTCACGCACAGCTAGTTGGATTTCAGAACCCTGTAAGAATCCCGTGCATTACGGAAGGTGTAGTTTTATTATATAGAGATCTCTAGAGAAGAGAATGGCTTTTTTTGACTGGCGAATTTTAAAGCCACGAAGCGTTTCCTGTGCCACTTCAAAAAAGCGGCCAGCTGACAGTAGTTGAACACTTTCCAGTTTAGAAGGTGCTCCTGACAAGCTGCATAGCTGCACATGGCAGATGAGGTGCTGCCAGTCCATTACCCCTTTTGTCACAACCTGGTGTTTTTGTATTTGACTGTTGAATTTCTTCCTTGAATAGTAGAAAATTGAAATGAATAGTTAATCTTGTCCGTATATGCTGTTGGCAAACTATTTGAATACAGGGGCCCTGACCTTTTTTTTTTTTGCTACTCTGTGTTATACCTAGCACAATTCTAAGCATATGATAAGTGCCTGGCAAATGCTTTTTGAGTTTAAATAAAACAGTGAATGGTCAGGTAAATGAGTAAGCTGCTGATTGGGGAGGAGATGATACATTACATTTTTATTTATGTATGTGTGTCTGTGTTTGCCTTTTAAAAAGCTTTTATTTCTAGCTACGCGTTAGAGAATTACCAGACTTTTTGTAGAAAGACCTTTAGGATACATAGCAATCACTTTACTGTAATTCAAAGAAAGTTTTCCAGAAATGATTTTCATATTAATAACAAAATGTCTCTAATAACTCATGCTTCATTTTTCGCCAATATTTAGACCAGATTACTTGCCTGGCAATTCCCTACTGGTGTTTTGACACTTGAAAACTGAGATTCTCTTCATGCTAGTTAGTGATAATTACTTTAAATTTGTTGATTCACCCAGATTTTCTGGACTATAGTTGTACATATTTGTTGTAAACTTGAAATGTATCCTAGAGTTTGGGTTATGAAGAAGTAAGATTATCTTTCCATAGGAAAAAAAGAGTCTCATTAATGTGCTCTTTCAAATCTGAATATTTACAAACTTGTAGAAATAAGTATGTTTCTAATTCTTGCCCATATATGTTAACTTATTCACATTCATTCTTGGAGTCTTCAGGAGAAGAGGAGAAAATGATACCAAAAGATACATTCTTTTGGGAAAACTCTAGAAGTTCATTTATATACCTCCCACCTCCCCCAAAAAGACCAGCAGACAGGAAAAGGTGAAGTTTATTTTAAGCCCATTGCTGATAATTTTTAGGCACTGGGCGTGTTCTAATCTGCATGGTTGCTGTAGCTATTAGTGTTCAGCTATAATATGAGCTACTTGTCTTCAGAAATCTAATTTTGATCTTGAATATTGCCGCAGGAAGATGATCACCTTGCCAAGGAAGCATCATGTAATATGTCAGCTCATCAGCAGGGAGTGAAGAGGAAGGCTGATACACCACTGGGGTCCCCACTAGAACCTGGTCAAATACTGGAGAAGAATGAGGATAGCAGTAAAGTCAAACTCAAAATCAGAGTAAGAAATACAGGTTAAACCTGTATTAATAGTGTAGGATATTCACCTTCTTGTAAATCTTTTTGAATACTTCCAATGGTTTTTCCTTAGGAACAGATGGGGCAGACTGAATTATAAAAGAACCCCAAGTGTCCATTTAAGATCTTCCATCTGATTATTTAACTTCTATTATCACATACTTCTTCTCTGTTTGGGGGAGGAACTATGTGTGTGTGGTCTACCACGGTTCACTCCCTCTCCCTACAACATAGGAGTAGATTTTAGTCGCTATTTCATTTCCAGTAATATCCATTCAGCTTCTTTTAGAGGCTGGCCCATTTAATCTTTTCTTACTCTTAGTACTTTTTGAGAAAAAGACTACTTTTCCTTTTAAGATGTGGGGGTATGTTCTGTTGCCTCTCTGCTACCTTTCCTAAGAGCTAAGATCCAAACGGAAAGCGATGTAATGGCTCTTTTTCTCCTTTGTTTTGTGTGTGTGTGTTTTAGTTTTCAAATTCTCAAGATGAGGAGGAAATTGACATGGACACTGTTCATGATAGCCAGGCCTTTATTTCCCATCATTTGAACATGCTTGAAAGGCCATCGACTCCAGGTAAGATTGGTGTACAGTAATCAGAGGTGATGAAGAGGGTTCTCATGGTACTGCTGTTCTAAGGCCTCTTGCTTTATTTACAAGTGAACAACTATAAAGTTGAAAAGTAGGTAGTATAAAATACTACATTGTATCAGATTATAATGCGTGTTAGCAAAGGAATAAATTTTTTAAAAGGATTTTTAAAAATTGTATTTCATTTTGGTCCTTTTTAAGTATTTGGCATACTTCTGGATTTGTATTTTTTTAAAAATTCATTCAACAGATTCCTACCAGTAGCTTTAAGTGTCAAAATAAAACACCAGATCTATTTTCTTTTTGATACTGTAACCATAATTTTAAACTTTGACTGAAGTAATGCCTCCCATAACACAGCTTTCTCTTTTTGCCTGCCTATTTCACATAATATCATAGATTTTTGCATGCATCTCTCAAACATCATAATCTTTCCTTTTGAAAATAGTTCCTGAGACAGTATTGAGTTGATATACTATAATATACCTTATTTTTCTGTGTTGGTAGGTATTTAGGTTGTTTCAAGTATTTTTTTATTTCAGGTAATTCTGCACTGAATGTCTTCATACAAAAGCTTTTGTTTCTTTTTGTTAAATTGTATACTTAGGGTAAATTTCCCAAAATATATTATTGGTGAAAAGAATAATTTTAACTGTATCATGAGATACTTACCTTCAGAAGATTTTCGTAGTTCTTGATATATTGTGCCGTAATGCTTTTTGAAGAGTTAATACCTAGTTTATGTCATCACCATTTTATAATTTTCAGAGATAAAGCATTGATGTAACTTGCACGTAAGATGTGAAAAATAGTAATGAAACAAGTTATCAGTGAACCTGCTCTCCACTCTAGCCTGTGTCTTAGGCTTCATGCCAGGGTCATTCCCTCCGTGCCTCTTTCTGGTTCTGTTCACCTGCTTTTGCACTACGAGTAAATACTATCTTCAGTTTCCTTTTTTACTTTTTCTTAATCATCTGTTGCTTTTCTTTATAGTGTACCACGTAAATGTAGGATTTCCTTGTACTTGTTTTTTTAATTTTATGAAAGTGATATGATACCAATGTGACTTTTTTCAGTCAACATTATGCTTCTAAAGTTTGTCCATGTTGATATATGAGGGAATTTATTAATTTTCACTTATCCTTTATCATTTTTGTATGCATAGTACTGTTTTGTCACCACTGTAGTAACTTAAAAGATACTTATTAATTAATTACAAATGATAAATCAAGTTTAGTTTACTTTTTTTTTTAAGTAATCGCTATTCCCAACGTGGGCTTGAACTCAACAATACCAAGATTAAGAGTCACATGCTTTACTGACTGAGCCAGCCAGGCACCCTCAAGTTTACTTTATAATGCATTTTTTATTGGGAATATGGGTATTTTTCTTTTCTTCTTTTTCTGGGTACTCTTCTTGTTTTCTTTTTATTGGAAAAAAAAAAGGAGTATTAATTTATACTCCATACTGGTTGTCTCTTATGACCTTTACGTTTGAATGATATTTTTTTTTTTCCTTTCTTTGAAACTTGTTACATTTGTGCAAAGGCCCCCTTACCCGCCTGGGTCTGCTTTTTATTAAATTTTAGTTTTGAGACCTAAATTACTTTTCACTATTTAGTAATCTGAGATAAGCTAGTAGAATTTGAGAACTGACTTCAGGTAGAATATGAGCCTAAGATACATTTGAAAACTGAAAGGTCATGAATTCTTTGACTTTTCTGATTGTAAGAGATCTTAACAATTATTTATCTGTTCAATCCATTTTTATAGATAAGTAAACTTAAGAGAGAGGAAGTAGGTCATTTGCCCTAAATGATGCACTCAAGTAATAGCCAGGTCAGGTCTAGACTGACCTTAGAACTTTTCCACATGACAAATGAAGGAATTGAGACACAATGAGATAACGTCTCACCTGGATTATCTAATTTGTTGATAATTTGGAATCAGAACCTAGGTCTCCTGATGGCTCCTACAGTGATGTTCACATCATGCCATTAAGACATTTCCTGTTTGAAATATCTTCTGTAATCTCTAAATTATTTTGACCCATTTGTTGAGTAAGTATTATAGTGGAATTTATTAGCAAATTTTTGGGAGCAGAGAAACTTTACTATATGCAAAACTCCACATACATAACGTAAAATATGGTTTCTACCTCAAATATAGAATCCAGTTTATATATTTAGCAAGCCAGTCACACTTTACTGTCTTTCTTGAATGTGTGTTGTTCTTAGACTTAAGCATATAGGAACCATGACAAAGGATTAAAATCAAATGGGATCTTTCATAGTTAGTAGTATTCTTTTTATTAAAATTCTACTATCGAACTGCTTCTGGTTTTAAGGTTAACTGATAAAAACATGTCAGGCTTTTTTCTTCTTTAGGTAAACCAAGAAATAAATACCTCTTTTCCCTCTTTTTTGGCATTTTAGGGCTCTCTAAATATCGGCCAGCTAGCTCCCGATCTGCTTTAATACCCCAGCACTCATCAGGCTGTGATGGCGCACCCACCACAAAACCCCAGTGGAGTATGGAACTTGCACGGAAGGGAACAGGTGAAATTATTATTAATATTATTATTTTGCTCAAGAAGAAATCTACAAACTTTGTAAAGTTTATCAGCTTAAAAAAATACATGAAAAATACAGATCTAGGGACTTGCTTTTCTTGCAACATATTGACTTTGTTTTATCTAACATAAAGAATATTTTATTTATTTAGTTTTAAGTAGGCTCTGCACCCAGCGCGGAGCCCAATGCGAGGCTCGAACTCACAACCCTGAGATCAAGACCTAAGCTGAGTTGGACATTTAACCACCCAGGCGCCCCTAAGAATATTTTAGACTAGACTTTTTACTATTTGAAAATAGCGCATTCCTATTATATAAAACTTGGAAATGAGAAAACAGTTGAAAGGGGAAAAAAAATCATCCCTCATTATACCATTTAAAAATACCCATTATTGCTCTTTTCTTGCAGTGATTTTTCTTAGAATATTATAACATTAAAAATGCCGTCAGTAGACACCATCAGATCTGCACCTTTCACATATTTTTGCAAAATGCGAAAGTCAACGACTTATTTCTCCTTTCCTCTCCCCCTAAAAGTTTTATAATTGTTCATCCATGGTCAGTCCTGAAGACTAGATGCCATATTACAAAACTAAGATGTCCTGTCTTTTTAATTATTAAATACTAATTGGGCTTAAGTTTATGAAAAATAATTCAGTTCAGATGTGTTTGTTACTATTCTGTTTTACATTGTCTTCGGCTTACTCTGTTCTTAGTTGCTTACCAAAAAAAAAAAGATTGTAATCTAGATAACGAGTAAGCATTCAGTGCTGTTGAACAAAGATTCAGTCCTCAAGTTTTGGAGGAACAGGGAGTAAAAAACAAGATACATAAGCAAAATTATTTTTAAAGAATAGTTTTTCCAAAAGTCATTAGTCAGATTTTAAGATTCTAACAGATGGATTTTGCTTATATAAACCATGTTTTTATGACATAAACAAAAGAGTAACTGTTTATTGATTTGAGGAGCTTAAGGATCAACTGTGATTAATTCAAACCAAAGCAACATCTCAGAATATTTTGTTACTGAGACCCCAGACTGTTGCTTTCTTATATCTCTCTGTGCTGCTCTATGCATTTACTGAAATAGAATCTATTTCATATAGAATCTTCCTGATACAGAATTCATATAGAGTAGATTCATATAGAATCTATATAGAATCATATAGAATCTATTTCAGAAAGAAATTAGCTGGAGACCTTATCACTTACTTTGATAAGTGAATCTTGACATTCCTTGGCCTTGCCAGTTTTGTATTCTCTTGGTTTTATTTTTGATTTTGGTGTAATTTTGCTTTATTACCGTTATACTTATTAAAATTTTACTGGACATGAAAAATTTCCCACAGTTTTAAAAACTATAAAGCTCAGGGCATTTCAGACCTCTTGATATAGTTTGAGAGTGATGCTTCTGCCTGTTGCATGAATTCCTATTCCAGAGAGGAATCTGAGTATGTTGGTTTTTCTTTGTGATGTGGCACACTAACCTATGGAGTTAACACCTTTTTGTGCCCAGTGATGTGCCTTTGGGTCATAGTGTCATATTGCTTTAAAAAACCCATCTTTACTTTTTTGTGGAATCTCTCTTTACGGTCTTGTAGTTCTCATAACATCATGTGTGAAGATTGGGGAGGAGGAGACACAGGGTTAATGGGGGGGGAATAGGAAAGTACTAAAATGTTAGCTTTGGTTGCTAGGACCCTTTTATGACAGGCAAAATGTATACCAGCATATTATTTGGACTGATCTATAAAACTTAATTGTGAATATATTTTTAATGTGCCTTTGTAATTTTCCTTAAATGTATTTATGCTATTTGGTACCCTGTCGCCAGTGAGCAAGTCTTAAAAGTTTAGTAGTGATATTACGAGAATTCAGAAAACCTTCATTTTACAAATGGTAGTGTTCCTGAAAATTATCTGTACATGTATTTATTTTGGAATTCTAAATGTGGTTTTCCCATAGACACATTGTTATATTCGATAGGTAACTCCCAAACTAGCCAACAAAGTTAAAATCCCTTTTAACTTATACCATACATGAAGAAGAAAAATATCAGACGGAGCCACTGTGTGTAACAATGTTTTTGAGAGAAGGGGCACTTAGAACTCCATCTTTTGGAATGTCAGAAGCACAACTGCAGCCTAACTCAAATAAAGTTGGCAGTAAAACAGGAACTTCCTCTCTTCCTGCCTCCAGAAGGAGCCAGGGTCTCTTGCTGTGGTAGCTAGCCTGGCCTGAGGTTGTGAATGGAGGGCTGAGGAGAGGAGGCATGGAACCAGTGTAAGGGAAGCTGTGACCTCTCTTAATTCTCTAAGGGATTCTAGATTAGAGTTCACAAATGACCCTTATTTGGAGCCTTACTTAGCATATCCAACTGAGGCATCTTTTTTTTTTTTTAAGATTTTATTTGACAGCAAGAGAGGGAACACAAGCAGGGGGAGTGGGAGAGGGAAAAGCAGGCCTCCCACAGAACAGGGAGCCCAATCCCAGGACACCGGGACCATGACCCGAGCCAAAGGCAGAAGCCTAACAACTGAGCCACCTAGGTGCCCCCAACTGAGGCATATTTTACTTGGTTTATAGAAGTCTTGCAAAACGTTTTGAGGTAGTTTACTAAAAAGAGATTACACATAAAAATCTGGATTTCTAGCTTCTCTTGAAAAAGAGTTAACTGAGATGTCCTCTTAGGCAGGGATGTGCCTTCCATTTTGTGTCGTGCTTGGAATTGTGCTTACTCATTTATGCTGTCTCCTTCGGTCCAAGGCTTTTGAGATTGGGAGCCCTGCTTCTCCAAGATGAATTCTGAGATGGCCTTAGAGCCAACAAATCAGATGATAATTGTTGATAATTCCAACCCTGGAATGTGTTGCAGATGTCATCTGGTGGGGGGGCTAGAAAACAAGTGGGGCTGTAGGTAAAATAAAGAAGAGGTGGAAACTTTTAAGTGGTGGACAGGTCATAGTTTCCTGTTTGTTCTTTCTTCCCTCCAGTTTTCTCATTCCTTGCTTATGATAGAAGAATATTTTAGGGATGATATGTGTGGCAGGTTAAGCCATTTGGGCGTAAGAAAAGAGAAGTGGCAGGGATATTTTCCTTCTTTCCTTTTCTATCACCTCACCCCACCTCCCCCCGCCCCGCCCCGAGGCAAGGAAGGGAGGCCATATAGCCTCCCAGGTCCTCTCCACCACTGCCGCTGCCGAATGCCACACGTGGCCGGTCTGTCTTCCAAGTTGCTGCAAGGCTTGTGGTGATGAAGCACAGAGGAGTGACAGGCACAGGGGCAGAGGGAAATCCCTCGTGGTTTCTGTGGGGAAGAAAGGAAGGGGAGAGTTCCTGTAGTTTGGCCTAGCTAGGACTGCTGTGTTATGTAACACCTTGCATAAGTCAAAAAAGCACTATTGTAGTGCGTGAAATCTTTCCCGCAAAAAAGATACATATATGTATCTTGAGAGTATTCGTTCTTTCTTTTGAAACTGTAATATGAAAAACAGACTTTGGGTTTTTTTACTTAAATTTTAAAATTTACTTACTTTATTTTTTACAGTGATCTAAAGAATCCAAAGACCAGACTTCATACTTTTCCTAATACAAACTGCAGGTTTTGTGTTAAGTTTAAACATATACCTAATGTGAATGAATTTAAGGGAATTAGCAGGTTACTGACTGTTATTAACACTTTAATCAGATGGGCTAAGAAGCTTCCACATTAGCCTTCTATTAAGTACCTCCTTGGTTTATTTTGCATTTATTAAATTGACTGCAGCTAAAATCCTTATCCATAGTGCATTTTACTAGATATCTAGGAAAGACTTAACGTTGGGTAGAACAACAAAACAGAGCATTGGTGGGCACCTGGGTGGCTTAGTCGTTAAGCGTCTGCCTTTGGCTCAGGTCATGATCCCAGGGTCCTAGGATGGAGCTCCGAATTGGGCTCCCTGCTCAGCGGGAAGCCTGCCTCTCCCTCTTCCACTCCCCTGCTTGTGTTCCAATCTCTCGCTGTCTCTCTGTCAAATAAGCTAAAAAAAGAAAAGAAAGTTGATTAAAGTCAGACTGTTATAAAAAAAGAAAAAGCATGTGTTTTGTTCTTTTCATATAACATGAAATAGAAAAAATATATTCTGAATTATATATATCCTTTTTTTGATATATGTGCTGTCTATCATAGAGACATATCTTTCAGGTCACTAAAAGGGCTTTCTTAAGCTTAAAAATGAGTGGCGCCTCACCTTGGGTGGGCCTCAAGTTCCCAGGAATCTTATAAACCCCTGAAATGATAATGCGAAATTATGTTTGTAAATGTGTCTTGGGGATGGTAATATATGCATTTTTCTCAGTAGAGATTCTAAACATGACCTCATGCTAGTGTGAAAGTCAACTCCTGTGTGTCCCAAATCTAACTGTTACTACAATTCCACATGGGAAGGAAATTGTACTTTCTTACCACCTTGGCTTAGACCTGGTAAAATTATCCAGGAAAGAGAGATTACGCAAACAAACAAAAAAATATATTTTGTCGGGGGCCTGGGTGGCTCAGTCAGTTAAGGGTCTGACTCTTGATTTCGCCTCAGGTCATGATCTCAGGGTTATGAGGTTGAGCCCTGCCTTGTCAGGCTCACCGGGGAGTCTAGCTTGAATTTCTCTCTCCCTTTCCCTCTGCGCCGCGCCCCCCCCCCGCCCCCATACACGTACATGTTCTCTCTCTCAAATAATCTCAATATAGAGAAATATATATTGTCTATAATAATTGAAAACTAAAGGGTGTTGGTGGTGATAGAGTAACATTAGGTTTTAGCAGATGTTCTGCTGTTAGAGACGCTATTCTGGTGAATATTTTCGTGTATGTGTCTTTGCACATATGCATGAGCACATTTGCGGGATAGATTTCTAGAAGTGAACGTTCTAAATCACAGAATATGGGCATTTAACATTTTCATGGATAGTGTCAAACTGCCTTAACTTCTCCTTTTCAAAAAGAAGTTATTATGGAAAACTGTGAAGGAGTCAGACTAGTATAATGAACCCCACGCATCCATTATTCAGCTTCTACAGTGATCAGGTCATGTCAGACTTGTGTAGTCTATATCCTTACCCATTGCCACCTTTATGAACTATTTTGAAACAGATCCCACATATCATCACTTTATTCATGAACAACTTAGTATATATCTCTAAAAGATGAGGACTTTAAAAAGTCATAACCACAGTAAAATTCTTATACTTTAAAACATTTTTTTCATATTTTTAAATATCCAGTCATAGTATAAGTTCCAGTTGATTTATGCCATTATTCTAATATTTATTTTTAACACTCTATTTTTTGAATCATTATCCACATAAGATCTACACATTGCAGTTGGCTGATATGTCCTTTACATCCTTTTAAATTTAAAGTTTCAGGTTTACCTTTTTCTCTTTTTTTTCCCTTTTATAATTGTATTTGTTAAAGAAACGAGAGTTTTGATCGTAGATTTCAAGTCTGTGTTTTGGTAATTCTATATCATGGTATAATTAATGTGTTAGAGTCCTCTTTATTTCCTGTAAATTTGTAGTTGGATATAGAAGCTTAATTGTATTTAGGTTTATAGATGGCATTGTGTTCTTCCATCTGGAAACATACGATGTCTGGTTGACTTTTTTTTTTTAAATAGTGGAAGTTAAATTTTATTTATTTTTACTTATTTTTAATTTTTTAACTTAAATTCAATTAATTAACATAATGTATTATTAGTTTCAGATGTAGAGTTGAGTTGATTCATCAGTCTTATATAATATCCAGTGCTCATTGCATCATGTGCCCTCCTTAATGCCCATCCTCCAGTTATCCCATCCCTTCACCCATCTCCCCTGCAGCAATCCTTGATTTGTTTCCTATGATTAAGAGTTGACTCTTTTATGAGGTTAGCCACTAAGATGTTTAAGGCCTAGATCCGTTATTTCACTAAGGGTTGCGAGATAATGATATTCTTTTTTTTTTTTTTTTTTTTAAGATTTTACTTATTTATTTATTTAGAGAGTGTGCATGTGCGAGCAGGGGGGGACAGAGGGAGAGAGAGAATCTCGAGCAGACTCCCTGCTGATCATGGAACCTGATGCAGGGCTCCATCTCACGATCCTGAGATCATGACCTGAGCCAAAATCAAGAGAGTCAGACGCTCAATGGACTGAGCCACCCAGGTGCCCCGCAAGATAGTGCTATTCTAATTCATCTTTCCATTTTTAGAAACTGGTTTATTTTTGTAAAGCTGAAGTCCCCCTCACCTATTCTTACCCAGTGGTATAGATTATACAGAGGGAGAAAGATAATGACTTCTCTTTTTATTTGATGATTTCCCAAATAAGGAGTTGGCTTACTAGCATCCTCCAATGGTAAACTAATTAGTTCCAGTCCATTATTGTTCTTACCATTATTTAAATTGTCCCATCTTTGGACAGTGAGAACTCTTAGAAGTTGACTCTTGGGTCTGTTGAGAAGAATTTAACTTCCTTGCCATTATACCAGATATTTCAGGTTCATTTTGTAAATATTCTGCCCAGTCCAAAATCAGTCATTTGTCCTGGGAGCCCTGGTTCCTAACACCTTTATCTTTGGATCTAGTTAATCCATTGTCTTATTAATAGACTAAATACAAATCAAGAGACATGCAAGATTTATAACCAGTGTATCTTTAATACTGAGTATAAGGCCATTAGACAAGAGATTGGACTTGGAAGTGATTATAAGTATTCCTTGGAAAAGAGTAAACCAAAGTATACTTGGTCGTCTCTTTGGCAGCTGCCTCTGCTAGGAAGTACAGTTTCCAATGTAATTATTGGTTTTTCTGCAATCCAAGTAGCTTGGCAGGTGTTTAGGATGATGAAACTTCTCCCAGCGCAGAAAAGGACCTCAGACTCTTAATAGTACAGACAGCCAATTGGAAAGCTCATAATCTGTTGTTTAAAACTGACTAAATCATGAGGTAGGGATTTGTTCATGAGGCTTTAAAGTCTTTTATCACTCTCCTTATCACCTGGCTCTGTATCCTGTTATGTATGGACTTATTTTCTCATACTTTGGAAACACACTAGTGTAATTTATTTAAAATCTAAATTAAAATCTTACAGTTGCGTATTTGGCTGATATCTCTCAAAATTTTTCTGAATACTTTTTTGGTTACCAATTATTGCAAAAGATACAGATCCCTAAACTTGCTCTGTATGTAAATAATCTCTGTAATTAGCTCATGCATCATTATGAGTGTTATCTTTACCAAAATACCGTGAATATAAAACTATAATTTTGTAGTAGTAAAATATGAATCTGTGAGGACAAGAATTTTGATTTATTCATTTGTCCTGAAATGTTGGAACAGTGCCTGACACAAAAAAATTATAGTAGTCAGTCAGTACTAGTTGAATGAATAGTCTATAATAGTTTCTGTGCTTTATCCCTCTCCCTGAAAAATTAGTGACCTTCACATTGCATTTAGTTGGATTAAGTTCACCGGACATCCTCTCTAAAAGAAACACAACTACTAGATATTTCTGTTGTATGAATTCATTTGTTTAGCAAGCTTTGGCAGGGGCGGGGAGGTGAGATGGAGGGGTGCTAGATGCCAGGTGACACACTGGGATACAAAGAGGAAAGAGCTGTCTGTTCTCAAGACGATGGAAGTGGAATGAAAGAGACCCACCAAGGAAAAGCTGTGCAGGTGTCTGAGTGCACTGTGCTGTGTGCTGGGCAGGGTTGGGGGGTGCCAGAGGCAGGTTCAGACCTGCCTGTGCTGCCTGGGGCAAGTCACTTGAGTTCTCTGTGCTATAATTTCCTTTCTGTATTATGTTGTGGGAACATGAAAGAACGAATTCTTTTCAGGCAGTTTGGGGAACACTTCTTAAAGAAATGACATTTGAACTGTTTTAAATTATTAAAGAGCCTAAAATTTTTTTTTTATCCCTTTTGTCTGCTTCAGGTTACCATTTAAACGTTACGTCCTTGCAGAAGTTTGCCTCTGATCCCCGCACAGCTAATTTAAGTTTCCTGTTGTGCTAGTGGTTCACTGTGTGTTTTGTCTTTTTATTACTCGGTTGTACTTACTCAGTTTCTTCTCAGCTCGTTCATAAATGGCAGGAGGACTGAGATCTGTCCAGTTCATCATTATTTTCCCCAGTTCCCATATAGTTCCTGTTACTTGTTAAGTGAATCTGTGGGTCGGACAAATAAGGGAAGGGTATTTCAAGCATAGGAAGCAGCATTTACAAATTCACGGTTAACAAAGGGCTACCCTCAAGTGCATAGAAAGTGATGGGGAGCATAAGGCTGGAATGGTAGGTTCAGGACAGATTGTAAATGGTCAGTAAAATCAGTGCTGAGACTGATTTTTAAGAAAACTTCTGTGGTGATGTCTGTTTTGGTAAGATCCATGGTTTGGGGCTAGTTTGGATCAAAATTAGTGCTGAGAATTTACTTTAAAAAGTCCATTTTAGTGAAAAGGTTGGTTTTTTTAGCTAGTTTGGATAAACAGCTATATTTTCAGAAATTGCTGCATTTAAGTCCAAGGAGTTTGCCTTTTATTCTGTTAGTAGAACCAACTAAGTAGTTTTTTGTTGTTGTTTTGTTGTTTTTAAAACCAGCTGAGTTTTTAAGCAGATAATTATGGATAGCTTTGTTTTTAAGAAGATCACTACGCAGCAGAGTCTCCCAGCTTAAACACTATATACATTTTGGGCATGAGAATTTGTTGTTGTAGGAACTGTCCTACGCGTGGTGTGACATCCTGTGCATCCCTCGGCTCTACCCACGGGAGGCCCATATCACTTCCGCCCCCAGTCCTGCCCCAGGTATGACAACAGTGTCTTTAGAAATTGCCGGATAACCCCTGTGGGGCGAAATCAGCTTCTGTGCAGCGGTGTAAAATACGGATTTGAGTATAATACACTTAAGGCAGAGGAACCAGTTCACAGGAGACTAGTACCGCCATCCAGATGAGGTGAGGTGGTCTGAATTCAGCAGTCACAGACAGCGTAGAGGCAGGTGAAAGACGTATTTGTACGTGAAAACCAACGAGATTTGGTAACCACCCAGATTGAGAAAGGTGGGTATTTGAGATGATCCTTGGACTTGCTTTCTTAGCTGGCTGCCTGTACAGCAGTACCATGAGTCCAGAGTCGTACGGAGGGAAGTCTTCTTTGGGGTGTGGCCCAAGGATTGTAGTAGCATCGGGAGGAAGCAAAAATTGTTGTACACTAGAGTCCAAGAACTACTACTGTAGATTCCTGGACTGATAGAATATTAAATGGAAAGAACTTTCTAAAATATTTGATTTTTTTTTTTTTTTTTTTTTTTTGGTGAGATAAAAAGAAAATGCATGCTGAAGGTTAACAGCAGAATCTGTTCAAGAGCATAGGTCTCCCTATTTCTCATCTTTCTTTCTTCCTTTTTCTTTTTTTTTTTGTGACAGTACACTTGTCTTTAAGTAGAGATGTTCCTTTTATATACTCATTGACTTTTCTGGTTTTCTTAAGCGCACTAAATCTACTTAAAGAGTTCCCTTTTGCCTATCTATTCCGAAGAAATTACCTTAAGAAACTATAGAAATGTGATTTTTGCTGTGCTGTCATTATCAGTAACTAGCAGAACATGTTTATGTGTGTATGTAAGTGGCCCTTCAGGTGGCAGAAATAA
This sequence comes from Potos flavus, assembly GCA_028534135.1. Taxonomy (NCBI): domain Eukaryota; kingdom Metazoa; phylum Chordata; class Mammalia; order Carnivora; family Procyonidae; genus Potos; species Potos flavus. The sequence goes on from CM052900.1 coordinate 13,930,432, forward strand.
AGTACTGCCATTTCCTGCCCAATACCTTAGGGTCGAGCTGTAGTTGAAGGAGCTACAGTTGAAGGATGAATGTGGGTCTTAACTTATAACACATACATGTAATCATTATTATCATTTCATAGTACTTTAAAACATAAATGCTAACTTTTAAAAGATGGTTTGGTAACACTCTGGTATGTATCGTAATTGGTAGTAACTGTAAGGAATTGAAATATTCTGTGTCTTGGCCACAGTGCTGAGCACTTATCTGTGTGTGACTAATCGGATATCTTCTTTAGATACTTCTCCTGTTCCTAATAATTCCCGCGGACGTGTTAAACACTTGGGAGTCCCTCTTTTCTGTACTGTCAGTCAGCTCCCTTTTACTTTCATTTCCACTTCCCTTGTTATCAACAGGAATTCACTTGGGTGTTTTTAATCTTGAAGGTAAAGAACAGTCACCCCTGGAGATGGGGATGCATCCAGTTGCGACAGCTCCACTCTCGGTGTTTACCAAGGAGTCCGCGTCCTCCAAACACAGCGACCACCATCACCACCATCACCACGAGCACAAGAAGAAGAAGAAGAAGCACAAACATAAGCATAAGCACAAGCACAAGCATGAGAGTAAAGAGAAGGACAAAGAGCCTTTCACTTTCTCCAGCCCCGCCAGCGGCAGGTCTATTCGTTCTCCTTCTCTTTCAGACTGAGAGGCGGACAAAGGGGACTTTGCCCAGTGTCCAGAAGGATATATATAACTAAAGCTTTGTCCTCTGTAAAGAATGATACAAGGAAACAGACAAAAAAATAGTTGCCTTCTCATAGAAGTTCAGAATCTATGTAAGTTCTAAACATTTGACTTGTTATTTATGCAGTTGAGATCTAATTAGAAAAATGTTTTATAGTTCTGAATAAACCATTTTCTCCCATTTCCTCCTTAGAACACTCACACACACACACACCCACATACACACACACACACACACACACACACACACACACTCACTCACACCAAACTTCATAAAGGCCCACATATCCAGAGGCAGTTCCCATTCACATCATGGTCTTCATGTGTACTGCCAAAATCAATTATGTTTTAAAGTCTTTGATGGATGTTATGGGGCAAAGTGATGTTTTAAACAAGCTACTGCCAGATCTGTGGTGAAACCACTATTTCCAGTGAAATATTGTATGACACTATTTGGAACTACTGAGAAAGACCGAGGCTTTTCTATAGGAATCTTCTCTATTACATGGTATTTTTTGTGTTAACCATAGAGGCTAAACATCAGAATTTGTGAACAAGATTACATGGTATTTTCTTTTGCCCTAAAATACTGAAATTTTCAGAAGCAGCTCTTTTAAAAAAAATTTTTTTTGGATAGCATTTTTGATAGTGCATTTGGGGATTATGATGTTGGAATTTAATAGAACTCTCAAATCCACAGTTCTCAAATCAAGATGTTTAAATTTTAAGTTCTTTTCTTCATTAAGTGTAAATGAATATGTTCATATATGGAATATGTTTACTAAATGTGGACAGTTTACACACCCAACACATAATCTAAAATTATTTCTGTATAACACAAAGTCCAATACCTTAAAAAGGTGTTTCTACAGTGTTTACTAGCTCAGACATGGACAGGTCAGCCCTCATGTGAGTATATACCAGAAACGTTTAAAAATATATGAAACATTTTGGTTTCATACTCAAATAGTTTGTGTGTTTTTATTTCTGAGTTTACCATTTGCTTTATTGTTTGTGTGTTTAAAATGTTTTTCATACCTGTTCTATTTTTATCGTTTCTCTTACCATTAGTTTGACAAAGTATTTCTTCTGGAATAGATGTTTCAAAGGGATCCAATAAGGTTGGACTTTTAAATAAATATACTTTTAGTTGTGTTTAACTTGTTTAATAAATAACTTTTTAAATTGACCATTCTGCCTTTGTGTCTTTTTATATCTTTGTTACCCTTCTCTTTGTGTATGTATATCACGTACCTGTCCCAAAGCTCTCTGCAGGCTTTGTGGATGGGCAGGATTTGAGCTGGCCTTGCTAGGGAGAATGATTTCAGTAGAGATGGGGAAAGTTCTCTCAGTAAAAGAAACGGTGTTTTTTCAAAAGTATGGAGGAAAGCAAGGGGATGTTCAAGAGTTGTAAAGCTGTGCGGTTGACTTGGAGTCTACGTGCGAAAGGGAACGTGATCCAATGGTGAAGGGCCTGAATGGCAGTTATTTCAAGATTCCAATTAATTTAGTGTTGGCCCACTGAAATTATTTTTGGAAAATGGAACATTTTATGTCACGGTGTGCAGTGTGATATCATATACAGAATTCCCAACTTTGAAAGTAGTGAGGATATATTTCAAAATAATTATTAGTGTTGTAGGAAGATGGTGACAAATGATAGCAACCTATATAACTTAAGGATGTCTTGTATATCCAGCATTATACTGGGAACTGTATGTTACCTTTGTCATTTCTAAATTAGATATTTATACTGGACCTTTCTTTTGAGGAACATCTTTTTATGGCAAGCTTTCAGTTACTTAAGCTGATGGTTAGAAGCAGACAACACAAGAATTATTCATATTTTTTTTGAAAAACATAATTACATGCAAACAACACAGAGTTCTAGTGCGAGTCTCCCCATTCACCTCCCCCAGAAGGAGTCTCTGTAGGCAGTGTTAACGTGTGTCTTTCCAGAGCTAGTCTGTACATACATCTATGCAGTATGGACATTTTTTTTTAACAAATGACATTTGTAGAAATTTTTAAAATTTTGATATATTTTATATTTTATGACTACACATTTTGTGTCGTACTAACAAAGGTCTTTTTTTTTTTTTTAAAGATTTTATTTATTTATTTGACAGAGATCACAAGTAGGTAGAGAGGCAGGGAGAGAGAGAGGGGGAAGCAGGCTCCCGTTGAGCAGAGAGCCTGACGCGGGGCTCGATCCCAGGACGCTGAGATCATGACCTGAGCCGAAGGCAGAGGCTTTAACCCACTGAGCCACCCAGGTACCCGTCTACCTCCTATTTTCTATCAAAATAAATTCCAGATGGATTCTAGTTGGATAGAAACCTGAAACATAAAACTTTAAAACCAATAGAAAAAAATGGGAGAATTCTTTTATAATCATGGAGTAGGAAAGACCTTTGTTGGGGCGCCTGGGTGGCTCAGTGGGTTAAAGCCTCTGCCTTCGGCTCAGGTCATGATCTCAGGGTCCTGGGATCGAGCCCCGCGTCGGGCTCTCTGCTCAGTGGGGAGCCTGCTTCCCCCTCCCTCTCTACCTGCCTCTCTACCTACTTGTGATCTCTCTCTCTCTCTGTCAAATAAATAAATAAAATCTTTAAAAAAAAAAAAAAAATAGGAGGAAGAGAGATCCAGCCTTTTTTTTTCCCTTCCAGAATGCTACCCAACACTATGTATTTAAAACTGTTTTTTTGGGGTCCCTGACTAAAGCTTATGACTCTTGATCTTGGGGTTGTGAGTTCAATCCCCACGTTGGGTGTAGGGTTTAAAAAATAATAATTTAAAAAATAAAACTCCCATCTTTTTCTCTAGATTTCAGCTGTTGCATACTAAATTCCCTTATTGCTTGGGTCCATTTCTGGACTTTGTAGCTGGTGTCATGGATCGGTCTGCTCATCTGCCGGTACCATGCTGATGAGATCATGGTAGCACTGGGCTATGTTTTGATACGGTAGAGCTACTCTCCCTTCACTACTTTTCATGATCTTTTTGCTGTTCCTGTGGGTTATTTTCGTTTTCTAGTTGACTTATTAATTTACATACCTTTAAACTCCCTTCTTGTGTACATTTTTATGGGTTCGACAAATGCTTGGACTTGTATCTCCAACTGCCAGTTTCATCACTGCAAAAATTCACTCTCGTCAGAGCTCCACCACCCAACCCCTGCCTTCCACTGACAGATTTTCCATCCCTGTAATTTTGCCTTTTTGTGGATTATTTTTCTACATAAATACTAGAATTAGGCTTTTTAGTCTCTCCATGAAATTGTTTTTGTAGTTAGTATTAGTTGTGTGTTAAATCAAGAGTGAATTTAGAATTGGTAGCTTGTTGCTGATGATTTATATCAGTGATGTCAGTATTCCTATCAGAACGGTATTTCTTTTTAACTTCACTATAAGGTTACTTTACGTTTTTGTTTGGTAGTCTAGAAATGATGTCTTTTCATTATAGGGCTATTTTATGCTGATTTTGTGCTTAGCTACTACATTAATCAGGGTTCTCGAGAAATATATATATGTTTGTTATAAGGGATTGACAATTTTGGAGGCTGGGAAGTTCTACAATCTGCTATCTGCATGCTAGAGACCCAGCAAAGCTAGTGGTATAGTCCCAAGGCCTGAGAGCAAGAGAGCCTACAGCACAGATTCCAGTCTGGGTCTGAAGTCCTGAGAACCAAGACTGTAAGGGCAGAAGATCCCTGTCCCCGCTCTCGTCAGACAGAGAGGGGATTCTGCCTTCCCGCACCTGTGGTTCTGTTGAGGCCCTCGGCAGTTTGGGTGAGGCCCATCCACAGTGGGGAGGGCCACTGCTTTACTCATTCCACCAAGTCAGATGCTAATCTCTTCTCGAACCACCCTTACAGACACACCCCAAAACAATGTATAACCAGCTAGGTGGGCATCTCTTGGCCCAGAGAAGCTGATACCTAAAATTAGCCATCACAACTACATTGCTAAATTCTCACTATTTGCAACATTTTAAATGTATTTCTTGGGTTTTACTTAAAAGCATATCTGAAAATGATGATAATTTTATTACCTCTTGTCTAATGTTGATAAATTTAGTTTTCTAATTTATTTTTTTGTCTGACTTCTTTCTCTTGCTGAATTGGCCTGAGAGCTGCGCCGGGATGGCATTGTCTCTGAACATCTCACGTCCCGCTTCGCGTTCTCTGCCTCATGGGTTGTGGATTTGTGTTTCACATTTCTTCACCTTCTTTGAAGTTGAAGTTTATGATATTTGTTTCTTGTCTTCTTATTTCTTTTGGGTGATTATCAAGGAGAGAATGGAAACGCATCTTACTACTGAAGTCTTAGCAAGTCCTGAAAAAGACATTATGATCAAAAGCATCATCCTTCCATTGAGATCCTTGTCTGGTAAATCTCTGGAAAGCTATGTAGTTTCCCCATCCTCCTCTCCTAACTCATCTCTTCTGTTTCCAACCTTTTACTCCATAAAGAAACGAAATTTCATCATATCCAATGTTCTCCAGCCCAAGTGGGACTGTCCTTCTTTCAAAGCTCTCAACTTCTGGCACCCTGCCTTTGAGTATAAGCTGGACTTAGTGACTCACTTTCAAAGGATAGAGTATGGAAGGGGAAAAAGTAACTTTCCAGTTAAAGCTGACAGACGCATCATTAACCATGGTAAGTGACCATGGTAAACAGCACTAGTGGTAAGTCATGTTAATATGTCCTCATTAGTATGATGTGATAAGAAGGGCACCTCTGTGGGTATAACACCCTTCAATGCCAGTCTATCTGGTCTAATCATGAGAAAAACATCAGACAAACCCAACAGAGGGACACTACAAAATTCCTGACCATTACTCCTCAAAGCCATTAAATTTACAAAAAACAAATGACAGAGAGACTGTCCCACCAGAGGAGATGAGGGAGACGTGACAACAATGCAGTGAGTTTTCCTGGATCAGATCCTGCAACAGAAGAAGAACATTAGTGAAATCCAAGTACATTCTGGAGTTTTCTTAATGCAGTAGTGTCGGTTTCTTAGTTTGGACAAATGAGCTACGGTGATGTTTGACCTTAATGGGAAACTGGGGGAAGGGTATGTGGGAATACTTGAGAAGAAGGCAGAGGTGCTCTTAGAGTTGTAATCCTTCTAAGCGATGAGTGTGTATTTTGATCATTTTTATAACCTACATTATTTACTTTGTGAAGAGTTATAAAAATTCATTTTCCTCACCTCAGGATTGTAGAAGAGAGGAATATTTGGAGAGAGGCCAAAGGGAGCAAGGAGTAAGACCCAAAGGGTGACAACCGTGAAGCTTAGGAGCAGAAATATAAAAGAAGTACTTATAAGAAGAGAAGAACAGGCTGAGGGGCTACCCTTAAAAAAGGAAAAAATTTTCCCCCTAATTAGATACTGTAAAAAACAAAAAAAAAGGGAGGATTTTATGATTGGAGATGATTGAGAAAATGCATGTGCCCTCTTAGAGTTTCACTGAACGGTCAGAGGCCTCTCACAAGTTCCAAGAAGTTCTGTAGTAAAGAAACTTGTTTAACACAGTATTTTCTGTGTTAGAAATAACACAGTATTTTCTGTCACACAGAAAATAGTGTGTTAAAACACAAACTTACTTGACTGTGGAACTTTCTTCTGTCACATCTGTGAAAATCTAAGGAACATCTGTAATTTTGGAAAAAGCTATTCTGTATGTGTGGTTTTTAATGTTTCCCTGGTATTTATACTATTTGGACTATTTCATCACTGAAATAGAGGTTTCTCAACCAATTATTCTAGAGCATTTATTGTCCCTTAATGGTCAGAACTTAAGAATATCCTTACCGTTTAATAAAACAAAGTGTAATTATTGAGAACCTCCTCTGTTCATCACAGACTTTTAAAGTTTCGTGGCAAACAATGATGCTTTAAAAAAATTTTTTTAACTCTATCTACATGACTTAAATATAGTAATTGAATGTTGATCGACCCAGCACTGTTTTTTGTTTTGTTTTGTTTGCTAAAATAAACAACTCTCTTGGATTAGCCCAGTAATCTCTAAACATTTTGGTTGTTTACCCCATTAGTTAAAAAAAAAGAGTGTATATAGCTAATGTGTGCATATTTGTAAGTATATATTAATGCATAACATAGTTTGGTCTTGGGTGGTGTTTTTTAAATCTGTGCTGACAATCTTTGTCTTTTCATTGGTGTATTTAATGTCATTCACATTTAAAGTAATTACATAGTTTATATAGTTGGATTAACAGCTACAGTATTCATCATAAAATTATACAAGGAAGGATAAAGATGAAATAAATTATTTGTAAATGTCCTGAAGTTTGTGATATCTTCATACTATTAAATATCTTAAAGCCCAATATAAACTTTGTTCAAGGTTCATTAGTAAGAAGCATTTGTCAGTTTGTATTTCAAATGAATAATTTCTCTTTTTCTTCTCCAATCTGATTAAGGGCCAATAAAAATGTCCTATGTATGATGCAATATTCTAGGTACTTTTTATGCATTAACTCACTTATTATTAACAGCAACTATATGACATAGGCAGTATGATTATGAAGAAGAAATTGAAGCATGGAAAAGTTAAGGTAAAGGTCACACAGCTTGTAAGTGGCAGCATTTGGATTCAGACCTAAGAACTTGGCCCTATTTGTTACCTCTTAGACTTGCACTGTCCAGGATAGTAGCCACTAGACATTTAAATAGACATTTAAATAGTGGCTACTTACATTTAAATTAAGTTTAAAAAAAAAAATTTTTAGTTTCTCAGCGTCATGAGGTACATTTGAAAAGTTTAATAACTTTATCTGAGTGGTGGCTACCATGTTGGACAGCGCCGCTCTAGAACATTTCGTCATCAATCCGATTGGGCAGCACTGACTCGGGCAACGGGTCATCACGTCTCCATCTTGTGCTGTGGCTTTGGTTGAGCTCATGCTATAAAACAAGCATTGGTTTAGCTCTTTCTCATTTGTTTGCACGTGCTTGCCCAATTGATATTTTCTTCAATCTGGTGTATTTTGTAGAAATCTTTGAAAGACTATTGTCTACTTTGCGGTGTTTGGTTTAGTTAAAACAGGTAACATAATCCATAAGTCCATTTAAAGTTTCATGGCAAACAATAAACTGCAATATGTCAGTCTATCTGGACACAATAAACTGCAATATGTCAAAATAGAGGAATGGGGGACGGCGCCACTGCCCCCAGTCCCTTGATGCTATGAAATACCTCACAATATTGTCTGACACAGGAATCAGGAAACGATCTCACTGTTCATTTATATGCAGATAGATAAATGTAAGTAGAGGCTCTAGTACAGTCTTCTATCTCTGGTGTGCTCTTTGGAGTACACGGGCCCTCTACTTGGAAGGTCCATTTTCTAGATCCTTGACCTTACACTTTTGAGCTGTTTCTCCCTCTTCAGTGCCTTGCTCTTTTATCATTGCTCTTCTGTCTTCCTCTTTGCAAAAGAATAAGCAAAACTTAGGCTTGTGACTGGCAAGACTATTGCTCAGCAGGGGAACTAAAATCTTAACGGGACACAGATGTTCTCTTCTGTGGAATACAGGGCCAGAAGGAGGGAAATAAGAGCTCTTCAAAATGGCTTTCTTTGATTCTCTTAAGAAAAGTCTTGGTTGCTTCTTTGACAAGATAAAAATCCTTAATGTCTTTTGCAAACACGTTTTCTACTTTTAGTGCCGTGTTCTTTGTTTGATGGACTATTTCGTGAGAACTTTTTTCCTTGGTGCAATCATAAAAAATGATTACATTTTAACTGAATTTACATTATACTATGATAGAAACTGATATTTTTTTGTGTACATGTGAGACAACAAAATAGGGATAAGTGTAATTTCACTTGCAAATACTTTTCATAAAGTTGTATGTATCGTGTTTTATTTTTCTTTTTTTTTTTTAAGATTTTATTTATTTATTTGATAGAGAGACAGCGAGAGAGGGCACACAAGCAGGGGAATGGAAGAGGGAGAAGCAGGCTCCCCACAGAGCAGGGAGCCTGATGTGGGGCTCGATCCCAGGACCCTGGGATCATGACCTGAGCTGAAGGCAGATGCTTCACGGCTGAGCCACCCAGGTGCGCCTACATTGTGTTTTAAAGCGAAAGGTGGCAGGAAACGAGTAGACCTCGTTACCCCTCAAGATTACACTGTCCTTCTCAGTAGGAGCACGATGGGGGCCGTTGGGTATTTTGTGCAGGACTGTCCCACCTGTTACTGGACATCTGACACTCTAGTCCCGGTGCACTAACCAGGCCCAGTCACTTGAACAATCAAATTCCTGGCCTATCTCCAGTGCTCCCCTGGGAGTAGGTCCTACCCAGGTTGAGAATTCTCGGGCTAACTGTTAGCTCTGGACTCTCATTACTGTCTTTCAGCTTATAAGAGAGATTATTACAGATCTCTAATTAAAATTAGAAGAAAATCCCCATTCAAGACAAAACAAAGCCTTATTGTCTCT